>CM055120.1:142194957-142305004 GCA_029206835.1 Rana muscosa | reverse complement strand
GATTATTTACGAAAGTCAAATCCACTTTGCACTACAAGTGCAGTCGCTGTAGATATGAGGGGAAGCTCTGCTGATTTTATCATCCAATCATGTGCAAGCTAAAATTGTGCTTTTTATTTTCCTTGCATGTCCCCCTCAGATTTACAGTGACTGCACTTCCAAGTGCACTTTCAACTGCACTTGTAGTGCAGAGTGGATTTGGCTTTAGTAAATCAACCCCTATGTGTGATAAGTCAAGAAGGCCTAAACTCCAGCCTAATAGTGGAATCTCTGAAAGTGAAAAAAAAAAGGGGGGGGACCCCTAAGTGCTAATCCTAACTAAAAGTGACACATCCCATATTAAATTTTAAGTGCTAAAAACAAAAGTTTGTGCTCCCATCCTAACGTTGAGGCATCCAAAAGATAACCAAAAAAAAAAAAAAAGAGGGGGGGAAGTGGAGGGTACTAACAAGAATAACTAAATCGAGTATTAAATTACTATGTGTAAAAAGTCAAGAAGGCCTGGACTCCCAGCCTAATAGTGAGATCACACAAAAAAAAGGGGGGCGAGAGGAGATAAGGGGGGGAGCCCCCAAGTGCTAATCCTAACTAAAAGTGACAGATCCCATAATAAATTTTATTGTTACTAAAAACAAAAAGAATTGTGCTCCCATCCTAACGTTTAAGGGGGAAGGGGAGGGAAGGATCCCTCAAATACTAATACTTATGCTGGCCATACACTATACGAAAAATCTGGCGAAAAACGGTCGTTCAGACAGTTCTTTCGTTTTTTGGACAGTTAATGGGCACAAAATCGATAATCTTTGGGACATTTTTGAGCTGAAAAAACGAAGGACAAGTTTAGAAATTTTCTACCGAACGAACGAAAAATCGGAAGGTTAATGTGTTTCCCGTCCGAACTTTCTGCACTAGGTATATGTAAAAAAAATAAAAATTTATGTCCACTGAACGATTTATCGGTCATTACATGATGGCACTATCGTTTGCGCTCACAAATGAACTTTCGTTTTTCGAAAGTTCGTTCGGATGATTTTTCATATAGTGTATGGCCAGCATTACTAAGAGTGACACGTTCTGTATCAAATTTTTACATGTTAATTAACCCACAGAAATTTGTGCTCCCTTCCTAGTGTTGTTGAGTCACCCAAATTCAACACACAAAGAGAAAAAAAAAAAAACCCAAGAAAGGGAGGAGGGAGGGCTATCATCTCCTATCACCGGCCCTCCTCATCCTCCAATTCCTCCCTATAAACCTCCAGTTCCCTAAACTCTCTCCATCTTCTCCAGATCTTATTAAATCTATCCCTGGATTCCTTATGATTGGACATCAGCTCATCCATCAATCTGATTCTATCTATTTCTTTTACCCATTCTCCAATTGATGGGGCTTCTTTTTCTTTCCAATTCTTTGGTATTCGTGCTTTAGCTCCATTCAGTAGGTATGGTAACAAAGTCATTCTATACTTTTTTCCTTGTTATCCCTGTATTATGAAACAGGCAATACCAAGGATCCAGTTTCACCTCCAGACCACAGATCCTCTTAATCATACTTAGTATCTCCTTCCAATATTCTTGTATCAGAGGGCAATACCACCATATATGGGCGTGTGTTCTTTCCATCCCACATTCTCTCCAGCATAAAGGTGACATCTCCTTATTTATTCTATGTAATTTTGTTGGAACAAAATACCATTTAGTTAGGAGTTTATAGCAATGGCGGCTTTTGGGGGGGCGCAAACAAACTGAAAAAAAAAAATCAATTGCCGCCACTGTGCCCATTAAACGCAGCCACTGTGCCCAAATGCCACCAGTGTGCCCCCCATATATACAGCCAGTGTGCCCCCCATATATACAGCCAGTGTGCCCCCCATATATACAGCCAGTGTGCCCCCCATATATACAGCCAGTGTGCCCCCCATATATACAGCCAGTGTTCCCCCATATATACAGCCAGTGTGCCCCCATATATAGCCAGTGTGCCCATATATATATATATATATATATATATATATATATAGCCAGTTCCCCCCAAATGCAGCCAGTTTGTCCCCCATATACAGCCAGTCCCCCATATTAAGCCAGTTTGTGCCCCATATTAACCACTTAAGCCCCGGACCATTTCGGGCCATTAGGACCAGGCCTGTTTTTGGGATTCGGCACTGCGCTGCTTTAACTGTAAATTGTGCGGACATGCAATGTTGTACCCAAATGAAATTTGCGTCCTTTTCTTCCCACAAATAGAGCTTTCTTTTAATGGTATTTGATTGCCTCTGCGATTTTTATTTTTTGCGATATAAACAGAAAAAGACCGAAAATTTTGAAAAAAAATGATATTTTCTACTTTTTGTTATAAGAAAAATCGAATAAACTCAATTTTAGTCATACATTTAGGCCAAAATGTATTCAGCCACATGTCTTTAGTAAAAAAAATGTCAAGCGTATATTTATTGGTTTGCGCAAAAGTTATAGCGTTTACAAACTAGGGTACATTTTTTGAAATTTACACAGCTTTAAATTTATGACTGCCTATCTCATTTCTTGAGGTGCTAAAATGGCAGGGCAGTACAAAACCCCCCCAAATGACCCCATTTTGGAAAGTAGACACCCCAAGGAAATTGCTGAGAGGCATGTTGAGCCCATTGAATATTTTTTTTTTTTTTGTCCCAAGTGATTGAATAATGACAAAAAAAAAAAAATTACAAAAAGTTGTCACTAAATGATATATTGCTCACACATGCCATGGTTATATGTGGAATTGCACCCCAAAATACATTCTGCTGCTTCTCCTGAGTACGGGGATACCACATGTGTGGGACTTTTTAGGAGCCTAGCCACGTACGGGACCCCGGAAACCAAGCACCGCCTTCAGGATTTCTAAGGGCGCAAATTTTTGATTTCACTCCTCACTACCTATCACAGTTTCGAAGGCCATAAAATGCCAAAATAGCACAAAACCCCCCCAAATGACCCCATTTTGGAAAGTAGACACCCCAAGCTATTTACTGAGAGGCATGTTCAGTCCATGGAATATTTTATATTTTGCCACAAGTTGCGGGAATATGACAAACTTTTTTTTTTTTTGCACAAAGTTGTCACTAAATGATATATTGCTCACACATGCCATGGGCATATGTGAAATTACACCCCAAAATACATTCTGCTGCTTCTCCTGAGTACGGGGATACCACATGTGTGGGACTTTTTGGGAGCCTAGCCGCGTACGGGACCCCAAAAACCAAGCACCGCCTTCAAGGTTTCTAAGGGCATAAATTTTTGATTTCACTCCTCACTACCTATCACAGTTTTGAAGGCCATAAAATGCCAAGATGGCACAAAACCCCCCCAAATGACCCCATTTTGGAAAGTAGACACCCCAAGCTATTTGCTGAGAGGCATGTTGACCCCATTGAATATATTTTTTTTTTGTCCCAAATGATTGAATAATGACAAAAAGAAAAAAAAAATGTACAAAAAGTTGTCACTAAATGATATATTGCTCACACATGCCATGGTTATATGTGGAATTGCACCCCAAAATACATTCTGCTGCTTTTCCTGAGTACGGGGATGCCACATGTGTGGGACTTTTTGGGAGCCTAGCCGCGTACAGGGCCCCAAAAACCAAGCACTGCGAACGCTGCAGTTATGTGTGTTGTGTTTGGTAAGTGACAGTGATCGATCGATACTGCACTTGGGTGGGCTGGGCTGGGCGGAGGGGCTAAACGCAGGCGCTAGCAGGTATCTGGGCTGATCCCGCTAACACTGCGTTTTTGGGAACCCTAAACCGCTGGGGATGCTAGTATAGATCTGATCAGATACTATACCACTAAGGGGGGTGTATGCTTTGCGCGTGGGTGTTAGCGTTACTGTCACTAACCTAACACTGCCTGGGGCGACGCAGACCCTCTCTGGCGCTAAAACCTAATTGATCTCACCCGCCGGGCGATCAGGGGGGTTAAACCTTTATTGGGTTATATACGGCGGGTGCCCTGATGCTATAAAAAGCAAACTAATCAACCAGCGTCACCCGTAACCTTTATATGGTGATCACTGGTGAAAGGGTTAACTAGGGGCAATCAGGGGGTTAAAACCTTTATTAGGTTAAATATGGGGGTACCTGACACTATATAAAAACCTGACGGGTAACCTAAATATCTAAATAACTTACTGGCTAACCAGTGACGCTTATACGGCGATCACTGGTGAAAGGGTTAACTCTAGGGGCAATCAGGGGGTTAAAATAATATATGGGGGTACCTGACACTAATAAAAACCTGCGGCGAACCTAAAAAAAAATAACTGCCTATCTAAAACACCAGCGACACGAATACAGCGATCGGAAAAACAATCGCTTAGTGACGCTGAAGTTAGGGGGTGAAAGGGTTACCCTGGGGGGTGATCAAGGGGTTAAACCTTTATTAGGGGGGGTTAGAGGGCTACCCTGGACCTAATGGGGCCTAATCCTAACTGCCCTGCAACTTTTTACAATCACAGATGACACTAAATGCAGTGATCAGTAAAATAAATGATCACTGCAATCAGTGACACTGTGATTGGGGGCTTTGGGGTGACCTGGGGGGTGATTTGTGTGCCTATGTGTACCTACGTGTCAGTGGACTGTTGGTGCACTAACCTGCTTCTTCTCTGCTCGGCGCCGGGAACGAAAAGACCGCGGCGAGGGAGATGACATCACTTCCTCCTGCCTGTGTTTACATCACATGGCGGAGGAAGCATTTTCATTGGCCGGGAGCGATCGCGAGGGGGGGCAGAATCGAGCGGCCGCCCCCTCATGCCTGATCGCTCCCGAACACTTAACGGCCGCTCACTGCAGTGAAAGGGGGTCCGGATGGACCCCCCAACTGCACAAAGGCGATCACGTAGATCTACGTGATTCTGCCTGTCGGTGCCATTCTGCCGACTTAAATCGGCGGTGGGCGGTCGTTAAGTGGTTAAGCCAGTTTGTCCCCCAAATGCAGCCTGCCCCCCCCCCCCCAGCCCTGCACTTACCTTCCTCGGTCCGCGCCGTCCTCGATGTGTTCCCCCGCCCTCGATGTCGCTTCAGCCAATCAGGTTACCGGTAACCAGATCCGGTGAACCTGATTGGCTGAAACCTCCACACAGTCTTCTTCCAGGAACGCACCCCCGTGCGTACCTGGGAGGAGTTTTTGGAAGCCGAATACAGCGTGAGAGCTGTATTCGGAAAGCCTATCAGAGCCGTAGGCTCTGATAGGCACTTCCAAGTCACACCCACCGCCGGCCGCCGCTCTAATTCATATGGCCGGCGCTCACCAGGAGGCCGGCCATATGTATAGTGGGCAGCGCGGCAGCGGTGACAATACACAGATTCATGCAATGCATGAATCTGTGTATTGTTTTTCAGTGGCGGTGCGGGAGCGAGAGGGGGCGGCTCTCCGGCGCCCTCTATGGACGCACCGCCACTGGTTTATAGTTCATTTTTTTCACTTTTGCTTCTACTGATGTAGAGTGCACATATTCTAAAACTTGTCTCTTATTCTACCGTTCTAGTTTGATTTAGTTCTACTTCCCAGCTTTCCAGTACTTTCGGTACGTCAGGTCCCTTTTGTAGGTGCCAATATCCTATATATTTGATATTCCCTGTCTTCCTGTTCCTCCACGCCTTTTACTGTTTACGTGTGGGTATATGTCCCTGCTCACAGGAGAAGATCTAGGTAGAATGTTAGATGTTAGAAACATACATTCTAGAACAAAACCAGAGCTGAACAGCCCTGCCCAGGGGGGGCGGTCCCTCCGGACATAACCCTCCCACCTGCAGCTAGCAGCCTCCAGTTTTTTTCTGCCTAGCAGAAGGAGAAGACGTGGCTCTCTCAGGAGCCAGTCTCCTGGAAGATTTAACTTTTTAAATTTTATTCCTTTGGGAATTTTATTTTATTTTTGAGACCTTCAATCAATTGTCGGCTGGGCAACAGGTTGGGTACACTGGTATCCTCGTCTTCCCTGTCTGACCATCGAGCGTGCTGATCCTCGCCTTGTGTGCGTGAGACTCAGTTCACGATATGCCCCATGACTCCAGGGGTGGCCGGGTTGCTTTTATGCTCCCGCAGTCCTCTCAAGATTGAACAGTACCTGTCTGTATCTTTCGCGGTGGACCGGGCCGACAGCTACGCAGTACTACTCTGTGATAGGTCTGTCTGAAACAAGCCAGTGGGTCCCTCCTGGGACGGGTAAGTAGTCTCTCCTGCTGCAGGTGAGTACATGCTGGCTATGTTTCTTTATATGGGGGGGTTTCTCCCTGTCTCCCCCCCCCCCGTTATGCTGCTCTCTGCACCCTGTACTGGTGCTGTGTGGGGGTGCTTGGGGGTCACTCTGGCCTGGCTGGGGCGCTCATGTCTGTTTTAGTGGACCCTGGGAGAGGAGCAGTGTTCTGGTGTGTGGGTGTTTTACTTTACTGTGTGCGCCGTTAGCGATGTGAGGTGATTTTGAAAACCGCGCTCGGCGGCCATCTTGCCGTGGATCAATGGCGCAGTAATACATGCCGGCGGCCATTTTCTTGAAGCCGCGACGCTTTTACTTTCGGTTTCGGCCTCTATCGGCGCTGCTGCAGCGCGAATCTCACAATCTCCTCACTCTCCTCAGGCTTCACTCGCGCTGCAGCGCGGTTTCATACAGCGGAACTGAGCGGTCCTTACAAGGGTTGGTGAGTCTTCTGGGTATCCCCCCCCCCTCAGCTTCAGCGTAGCCAGTGGGTGAACTGTGTTATTCACTATAATAGTGTCTAAAGGTCTCAGAGGATGGCAGTATGGAGTCTAGTTCACCTGCTTCTCCACACTTGTCTGAGGCAACTGGCAGTGCTCCTGCACGTGCGGTCCCTAGCGACTAGTTGTCGGCAGTCCTGGAATCATCCTTGTCAGGATGGAAGCGGTGTGAGAGCGCAAGGGAGCTGTAAAGCGCCCCCTCCCCAAACATTCTCCTGTAGGGGAGTGCTCTGTCTCAGATACTGGCCTAGCTACTGCTGCTCAGGACCCTAGCTCTGAGGATTTTCATGTTTTTTGAACAGGCTATTTCCTGTGAGGAAGACCCCAGTTCTGAATAACTGACAGGGTGCTTGTAAGTGAACTCATTGATGCTGTGAGGGACACTCTCAAGCAGAATGTTGAGGCTGAGGAACCTCAGGTGGAAGCTGTCTCCTTTGGTTTCTTTAAAGCCGTTTATTCAAAAAAGGTTTCTCTTATCATCCATGGACCGACACGGCGGCTCTTATTCACTGAACGTGTGGGTTATGTCCCTGCTTGCAGGAGAAGACTTAGGCAGAATGTGAGATGTTATACATACTTTCTAAAAGCCAGAGCTGAACAGCCCCACCCAGGGGGCGGTCCCTCCAGACATAACCCACCCCCTGCAGTCTCAGGAGCCAGTCTCCTGACCTATTTTTATTCCTTTTTTGGAATTCTTTTTTATTTTATTTTTGAGAATCTTCTATCAACCGTCGGCTGGGCAACAGGTTGGGTACAAGATATCCTCGTAGTCTTCCCTGTCCGACCATCGAGCGTGCTGATCCTCGCCTTGTGTGCGTGAGACTCAGTTCACGACAGGCCCCATGACTCCAGGGGTGGCCGGGTGTGCTTTCATGCTCCCACGGTCCTGTTCAATCTTGAGAGCTCCTGACTGACTGTATCTTTTGCGGTGGACCGGGCCAACAGCTACTCAGTACTGCACTGTGATAGTCCTGTCAGAAACACACCAGTGGGTCCCTCCAGGGGACGGGTAAGTAGTCTCTCCTGCATGCAGGTGAGTACAAAAGGCTGTGTGTTTCTCTGTGGGGGGATTTTCCCTGTCTCCCCCTGTGTTTTATTGTCACTCTCTGTCACCATTGCTGGCGCTGTGCTGTGTGGGGTGCCTGGGGGGTCACACTGTTCTTGGGGGGGCTCATTCTGTTCTGCATATTGCTTGGGGCCTTTTGTGTGATTTTGGGGCCTGAGTGGCACTGTGTGTGTGCTGTTTTTCACTGTAACTGCGTCATGGCGGCCATCTTGCCGCGGATCGCCTCAGTGAAGTGTGTCGGCCATTTTCTTGTAGCCCGCGTGCTTTTCAGCACTAGTTTTGGCCTCTAGCGCTGCTGTAACAGCGCGAATCTCCTCACAATCTCCTCACAGCTCACCAGCGCGGTACAGACAGCGGAACTGAGCGGTCCCTGGTCCGGTTTGGTGAGTCCCCTGGGTGCCCCCTCCTCAGTCAGCACAGCCTGTGGGTGGACTTTTTATCTGAGGAGTCTCAGAGGGGGACAATATGAAGTCTGTGTCACCAGCTTCCCCTAACATGTCAGTGGCAACAGGCAGTGCTTCAGCACCTGCGGTCCCTATGGACCAGTTTTCGGCAGTCCTGGAATCATTTCTGACCAGGAGGGATGCGGTGTGCGAGCGCAAGGGAGCAAAAAAGCGTCCTCTCCCCACTTTATCTCCACAAGGGGAGTACGCTGATTCAGATATGGGCCTAGCCACTACCGCTCAGGACCCTAGCTCTGAATACTTTGAGAGTTTTGAACAGGACATTCCTTATGAGAAAGACTCCAGTTCTGAGTCAGTAAATGACAGGGCGCTTGTTAGTGTACTCATTGCTGCGGTGAGGGACACTCTCAAGCTAAATGCTGCGGATGCAGAACCTCAGGCGGATACAGTCTCCTTTTGGTTCTTTTAAGGCCAGGCCTTCAAAAAAGGTTTTTCCATATGTACCTTTGTTTGACCAGCTCATTGATAAGGTCTGGGAAAAGCCGCAGAAGATTTTTATGGTCCCGCGGCGTTTGTCTATCAGATACCCCTTTGAAATGCCCTACTTAAAAAGTGGGCTTCTCCCTCAGTGGTCGACCCTCCAGTCGCCTGGTTGAACAAGGCCACCACTCTCCCGATGGTGGGGACTGCTGCATTTAAGGACCCCACTGACAGGAGGTCATAAGTGGTGAGCAGAGCCATGTTTGCCTTGTTGGGATCTGCCCTACGGCCTGTGGTAGCGGCGACCCTTGTGTCTCAGACACTTACAGGATGGGCAAAAATGTTGCACCAAGCTGTACAGGAGCACATAATCTTCCTCCAGACACAGTTGCTCTGGCCCACCAACTGGTGCAGGGCCTGGTTTATGTGTGCGACGCCACGTTGGACGCGGCCCCTTTAATATCCAGGGCCTCTGTCTCGGCGGTGGTATTGCTTCGTCTTATCTGGTTGAAATGCTGGTCTGCTGACCTAGCCTCTAAGAAGCTCCTGACAGATCTACCATTTAAAGGTGGTAGACCTTTCGGTGCTGCTCTGGATGACATCATCAAGGATGTCATGGGAGGTAAAAGCACTCTTCTTCCTCAGACTAGCAAGGGTAAGGGGGCCCACGGCAAACAGGGTCCTTCCTTTCCAGCAAAAACGTTTTTGTTTTTTTTCGTCAGTCAGAGTCCACGGGTAGGCCCTCCCAGACCGACGGCAGTGCGGCTGGTGGACACAAGCGCCCCTGGGTGTGTAAGCTAAACAAGCCGGCTCCCAATCCCACCTTTGCGTGAAGTCTAGCCTCCGCCCGACTCTGGGGTGGGGGGACGACTTTGCAGGTCACGGATCGGTGGACCTCCCGAATCTCCGACCGGTGGGTGTGCGAGGTGGTCACCTCAGGATAGAATTCCGAACCTGGCCCCCAGATAGATTCTTTCCCTCGAATCTTCCTCTCCTTCCTACCTGTCGGGCAGCCCTCTTGGGGGCTGTACGGGATTTGATCAGGTCCGGAGTGATTGTGCCGGTTCCGTCACAGGAGAGTTTTCAGGGATTCTACTCGAATCTGTTTGTCGTCCCCAAAAAAGGACGGGGTTCGGCCTATCCTGGACGTCAAGGCCCTGAATGCCTTCGGGAAGGTGCAAAAATTCTGCATGGAATCCATTTGCACGGTGATCGCTACACTCCGTCAAGGGGATTTTTCTGGCGTCCTTGGACATCAAGGATACCTACTTGCATGTTCCGATCTGCGCAAGTCACCAGAAGTTTCTGCGCTTTGTGATCAGCGAAATCCACTATCAATTTGTGGCTCTTCCTTTCGGCCTAGCCTCGGCACCGAGGGTGTTCACCAAGGTGCTTGCTCCGGTTCTAGCTTTACTGTGACAGCGAGGCATTGCTGTCGTGGGCTATCTGGACAATCTTCTGCTAAGAGCAGAAAGTGGCTCAGAATTAGAAGAAAGTGTGACTATCGTCAACCAGACCCTCAGGGACTTCGGGTGGTTCCTGAACATTCAGAAGTCAGTCCTGGTCCCGACTCGCGTCTGGAGTATCTAGGTCTGATTCTGGACTCCTTGGAGGCAAAGGTATCCTACCTCCGGAGAAGTTGCTGACACTTCAGTCTGCAGTGCGGGTGCTGACGTCCCGAAAATGGTCGTCAATCCGTTTTTTGCATGAGAGTCCCGGGACTCATGGTGGCCTCCTTTTGCGGCCGTTCCGTATGCCCAATCACCTGGGACAAATCCCCGTTGTCTTTGGATCTTCAGATCCAGGTGAGCCACCTGGTCAGGGCGTCCCTGACATGGTGGTTGAGATCCCCGGCTCTTCGGTCCGGAAAGTCACGGTCCTCACGACGGACGCCAGCCTGACGGGCTGGGGTGGAGTCTGGGGAGTCCTGTCGGCCCAAGGGCTTTGGACTCCGGACGAAGCCCGTTTGCCCGTACTTCCAGAACAGTAATTGGTAATCAGTCTGTGCCTCTCCTCGTGGTCGGAGAGTTTACAGGGTCGCTCCATCAGGATCCAGTCAGACAACGCCACGGCGGTGGCGTATGTCAACCATTCAAGGGGGGACTTGGAGCTCAGCTGCGGCTTCCGAGGTAGCCCGTATCCTGAAGTGGGCCGAAGAAACGTGCCGGCTCTGTCGACCGTTTACATTCTGGGCATAGACAATGGGCAGGCGGACTATCTGAGTCGCCAGACGCTGGACCAAGGAGAGTGGTCCTTGCATATTTAAACTCCTTTGCCGACGGTGGGTCACGCCGGATGTGGACCTGATGGCCTCTCGACTCAATCGCAAGGTGTCGGGGTTTGTGGCCAGATCCAGGGATCCTTGGGCGGATGCCTCGGATGCGTTGGTGGCCCCATGGGGTCATTATCACCTGATATACGTTTATCCTCTGCTGCAGCTGCTCCCTCGCCTGCTGCGCAGGGTGGTGATCGAGGGAATTCCGGTGATCCTCATTTCTCCGGATTGGCCTCGGCGTCACTAGTACGCCGATCTGGTACGTCTTGTCGCAGACGTTCCCTGGCGGTTGCCGATGAGGGAGGACCTTCTGTCTCCAAGGTCCTATATTTCATTCTGCTTTACAGTCTCTGGCTTTAACGGCATGGCTGTTGAAAGCCAGGTGTTGAGGGACCGAGGTCTCTCGGACTGGGTCATTTTGACCATGTTAAGGGCACGGAAGTCTTCCTCCAGAAAGATTTACCACCGTACCTGGAAAGCTTACATCGCCATGTGCGAAGAGCTGGACTGGCGTCCTCGGAAGTATTCCGTCCCCAGAATCCTGCGTCTTCTGCAGCGTGGAGTGACCCAAAAGCTTGCTTTGAGTACCATTAAGGGTCAGATTTCGGCCTTGGCCGTCTTCTTTCAGCGACCTCTAGCGGGTCATTCCTTGGTTAGCACCTTGTGCTGGGGGTTCGCCATGTGCTCCCTCCTGTCAAGCCTCCTCTCCCACCGTGGGATCTGAATTTGGTGCTCTCGGTCCTCCAGGAACCTCCTTTTGAGAATATCAGGGATATTCCCCTCTTGACTTTGTCTCAGAAGGTGGCCCTTTTAGTGGCCATTACTTCTGTTAGACGGGTGTCTGAGTTGGCGGCCTTGTCCTGCAAGTCGCCCTATTTGGTCATCCATAAGGATAAGGCGGTGTTGCAAAGGCGGCCTCGGCCTTTCACCTAAATGAGGACATTGTCCTTGTGTCCTCACCCATCGCATCCCAGAGAGTTTACGCTTCACACATTGGATGTGGTACGTGCCTTGCGGGTGTACCTGTCTGCTACTGCTTCTATTCAGAAGTATGACTCACTGTTTGTCTGTCTCTGGTCCAAAACAGGGCCAAGCGGTTTCGTCTGCCACCATTTCTAGGTGGATCAGACAGACCGTTATACAGGCCTATGCCCTCAAGGGGCAGGCGCCTCCCCTTCCGGTTACGGCGCATTCCACCAGGGCGATTGGGGCTTCCTGGGATTTCCGGCATTAAGCGTCAGTTGCACAAGTGTGCAAGGCGGCGACCTGGTCGTCCGTTCATACCTCTACTAAGTTCTATGAGGTTGATGTGGCTGCATCTTCGGATGCTTCCTTCGGCCGCAAGGTGTTGCAGGCCGCTGTTTAATGTTGCAACTTCTCTGTTGAGGAGCTCTGCCTTGTTTGGAGTGAAGTTTTTGGTTTTCCATTTTTATACTGCTCCCATCCCTCTTGACACTGCTTTGGGACATCCCACGTATAAAGTGTAAGAGACTGTGTCAGTCCATGGACGATAAGAGAAAATAGGATTTTTGTACTCGCCGTTAGGGATGAGCTTCGTGTTCGACTCGAACATACGTTCGACTCGAACATCGGCTGTTCGATCGTTCGACGAAGATCGAACGATTTGGGCCGTTCGCGCCAAATTCGAGTGACGCGAACGGCCCACAATGCACTACGCCATCGCAGTGTCATCCAGGCGCTGTGATTGGCCAAGCATGCACTGTGACCCCGCATGCTTGGCCAATCACAGCGCCGGCAGCGAGGAGAGCAATGATTGGCCACAGGCAGGATGCCTGTGGCCAATTATTGCTGAGGGTGTTTAGTACACGCCCCGCACTATAAAAGGCCGCCAGCACGGCGGCCTAGTGTAGTGTGTTCCGGAGCAGGGAAAGAGAAGCATAGGCAGGGACAGTGACATTTATTTCTTTCTTGCTTAACCTGGATTCCTTTAGTTTAGGGAAAGAGAAGGATAGGTAGGGAGAGTGTCAGTGTGTTTTACTGTGCGAATCCTTGTTTCTAGGGACAAAGAAGGAAAGTGAGGGGAATTCTCCTTGTGCTATAGTGTGCTTTAAAAAAACATTTTTTCTAGGGACAGAAAACTCTAGGTAGGGAGAGTGTCAGGCCTCGTACACACAACCGATTTTCTCGTCGTAAACAGTCAAGAAAAGTGCCGCGAGAGTTTTTTTGTCTAGAAAAACGTTCGTGTGTATGGTTTTACGACGAGAAACTTGACGAGAATCTCGACGAGAAAATAGAGAACCTGCTCTCTATTTTCTCGTCAGGATTCCAGATTTCCTCGTCGTGTTTCTCGTCGGCCTGTTTTGTGACGAGAAAATGGTTCGTGTGTATGCTTTTACGACTCTTCCAAAAGCGCGCATGCTCACAAGCAACTATGAGACGGGAGCGCATCTTCTGGTAAAACAAGCCTTCATAATGGAGAGAGCACATTCGTCACGCTCATAAATATTTCATCGTTTAAATGTTCTGCATTGAATTCTTCGTTAGAATGTTACATTAATCAAAACGAGAGACCTTCTTTTGCTGCTGATATTCACACAGAGTTCTGCCTTATTTTTAACCTTTTTCATGCTGCTCTTTATAAGATTTATGTGTATTATATCGTGCAAGTTTTTAGGAATAATTTAAATGGTTAGATTTTTCAAAATGATGTTAATTATAATTTCTCAATGTTTTGATAGCGATCTCCCATTTAATTTTCTAATCTATAATTTTAAAATTTCACACCATGTTTTTGAGCTAATCAGATTTAGTTATTCTTTTGGGGGGGTGATATCTGTGCCTTTTATTGTCAGTCAAATGTATCTGCTTACTCCAAAGCTTGTTTTTTTTTATTTAAAAATACACATAGTCAAGTATGAACTTAAACAAAAAACACATTTATTCATGTTTATAAATTAAATAAAGAGAAGGCAGCGCTGGAGAAGCTGCTGCCATTTGTGCATCCCAGGGACCCCAGAGCACACAGCAACCCTGTGTGGACACTAAAATTGGGAGCTTGAGAAGGCCCACATTTCAGAACACAATCTGATGCTGGCCTCCCAGAGGTCAGGAACAGCAGCAGGTGAGATATATGTCCCAAGTGTGTGGTACTACAACAGGCTGCCTTCTGTCCGACCACAATGAAGCAAGGCCATCACTTCCTCTTCTTCCTGGCAACCTTCCCTGCAGCCTTTCCTGAAGCCTTTCCTGCAGCCTTTCCTGCAGCCTTCCTTCTTCGTTTAGCTGGAGGCTGGCCCACTGGAGGGGTACTCCTGTCAGGAGGAGGAGGTGGAGGTGTAGCAGAAGGGGGTGGGGCAGAAGGTGGAGGTGTAGCAGAAGGTGGAGGTGTAGCAGAAGGGGGTGGGGCAGAAGGTGGAGGTGTAGCAGAAGGGGGTGGGGCAGAAGGTGGAGGTGTAGCAGAAGGGGGTGGGGCAGAAGAGGAAGGTGGAGGTGGAGGTTGAGGTTGGGTCAGTTGGGCCACCTCACATATGGCGGTATTGGGGGTAATTTGCTCCATCACCCCCTTGTTGAGCAAGGTGATGAGCAGGGGTTCGCATAGGAGGCGTTGCTCCATGCTCATCACCTTGAACTTAGCCTCCACTAGGCCGGCAATGGCCTCTTCAGGGGATGTGGGCTCCTTGAGGGTGGCATGGGCCTCTTTAATAAGGGCCATTGCTGCCTCACTGGTGGTCCTGTCCCTCCTGCCTCTTTTGTGAAGCCTGATGGGAGGCACCTGGGATCTGGTGCTTCTCCTTTGCCCTGCCACCTCCTGGCTGCCACTGGGCCCTGCCACCTCCTGGCTGCCACTGGGCCCTGCCACCTCCTGGCTGCCACTGGGCCCTGCCACCTCCTGGCTGCCACTGGGCCCTTCCTCCTCCTGCCTGACAGTTTCCAGACCCTCCTCCTGGCTGATTTCATCCTGTGTATGAAAAAGAAACATAGTTTAATATGTTGGTTTAATCTTTGCATCAAACTTTGTAATCCTGATGGAAGCAATTAGAATGTAAATGCATAAATCCTTGCTTTAAATTTACCACTACATCAGCTTGACTATTTACCACACAATTAAGTGCAGAAGAATGTCTACAGATCATGATTTCACTTGTGGAATACAAAATAATGTATGTTTCTCATCCTGACATATTTGGGAAACATTAATTTTATCCCACTACATTTTCAGTTAATACTATACCTGGCTCCAGATGGACAAATCAGGATCATCCAGGATGGCTGCCTCCTCTTGCTCCAGAGAAGGCTCAGGTTGGCTGCAGGGAAGTCTGGGGGGAAGAGTGGAGAGTGATGGCCTTGGCTCAATGTGGTCATCCAGGAAGGACATCCTGCTGTAGTACCACAAAACCGGGACATAAACATCATCTGCTGCTGCTCCTGACCTCTGAAAAGCCAGCACCTTAGAGCGTTCAGTCCTGTAGGTACCTCTCAAGCTCCCAATTTTAGTGTCCACTTGTTTTGCTGTGGCTGTGGGCACCTTGGTATGCACAAATGGGAGCAGCTTCTCCAGCGCTGCTTTTCTCCCCCCTTTTTTTTTATGGATGGGGTTTTTGGTCTCCCACAGAGCCGGCAGCTCCCTTACCCGGTCAATAAATTCCGCCAGGAACTCTTTGTCGCTAATAAAGACATTCATATTGTATCTGCAAGTAAAATAAATTATATTTAAATAATGTGAGGCAAACAGTCTAACCTCCTTCACATCCTAGTCACCATATATATCCTCCACCAATCTCAAGACAGTATAGGCCAACAATTTTTACAAGTCTCACAAAATCACATACCTTCGTTCGCACGTCCGTCACTTGAACTCCTCTCTCCGCACACCGAACGTACTATAGTCACATGTGTGTTTGCTATATACACACCACGCATGCGTCCAAATTCGAACACGTCGCTCCGCACACGTCGCCCGCCCATGACGTTCTAACTAACATCTTTTCCCCGCCCCTTCTCTTTCGGCGCGCAGACAGATATGGCGGAGTTACAGCAGGTGTCTGATAATTCCGCAACTAGCGAGGAGACAAGCCCGGAGACCGAGGACACGTCACGATCAAGGAGGAGATTCAAGGCATCGAATATGTCTTTGGCGGAGATGGTGGACATCTTGGTCAAGGCTGATTATGATGCCAAGCATGGGCCGTATAGCAAACCAAATAGAAGGAAGGCCAAAATCCTCACTAAAGTTGTGAAGAGTCTGAGGGCGAAGTTCGGGGTGAAACGCTCAAATGAGCAGCTCAGAAAGAGGTGGTCAGACCTCAAACTGAGGGAGCCAGACCAGTTGAGGAGCATAAAGAGGATGCTCGCTAAAAGTAAGTAAAATGACGACCTTTCTGCTATTAATCTTTTTAGAAACTGACTTTTTTTTTTTTATCATATTGGACTCCCTTCCAAAATGTAATATTTTGAACTAGGTTGGGCACAGTAATCGTTCGTTACGTTACCGACACTTCGTTCGGCCACTATCCGCGGTTTTGGCTTATTTTAGACCCCCAAAAGTAATTAGACATCTGCCATTTTTGATCAAGTATTGTGGATAATTTTTAAGTCTAGATGATGTGTTTGTAAGGAGAATGAAATGCAAACTTTAATCAGTGTAAAGGAGAGGACACTCAGCAGCTGCTTCCACATCTGTACTTTGGAGCACTATAGTGTGGGCCACCAGACCCGCCTTTTTTGGGTGTCCCACACAGGTGCATCAGAGTTTATTTGTGGTGCCTCCATGTCCAAAAAATTACATCCAAATGTGAATACTAAACATATTTGGGGTCATAAATAATGCATTTTTCTTTAAATTCCGCACAAACACACACTTGTACCCCACTTCCAAACAATTTAGCCTGTTTTAAGTTTAAAAATGAGATTTTTACAGTGTGATACATAGACCTTTGGTTTTATTCTCATAGGGGAGAGAAGACTGGGAGGAGGACACTCCAGGGAGCACATGCACCCCACAACTTCCAAGCAACCCCAAACTCCCAAAGATCCACAACCGAAAGATGTGCAGGAAGTTGAGGTGGAGGAAGGAGAAGTGCAGGAAGGAGAGGTGGATGACGTTGTGGATCTGGTCACCACAACAGGTCAGTATCTGACACCACAGCTTAAGGTAAGCGAGGTAGGCCTGCAGAGTTTTATTAATTTTTTTAATGGTTTTTAGGGGATGGAAATGTTGTGAAGGATAGCACACCGTTCTCTGCTGACAGTGCCCTCCGCCTCATCCAGCAAGTGATGGAATGTAGCACGGAACTGGACCTAATTAAACAAAGAATCCATGTGATGGAACAAACATTTAAAGACATTCTCGATGTTTTGGGGAGAATTCAATAAGCCATCCAAACACATTTGTTTTTACATGTTTGTTTTTATATTTTTACTAATTTTTTGAGTAACAAAGCAGCCAAAAATTGAATATGCACACAGTGTGTGAACATGTGCTATCTGCCATCAGGGGATATCCATGTACGTCTTTTGTGGGTGCAACCCCTTCCTCGTATCAAAAGTCGGTGAACTGAGGAAGGGGATGCACCCCCAAAACACGTCCATTGATCACCCCTGATGGCAGATAGCACATGTTGACAATAGGGATCAGGATTGTAAACTTCCTATTTGCAAAAAAGTAAAAATGTGTGCATATTGAATTTTTGGCTGGGCAAGGGGTGGCAGGACCCCATATTAGGACGGGCACATAGAGACATAGTTTGTGTAACTGAATGTCTCAGATTGCTCAGAGGTATCCAATGTTGTCATTTTAGAAATGCAAGTGGTATTTTTGTATTTTCATAAGCCAACATTTGCCGGGTTGTGGCCAGGCCAACCCCAAAGTAAAACAAAAAAAAATGTGCAGAGAGTAAAAAATTTGACCACAAACAACGTGTAGCTTCTTTTTATAATACTCTCTAAGCTTATTTGGTTCTTTTGTAAGGTAACATAGTGAAATTGGTTGTTATTTACTAAAGTAAAATACACTTGCCACTACAAATGCACAAAGACAAACTAGGAGACAGGAAAGAACAAATAATTAAAGGTTTAAACAAGATTTTTATTGGGATACTTAGACATAGGCTGGCATAGGAATTGCCCCCTACCCGTGAAATACTCCATGTATTTGTCCCGAACCACACGGGCATTTTGGGGGGGCAAGCCAAGACGGGCAGATTCCAGGCCCGGAAGGGGATTTGCAGGGGAAAGTACAGCCTCTGGCAAAACTGAGGCCATATATGAATTAGATTTGCGGCAAAGAAAATTGTGTAGCACACAGCAGCATAACACTACATAGTTTATTTTGTAGTCCGCCAAGTGGATGGAAGTCATAAAAAGGCGGAACCGGCTGGCCATTATGCCGAAGGCATTTTCAACGACTCTTCGGGCCCTGGCCAGCCGGTAATTGAACACACTCTTCTCTGGGGTCAGGGTCCTCTGTGGAAATGGCCTCATAAGATGCCGTCCGAGTCCGAAGGCTTCATCAGCCAAGAAAACAAAGGGGAGTCCTTCAATATTCCCTGCATCCGGTGGCAATGCAAGGTCGTCACTCTGGAGACGGAGGGCAAACTCCGTCTGGATGAAGGATCCCCCATCGGACATCCGGCCATTCTTCCCTACATCAACATAGAGGAATTCATACCGTGCTGACACCACCGCCATCAGCACAATGCTATGAAACCCCTTGTAATTGTAGTAGTAGGATCCAGAACGGGGTGGCGGCACGATGCGGACGTGCTTCCCGTCTATGGCACCACCGCAGTTGGGGAAGTCCCACCGCGTGGCAAACTCCGATGCCACAGTCTGCCATTCCTGTGGCGTGGAAGGAAGCTGTGGAGTGAAACAAGATGAAATAATATTAGAAAAACAAAGGCATACATTACAAGCAAATTCTAGACCAAAAAATTAGAGACCAACATCAATCTAATTATACGTTTATTAAGGTGTGTAAAAAAAGTATAATGGAAGGCTCATTTATCATATTCATCACCCCCTCTGATGGGCCATTACTAAATTATTTTGGGGGGGGGGAGATGTGTTTGGCCACAGGATAGCATTGCAGTGGCGGTGCGTCCAGAGTGGGTGCTGGAGCACTGTCCCCTCTCTCCTGTGCCCATCACTCAGAACAATACATAGGTTCATGCGTTGCATGAACCTATGTATTGTCTATGCCGCACACTATTCAGGTGGATGGCCTCTTGTAAAGCGACCGACATATGAATAATTGCGTCATTTAGGGGGTTAAAATTGCAGAGCAGAAACAGGTATTAAAAAAGTCTTGCAAATTACAACCTGAGGGATGTAATTGGCTTCCTCAAAGAAAAATCGGGGACGCAAGGAGGGGGCATTCCTTGTGTAAACACTGACAGGCTGCTCTGGCAATCATGTTCACCAAGTCTGTTTAATGGTAACATGATTGGCTGATGCAACATGAAGGGAAGGAGAAGACATCAAGGACAGAAGAAGGATGGCGCTGACCACAAGAAGGTAAGTGCAGGGCTGGGGGGAAACTGGCTGCATTAGAGGGGACTAAATGGCTGCATTGGAGGGGACAACTGGGGGCGTTTATTAGGCAACAGAGCAAAAAAGGAGGAAGTTTATTTCCGAAATTGGGGTTGGAACCCCCCAACATTTGGAGCAACAGGCGCCCCTGCTGGAAAAGTTATTGAGGGGAAATATTTAGGGAGGATAAAAAAGGGGCAATCTAAAGCTTCCAACATGCATGGGGACAAAGGGGACATTCTCAGCATATTACAATCATGGTAATTAGGGAAGGATGAAAGAAATACAATACATTAGCATACATGTAATACATAAAATGTGATGTTAAGGGAGAAAACTTACCCTAATATAGTCCTCCTGCAGGACTTGTATAATAGCAGAACAGGTGTCTGGGATTATGAGGCCCAGAGCCTGGGGGGAGATGCCTGTGGTGAACTTCAAGTCCTGGAGACTTCTCCCTGTCGCCAGGTAACGCAACGTGGCGATGAGCCTCTGCTCAGCACTGATGGCTTCCCGCATAACGGTGTCCTTCCTGGTAATATAGGGGGACACCAAAGCCAACAGTTCCTGAAAAACGGGGTCAGACATCCTCAGAAAATTCCTGTAGTCCTCAGGATTATTCTCGACGATCTCCCGCAGCAGAGGCATGTGGCAGAATTGGTCCCGCTGGAGCAACCAATTCTTGGTCCATGAACTCCTCCTCACACCATTCATGGACTGGTCTTGGTCCAAAACAAGCAGACCAACACCAAGCGCACGCACAGCACGAACTCGACGACGAGAACGTCCAGGCGACATGGCTAGGAAACGGTCGTCTAATCAGAACGTACAGAACAGAACGCACTTTAGAACAGCAAGGCCTATGAATAACGAAATGAAATTCAGAAACGAACAGGCAAGAACGCACTGTAAAACAGATACGACCTGCCTAGACGCCCTGAAAGTCAAGATACGAACCCACAAGCACAAACTGAACGGCAGAAAACTATCTGAAAAGTACGAAGACTGAAAAGCGCGAATTGTCTCTTCCCAAACTTTTACTTCACACGCGGTAACACGAGATCAGCAAAAGCAGCCCAAGGGGTGGCGCCAAGAAAAAAGATCTTCCCCTTTATAGTGCCGTCGTACGTGCTGGACGTGAGCGCAGAGAACCACGAGGAAATTGGAAAATGACAGTGTGTACGCATAGAAAGCTTGACGAGAAAATCGACAAGCTTAACAAGAATCTCGTCGAAAAAAACGACGTGTTTTTTACGACGAGAAAATCGGTCGTGTGTACGAGGCCTCAGTGTCTTTTACTGTGTGAATCCTTGTTTCTAGGGACAAAGAAGGAAAGTGAGGGGAATTCTCCTTGTGCTATAGTGTGCTTTAAAAAAACATTTTTTCTAGGGACAGAAAACTCTAGGTAGGGAGAGTGTCAGTTTCTTTCACTGTGCGAATCCTTGTTTCTAGGGACAGGGAAGGACAGTGAGGGAAATTCTCCTTGTGCTATAGTGTGCTAAAGCATTCCTCATCAACCATCTTTGAAATCCTTGTTTTTTTGACAGTCAGGGAAATTGTCGTTGTGCTATTCTGTGCAAAAGCAATCATCCTCAACCATATTTAGAAATCCTTAAGTAAAGGGACAGAGAAGGACACCTGAAGGTAGCCCTTATTGCTTTTTTCCCATCTCCCTGCAGGCCATCTATTAGAATGTCTGGAAGGCAAACAAGGAGAGGCAGACAGTCAGGAGGCAATAAAAGAGGGCAAGCAGGCTCTGTGTCTGGGGGCAACAGTGCTGGTCGTGGACGCGGTGCATTGTCATCAGCACATGGCCATGGGACACGCTTGTCCTTCTTTTCGGCAGCTGGACATGTTGAGCCACATCATGCCGAAGACTTGGTAGAGTGGATGACCAAGCCCTCCTCCTCATCCTCTCTCACCCAGGCTCAGGGTACTGGCAAAGCAGCTGCCAAAGCGTCCTCTTCCCTGGTATCAATGTCAGACTCATCATCAGTCACTCCTTCCCTAGACCCACCATGTCCTCCTCCTGAGGAGTCCCCCGAACTGTTTGAGCACAGTGTTGGGTACATGCTCCAGGAGGATGCCCAGCGTTTCGAAGGGTCTGATGATGAAACCCAGCTACAGGAAGGCAGTAGCGTGAGAGCAGACAGAGGGGATGCTCAAGAAGGACACCAATCTGGCAGTCATGTTCCAGCAGCTGCAGCATACTGCCAGATTGGCTCCAGTGATGAGGAGGGAGGGGATGATGAGGTCACTGACTCCACGTGGGTGCCTAATAGGAGAGAGGAGGAGGAGGAGGATGAGGAGGAGGCACATCTCCAACGAGGCAGGATGCCCTTTGGTGGCCAGCGTAAGGGCAGTACACCGACGGAATCACACCGCAGAGCTCCGCCTGTGCAGGGCGCTGCCTCTGCCCGTCATTCAAAAAGTTCCTTGGTGTGGGCCTTTTTTGAGGCTAGTGCATCAGATCGCACAGCTGCTGTTTGCAACATATGTCTCAAGCGTATATCGCGTGGCCAAAACATCAGCCGCTTGGGTACCACATGCCTGACCAGACATATGTTGACCTGCCATGCAGCTCGTTGGCAAGCCTACCTCAAAGACCCACACCAAAGAACAAAGCGGACCTCTCCTTGCACCGCATCAGCTGGGATCTCCAACCCCACTATAACTTCAGTCCTCTCTGAAACATGCACTGAGAGGAATGAAGGTGTAGAATTAGGTGTGTCACAGCCAAGTACTTGCGGCCACTCTGCTAGCAGTACACCGACGTCCGATTCTAGCAGGCAAATTTCCCTGCCCCAGCTGCTGGACCGTCGAAAGAAGTTCACTCCCAGCCATCCACATGCCCAGCGGTTGAATGCTAGCTTGGCTAAATTGCTAGCGCTTCAACTGCTGCCTTTTCAGTTGGTAGACTCGGCCCCCTTCCGTGAGTTTGTGCAATGTGCGGTTCCTCAGTGGCAGGTTCCCAAACGCCACTTTTTCTCACGGAAGGCTATTCCGGCTCTCTACCGGCATGTGGAAGGCAATGTCTTGGCCTCGCTGGACAGGGCGGTCAGCGGTAAGGTGCATATTACCGCTGACTCATGGTCCAGCAGGCATGGACAGGGACGTTACCTTTCTTTCACGGCCCATTGGGTCACTCTTTTGGCAGCTGGGAAGGATGCAGGACAAGGTGCAGTAGTGTTGGAGGTTGTTCCACCGCCACGCCTCCAAAATGCTACTACTGGTTGTGACACACCTCTCTCCTCCACCCCCTCCTCTTCTTCTTCCTCCATGGCCTCTTCCTGTGGTTTGTCCTATGAACCAGCGGTGCTCCGTAGCCGTTCACGGGGCTACGCAAGTACGCAGGCAAAAAGATGCCATGCCGTGCTTGCGCTGGTGTGTTTGGGGGACAGAAGCCACACTGGGGCAGAGGTCCTGTCTGCTCTGCAGGGCCAGGCCGAGAGGTGGTTGACGCCACGCCAGCTTAAGCCAGAAATGGTGGTTTGCGACAATGGCACCAACCTCCTCTCCGCCCTCCGACAGGGACAACTGACCCATGTGCCCTGTGTGGCTCACGTCCTTAACCTGGTGGTGCAGCGGTTCTTGGGCAGGTACCCGGGCTTACAGGATGTCCTGAGGCAGGCCAGGAAAGTCTGTGTGCATTTCCGCAGATCTTATAATGCCAGTGCTCGCCTGGCTGAGCTGCAAAAGGAGTTGAACCTGCCCAAGAACCGCCTTATATGTGACATGCCCACCAGGTGGAACTCAACGTTGGCCATGCTGCAGCGGCTGCACACGCAGCAGAGGGCCATCAATGAGTACCTGTGCGACTACGGCACCAGGACAGGGTCAGGGGACCTTGGTTTTTTTCTCCACGCCAGTGGGGCATGATCAGGGATGCATGCACTGTCCTGGCACCATTTGAGGAGGCCACGAGGATGGTGAGCAGTGACAGTGCATGCATCAGTGACACTGTACCTCTTGTCCACCTGTTGGAGCACACGCTGCGTGGAATAATGGACAGGGCACTTGAGGCAGAACAGAGGCAGGAAGAGGAGGACTTCCTTGCCTCTCAAGGCCCCCTTTACCCAGACAGTGTTCCTTCTGTCCCACCCATCGCACAGGAAGAGGAGGAGGAGGAGGAGGATTGTGTCAGCATGGAGGTGGAGGCTGGCACTCAGCATCATCAGCAGCAGTCTTTTAGGGATGATTTACAGTCCCAAGAAACCAGTGGACTTGTACGTGGCTGGGAGGAGGTGGCTGCGGATCATGTCGTCCTTAGTGACCCAGAGGACTCCGGAGCGAATGCCTCAGCAAACCTACGCTGCATGGCCTCCCTGATCCTGCAAAGTCTGCGGAAGGATCCTCGTATTCTTCGGATCAAGGAGAGGGACCATTACTGGCTGGCCACTCTCCTTGATCCACGGTACAAGGGTAAGGTTGCGGACCTTATGTTACCGTCGCAGAGGGAGCAGAGGATGAGACAACTCCGGGAGGCCTTGCAGAAAGGTCTGTGCAACGCGTTCCCAGAGACTGGGAGGTTACAAACTCCTGGTCCTGGACAACGAGTTGCTGAGGCTTCGGCCAGTCAAAGAAGGAGCGGTGGGGAAGGTGGCCGTCTGACCGATGCGTTCAGACAATTCTTTAGTCCGCAGCCCCAAAGTATGATCGGTTCCAGCAACCATCGCCAGCGTCTGATAAACATGGTGCAGGAATATCTAGGGGCAAGGTCAGACTTGGACACCTTCCCCACCGAAAATCCTCTGGCTTACTGGGTCTTGAGGATGGATCACTGGCCAGAGCTTGCACAGTATGCAATTGAGCTACTGGCCTGTCCTGCATCCAGCGTTCTTTCGGAACGCACATTCAGTGCTGCTGGAGGATTTGTCACGGATCACAGGGTGCGCCTGTCCACCGACTCGGTTGATCGACTGACTTTCATCAAGATGAACCAGTCTTGGATCACCACCAGCTACCACACACCTGATGCTGATATAACAGACTAATTGATTTTAACATGTCACATCCCTTCAAGACTGATGCTGATGCTGAGTGCCTGTGCTGTTATGTTGACTGGCTATCCTCCTCCTCCGAGTCCTCAATGATACGATTGATGATGATAGCTTGGAAGATCATTTTTGTTTATGGGTGCCGCCACCAGTGGCTAAGGCCCAATTTTTCAGCCCCTGTTTTACAGGGGCGTGTAATTACAATTTTTTTAGCAATAATTTGCCATAGGGCTCATTGCTGTGCTCCAAGTACAGTATCTGTGAGGGGTTGTGGCACCAGTGCCTAAGGCCCAATTTTTCAGCCCCTGTTCAACAGGGGCATGCAATTACAATTCTTGATCTAATAATTCACAGCAGGGCCCATTGCTGCACCCACCAAGAGTAACTCTGAGGGCTTACAGTGTTGTGGCAACGCCACCACCACCACCACCACGAAAGGCCCAATTTTTCAGCCCCTGTTCAAAAGGGGCATGTAATTACAATTCTTGATCTAATAATTCACAGCAGGGCCCATTCCTGCACCCACCAAGAGTAACTCTGAGGGCTTACAGTGTTGTGGCAACGCCACCACCACCACGAAAGGCCCAATTTTTCAGCCCCTGTTCAAAAGGGGCATGTAATTACAATTCTTGATCTAATAATTCACAGCAGGGCCCATTGCTGCACCCACCAAGAGTAACTCTGAGGGCTTACAGTGTTGTGGCAACGCCACCACCACCACGAAAGGCCCAATTTTTCAGCCCCTGTTCAAAAGGGGCATGTAATTACAATTCTTGATCTAATAATTCACAGCAGGGCCCATTGCTGCACCCACCAAGAGTAACTGTCAGGGCTTACAGTGTTGTGGCACCAGCACCACCATCAAAGGCCCAATTTTTACTACCACTGTTCAACAATTATATGTAATTAAAATTCCTGATATAATAGTTGACAGCAGGGCGTTCCAGCACCAACCAAGAGTAACTGTGAGTGCTTACAGTGTTGTGCCAACACCAACAACTAAGGGGCCTATTTCTGCAGAGTATATACGGCAGGTCCCTACTTTCAAACATCCAACTTACAAACGACTCCTACTTGCAAACGCAAGAAGACAACAGGAAGTGAGAGGAAATCTACCACTAGGAAGGAAAATTCTCTCCTGTAAGAATAAATATGGGAGAAAGGTGTCTCCTCTGTACTGATGCTTTATCAGCAATCCTTGTTTCAAGAAAAACACCACATTTCAAAAACAGTTGTCATTGGGACGGAAAGTGAGGTGAAATGTTCTGAACAGGGGCACAGACAGCAAAACAAATGTTACAGGGGTGATAACCCTTACCTATGTTTTCCAAAAAGTTTAAAAATAGATTTTTGGGCTGGAGCTACACTTCAACAATGTACCTGTTCAAAATTACAAACACATTCTACATAAGAACAAACCTACAGTCCCTGTCTTGTATGCACCGCCTGTATACGGCTGTTCAGAGTATATAGGGCCTTTTTTATTTTATGTGTTCCCCTTAATATCCATACAAGACCCAAAGGGGCTGGTAATGGGCTGGGGTGGGGGGGGGGGGGGGTCATGGGGTAGCTATGCCATTTTTCTTTTAAGAATTTCATCCATATTACCGGGACCAGACATTACATTAAAGCCGCAAGCAGTTTTAAATGGCTTTTTTTTCCTTTTAGAAGTGTCATTTTGTGCAGGGACAGTTCTAAACACGGGAAACACGTGGCACTTCACAGGCATACTTTAGACACCCCCCAGGTACGATATTTAAAGGAATATTTGACTTTTTTTTTTTCACTTTATGCATCATTAAAATGACTGCTCCCGAAAAACGACCGTTTTTAAAACTTCTTTTTGCATTGATACATGTCCCCTGGTGCAGAACCCGGGTTCCCAAACCCTTTTTAGGACAATAACATGCATAATAGTTGTTATAATTAGCACTTTAGAATTCGAACGTTCGCATCCATTGTATTTAATAGGGTTCTATTGTTCGTACGAACTTTCGGTCCGTTCGCGGGTTCTGGTGCGAACCGAACCCGGGGGTGTTCGGCTCATCACTACTCGCCGTAAAATCCGTTTCTCTGACGTCCATGGACTGACACAGCACCCACCCTTCTTTTCAAGGTTTGTACTGCTTTGTTACGAACTGAGGTCTGCTGACTGCAGTGGGAGGGTTATGTCCGGAGGGACCGCCCCTCTGGGCAGGGCTGTTCAGCTCTGGCTTTTTAGAATGTATGTATAACCTTTCACATTCTGCCTAGGTCTTCTCCTGCAAGCAGGGACCTAACCCACGTGTAAAGTGTAAGAGGCTGTGTCAGTCCATGGACGTCAGAAACGGATTTTACGGTGAGTACAAAAATCCTATAATTATCTTCGCTAATATTTTAAAATATATGTCAGGAATTTTTATCGGGAGGGTTTGGAAGATATACAAAACTTTAGGTAATATCATCATCTTAACTGTGTTAATTCTACCCCACCACAAAAGTTTTTCTATTGGATATCCCTTCAGTTCTGATTTTTATTTTATTTATTTGGGGAATATAGTTATCTTCATATAGATCTCTCTCTGTATTGGATAGGCATACACCTAGATATTTCATCCCCCTTTGTTTCCAGGTAAATGGGTAAAGGGCTCCAAGATCTCTGCATTCCTTCGGATTTAGGGATATACTCAATATCTCAGTCTTCTCTTTATTAATTTTCAGATTTGAGATCTCCCCATACTTTTCATATTCTACCATGATCTTTGGTAGTGTCTGCTTTGGATTTGTCACATACAGCATCATATCATCCGCAAACGCAGAGATCTTGTGTTCCCTCCATTCCACCTTAACCCCCTCAATCTCCTGATTGATTCGTATAGTGGTGCTAGTGAGAGGACGAAAAGAAGGGGTGAGAGCGGGCACCCCTGTCGGGTCCCATTAAAAAGTGAGAATCTCTCCGAAAGGGTTCCATTAACCCGCACCTGGGCAGAGAGTTTAGAATACAGTGCGCCTATCCATCTAAGCATTTTAGACCCCAATCCTATCTGTCTCAATGTTGCAAGCATAAAGTCACAGTTCAGTCTGTCAAAAGCCTTTTCGGCGTCTATTGACAGAAACCGTGCTGGTGTCTTGTTTTTCTTAACTTTTTGTATTGGGAGTATTGTTCTTGGGACACTATCCCTTGTTTCTCTCCCAGGTACAAACCCTGCCTGATCATTTTCTATCAATCCTGGCATGATAGGTTTTAGTCTCTCGGCCAGTATCTTCGCATAGATCTTTATGTCCACATTGATCAAGGATATGGGCCTATAGCTGGCACATAATGAGGGATCTTTATCTTCCTTTCCTATAAGAGTTATGTGGGCTCCCAGGGCTTCCTCACGCATTATCATTCCTCCACCTATGGAGTTAATATACTTCTGAAAATACGGTAACAGGATTTCCACATAACTTTTAGGCCTCATGCCCACGGACGTTTTAAAAAACGGGCTGTAAAGCTAGTACAGACGCCAGGAAAAAAGCAGCCTGGCTGGGCTCTCATGTCTGCAGTTTTTTCTGGTGTGTGAGGTGATTATTGCGTGCGCCATTGGCGCTGTTTGAGGTGGTTATTGCGTGCGCCATTGGCGCGCATTAGAGCTTTGAATTTCGCGCTCGGCGGCCATCTTGGCGTTCAGTGGCGCAGTTATAGCTGCGGCCGGCGGCCATTTTCTTGTGGCCGCCGCGCATTTATTTCTGTCGGCAGCGCGAATCCCCTCACTATCTCCGCAGTCTGAGCGGTCCTTAAGGGTTGGTGGGTCCTCCGGGTATCCCCTCCTCAGCCTCAGCGTAGCCAGTGGGTGGACTGTATATTCACTGTATAGTGTATAAGGTCTCCGAGGGTGGCGTTATGGAGTCTGATACACCTGCTCTCCACACTTGCCTGGGGCAACTGGCAGTGGTGCACAGTTAAACATGTTCATATGTTTCCTGCACCTGCGGTCCTTATGGACCAGTTGTCAGCAGTCCTGGAATCATTCCTGTCAGAATGGAAGCGGTGTGCGAGCAAAAGGAGCTATAAGCCCCCTCCCCCCACAAAAATCTTTACTGAAGGGGTGTTCTGAGTCAGATATGGGCCTAGCTACTATGCTCAGGACCCTACCTCTGAATATTTAATGTTTATGAACAGGACATTCCCTTGTGAGGAAGACTCCAGTTCTGTGTCAGTGAATGACAGGGTGCTTGTAAGTGATCTCATTGATGATGTGAGAAACACTCTCAGGCTGGAATTGCTGTGACAAGCTTTTCTTTTACACAGTTTCCTCACTGTTTTCCTCACGCTGCCTCAAGAGCAGCATGGATGAGGGAGGACTTTATTCATTTATGTATCTAGTCCCTGTGAGCCTTGTGTGTGATACCTGAGGTAACATTTCCCGCCATTTCCTGGGGAATGATTTGAGCTCTGACAGACACATGGTCTGAGGATCAGAGGTTACCTGTTACCTGCATGCTGCTTCGGCAGCACAGATAAGCAGGTTGGAATGATACAGAGAAGATTATGCGCCTCTGCGCCATAATTTAAACTCATCCTATACCTCTATACTGCATACATTCACAGTGTATGTATGTGTTTATTGGTCTCTGTGTCTGCGTGGCTGTCCCCACGTTCCAATGCTGTGTTTCAGTGCCATACATGATATAAACGTACAAAATATGTTTATGCACGACTCCAGATACATTCACAGTATATGTATTGTGAGGGGGTTAACTCGGTAGCGGGTGTGTGTGACCCCCTGGTTGGGCTCCCCACACAAAAACAGGGCCAGCAGACGGAGGTTGTGGTTTTCAAAATCAAAAGGTGCGGTTTATTTCTCTATGTACAGTGACAAAAACACAGCAAAGCCAAAAAGAAACATAAACAAAATAAATCCTGGTCAGTTTGACCTCTGACTAAACATGCAGGTTTCCTAAACTAACAACTGGGATCAGCCTGGTGCTGTCCTAGTCCCTAAGTCCCTGGTTTAGTAAAAGTCCAAACAAATAGCCACACAGGCTTTGCCTCACCGCACAGGGGTTCACTCTCCCTAGACAGTCCACACAGGTCTGGGTCCAGGCATGAGCTAACATCTAATGAAGCTGGGAGTTTTTATAAAGGCCTTAAATGAGCTGACAAGCTTCAGCTGGTCTCATCAACTCCCTGCCTGCACGACGCCCAGCCCTCTCTCTAGAGGTATGAGTCATCCATGAGCCCACTAGCCTCAGCTGGGCTTCATCAACTCCCTAGTTGTATAAGTCGGCATAAAGCCTGAATCTGGGAGAAATATATCTACCCCCCTGGATGCAACCAGGTGACTTTACCTTCCTGCTGTCACATACCCCCCCCCCCTCTTGTTTTAACCTTGGGGTTGGAACACCAGCAATCAGGCATTCATGTACTCGAGACAAAGCATCCACATTCCCCATTTGAACGCCAGGGCGATGCTTTACTGTGAAGTTGAATTCCTGTAGGGCCAGGAACCACCTATTTACTCTTCTATTTGTCTCCTTGTTTTGAGCCATCCACTTTAACGGAGCGTGATCCGTAACCATGTCAAAGTGCCTACCTAGCAGATAGTACCGAAGGGAATCTAGAGCCCACTTCACCGCTAAACACTCCTTTTCAACCGTGGCGTAATTTACCTCATGGGACTTCAACTTCCTGCTGAGGTAAATGACTGGGTGCTCTTCCCCGTTCCAGACCTGGGACAATACTGCTCCTAACCCCACATCTGATGCATCACTTTGTACGACAAAGTCTTTAGAGAAGTCGGGTGAGTACAACACTGGCTGGCTACATAAGGCTTGTTTCAAGAATTGGAATGCTGCCTCAGCCTCGGGGGTCCATTTAATCATGACCGACCCTTTCCCTTTCGTCAGGTTGGTTAGGGGCACAGCCTTAGAAGCAAAGTGGGGAATGAAGCGCCGATAATAACCCGCGATTCCCAGAAAGGCCCGTACCTGCTTCTTGCTGTTGGGACGTGGCCAACTCTGGATGGCCTCGACTTTGTTGAGTTGGGGTTTTATCACTCCCCTGCCAATGGTGTACCCAAGATATTTGGCCTCCTCCTGCCCAATGGTACACTTCTTGGGGTTAGCCGTAAACCCCGCTTCCCGGATAGAGTCTAGGACTGCTTACACTTTTGGCAGATGTGAGGCCCAATCTGTGCTATGGACAATTACGTCATCCAGGTAAGCCGCAGCATACTTCCGATGGGGCCTCAGTATCTGGTCCATTTTCCGCTGGAATGTGGCCGGCGCATTCTGTAACCCGAACGGCATTCTCTTATATTGGAACGCCCCGTCTGGGGTTACAAATGCGGTTTTCTTTTTGGCCGACTTGGCCAGGGGAATTTGCCAATACCCTTTTGTGAGGTCAAGAGTCGTCATGTATCGGGCTGTTCCCAGCCGGTCGATCAACTCATCTATACGTGGCATGGGGTAGGTGTCAAATTTTGTAACTTTGTTCAACTGACGAAAATCGTTACAAAATCGCCAGCTCCCATCCGGTTTAGGCACCAACACAATGGGACTAGACCAATCACTTTGGGACTCCTCTATCACCCCTAAGTTCAGCATTTTCTGTACTTCCTCCCGTATTGCCTCCCGTCGGGCCTCTGGGATCCGATAGGGTTTTAACTTCACCCTTTCACCGGGCGGGGTAATAATATCATGCTCTACCCCAGATGTTTGTCCCGGCAGCTCAGAGAACACCTCCTTGTTGCGAAGCACAAACTCCTTAACCTCCTGTTGTTGGGGTTGTGACAAGGTGGCTGCTATTCCAACCTCCGGAATCACGCAACCAGTTTGAGCTGGTGACCAAGTTTCTGCGACTAGGGACTCTCTATCCCTCCAGGCTTTCAACAGATTAACGTGATATATCTGTTCGGGCTTTCGCCTTCCTGGTTGTCTGACCTTGTAATTCACTTCGCTCACTTTTTTTCCATTATCTCGTAGGGGCCTTGCCATTTGGCAAGGAATTTACTTTCAACCGTAGGGACAAGTACCAATATCCTATCCCCCGGGGAAAAGGTACGGGTCTTTGCTCCACGGTTGTACACTCTCTGCTGTGCCAACTGCGCTTGGGCCAAATGTTCCTTCACGATGGGCATTACCTGTGCAATTCGATCTTGCATCAGGGCGACATGCTCAATCACACTCCTGTGGGGAGAACTCTCACTTTCCCAAGTTTCCTTGGCAATATCCAACAGCCCTCTTGGGTGTCTCCCATACAGTAACTCAAAGGGGGAGAATCCCGTAGAGGATTGGGGCACCTCCCTAATAGCAAACATCAAATAAGGAAGTAGACAGTCCCAATCCTTTCCATCTCTATCCACCACTTTCTTCAACATTTGTTTTAGGGTTTTGTTGAATCTTTCAACCAGCCCATCGGTTTGGGGGTGATACACAGATGTACGCAATTGCGTCACTTTGAACAATTTACACAGCTCTTTCATAACCCGGGACATAAAGGGTGTACCTTGGTCCGTAAGCAGTTCTTTACAAATACCCACCCGGCTAAAAACAAGAGATAGCTCTTTGGCTATGGTTTTGGCCGAGGTATTTCTGAGAGGGATCGCTTCTGGATAACGGGTGGCATAGTCCATTATAACCAATATGTACTGGTGCCCCCTAGCGGACTTGATTATAGGACCTACCAAATCCATTGCGATTCTCTCAAACGGGACCTCAATGATGGGTAGAGGGACCAGCGGGCTACGGAAATGTGGCATCGGGGCCGACCTCTGACACACAGGGCAGGAGGAACAATAATTTTCTATGTCCTTCATCACCCCAGGCCAATAGAATCTCTGTAATACCCTCTCTCGGGTTTTCTCTGTCCCCAGATGACCTCCAAGAATGTGCCCATGGGCCAACTCCAACACCAACTTCCTGTAAGGTTTGGGCACCACAAGCTGCTCAACGGTTTCTTCTGCCCTTTTTGCCACCCGATACAGTAGGTCCTTCTCTACGCTGAAGTATGGGTAAGTGCAGGTATTATCTGGGTTCACTAACTCGCCATCTATTTCCACTACGTTTTCCCGTGCCTTTATTAGGGCGGGGTCTTTTAACTGTTCTGTGGCAAAATTTTCCCTGTGAACCTCCAGATCAGAAAACTCCACAGACGGTAGGTTTTTGTCTGAGGAGGTGGGCTCCTCTCCAGTTTCTTGAGTCTCGCCTGCCAATACTGACAAGGGAAATTCTGGAGAGTCCTCACCACTCTCAGAGGAGTTCTGGCTATCACATTCCTGGTACATAGGGGCACCAGTGGGGGGCTCAGGATCATCCCACAGTTCCCAGAACTTCGGAAAATCCCTTCCCACAATGGCATCATGCGGTAATTGAGATACTAACCCCACTGGATGAGAGAGGGTACCTTTGGGGGTCTTGAAACACACTGTAGTCACTGGATACTCTCGGGTGTCCCCATGCACACAAATAACAGCTACCTTGCTATTCCCAGAGACCTCTGTTTTAACTAATTCAGCCTTTATCAGGGTCACAAGGCTACCTGAATCCAGTAATACCACAACATTTCTACCATTAATACACATTTTGCATAAATGTTTCTCAGTTCCCCGAATGGCAGTGCATGCGACTGTCGCACACAGCGACTGACGTCTGTCCATCAGAAAGTCACATTGCATGGGTTCCTCCACAACCGGGCAATTTGCTGCAATATGTCCCGCTTGCCGGCAGCGGTAGCAAACAATCCATTTGGCTGCCTCTTGAGCCCCTGACTTCCCAGGCTGTTCTCGCCAAACTTTGGGTAGAGCTCCCACCCTCTCACTCTCTCCACCCTCACCCCTTGGAATCCTCTTATCCGCCCCTGGGGTTTTTCTGGTCTTAGGGTGGAAAGTCCGAGAGTCTCTGGAAGAGGCCGTCAGGTTCTCTGTAGCCAAGTATCTCTCTACACGATCCACAAGTTTACCGGCCGTTTCTGGGTCTCCATGGCTTACCCACTTTTGAATGGCGGTAGGAAGAGCTCTCAAGAAACGATCCATCACAACACGTTCCACAATCTCCGGTGCGGACAAAGTCTCTGGCTGTAGCCACTTCCTGCTCAGGTGAATGAGATCATACATTTGAGACCTGGGGGGTTTTCCAAGCTGGAAAGTCCAGTTATGCACACGCTGAGCCCGGACAGCCAGGGTGACACCCAGCCTTGCCAATATTTCAGCTTTTAGCATCACATAGTCTTTTGCTTGGTCAGGCTCTAGGTCATAGTAAGCCTTCTGCGATTCACCAGTTAACAGAGGGGCCACCAGTCCAGCCCACTGCTCCTCAGGCCACTTTTCTCTTTCAGCAGTCCTTTCAAATGTGGTCAAAAATACCTCTGGATCATCCTCTCCAGTCATTTTTGTCAATAAACGACTCACCCCAAAGGACGCGGTATTAGTGGGACGGCTTTCCTCACTGGTCTGCGGACGTTGCTGCATTACTGCTTCCATTTGTTGTAGTCTCTGCTCTTGCTTCTGTAACAGGTCTATGAAGCGGGCCTCAGATTGCTGCTGGGCTTGTTGATGAGCTTGCTGCTGGGCTGCAAGGCTCCTTTGCAAACCTGCATTTGTCTGCTGTTGATTGGCATTTGCTAGAGCCAGCTGTTTCAGTATCTCCTCCATGCTGGCTTAAAAAAAACTGCCTGCATTCTCCACCAACTGTGAGGGGGTTAACTCGGTAGCGGGTGTGTGTGACCCCCTGGTTGGGCTCCCCACACAAAAACAGGGCCAGCAGACGGAGGTTGTGGTTTTCAAAATCAAAAGGTGCGGTTTATTTCTCTATGTACAGTGACAAAAACACAGCAAAGCCAAAAAGAAACATAAACAAAATAAATCCTGGTCAGTTTGACCTCTGACTAAACATGCAGGTTTCCTAAACTAACAACTGGGATCAGCCTGGTGCTGTCCTAGTCCCTAAGTCCCTGGTTTAGTAAAAGTCCAAACAAATAGCCACACAGGCTTTGCCTCACCGCACAGGGGTTCACTCTCCCTAGACAGTCCACACAGGTCTGGGTCCAGGCATGAGCTAACATCTAATGAAGCTGGGAGTTTTTATAAAGGCCTTAAATGAGCTGACAAGCTTCAGCTGGTCTCATCAACTCCCTGCCTGCACGACGCCCAGCCCTCTCTCTAGAGGTATGAGTCATCCATGAGCCCACTAGCCTCAGCTGGGCTTCATCAACTCCCTAGTTGTATAAGTCGGCATAAAGCCTGAATCTGGGAGAAATATATCTACCCCCCTGGATGCAACCAGGTGACTTTACCTTCCTGCTGTCACAGTATGTATTATACTCTCTGGGTTGGCAGGGGCTCCGGTGTCCTCCCGCACTCTCATGGTATGTGCGCTTCGGCTCTCTGCACAGTATAGACATGTTCAATATGTTTATTACACATATTATACATGTTTACAGTATGGGTATACTGTTTGCGTGGGGTTCCTCCGGGTACTCCGGTTTCCCCCCCGCGCTCCAATGGAAATGCACAGCATAAACATGTGCAATATGTTGATTCACATGCTATCATTCCTACACGGTATCTGTGTGCTGTCTGCGTGGAGTTCTTCCGAGTGTTCCGGTTTCCTCCCACGCGCTGACGGTATGTGCGCCTTTGGCCTTCTGCACAGTTAAACATGTTCAATGTTTATCACGCATGCTATAATACCTACACGGTATGTGTAGGCAGTCTGTGTGGTTTTCCTCCGGGTACTCCGGTTCCCTCCCACACTCCATTGGAATGGGCGCTTCGGCGCTATGCACAGTCTAAATTTGTGCGATTGGATATCCAAATACTAACATACCTACACGGTATGCGTATGCAGTCTGCGTGGGTTTCTGCCCGTGCTACATGACATGCATGCCTTTGGTGTAATACACGGTGTAAACATACACATTATGTCTATACACTACACTAAATACATTTACAGTAGCTGTAGGTATTGCATTCTCTGAGTATGCGTGGGGTACTTCGGTTCCTCCCACGCGCCAACAGTGTGCGCGCCTTCGGTGCTATGCACACATGGGCTTGTGCAAAATGTTTAGCACACATACTATAATACCATACACGGTATGCGTATGCAGTCTGCATGGGTTTTATCCGGGTGCTCAGGTTTCTCCCCTGCGTTCCAATGGTGTGCGCATTCTCAGCGCTATGCACAGTATAAACATGTGCAATTTGTTTATTCGCAGGCTAACATACCTACACGGTTGTGTACGCAATCTGCGTGGCTGGTTTACGTCCAGACCCCGATGATGTGCGCGCCTTCGTCGCTGGCACAGTATATACGTGTTTAATAGGTTTATCCGCAAATACTAAACTACATACGCCGTATGTGGTGGTATTATGCTCTTTGTGGCTGGGTGGGTTTCCTCCCACACTCTCCATTTGTGTGTTTGACGCAATACATAGTATAAACTATGTGTTTGCACAATCAGCACCTATCCATGGGTAGCTGCTGGATGGAGCATTGTCACAAGGATCCCTGGTTTCAGGGGTATCACTTTCCACCTGCTTTCAGTGGTGATCAGAAGCGCTGGCTTGGACTGTGTTCGCCAGGCTGGGGTTAGCGTTACGCCCGTTAGTGGCTGCGTCTCTGGCATTTTTTTGTAGCTCAATGACTGCGCAAAAGCCTCTGCTTCATCCATCAGTCGTCTAGCAGGTGCACTACAACTGCTTTAGCCTTTAGGGTCTCTGTGCCCGGGGTGGGTTTGCGCCACCTGTGGAGGCTGAGGTACTAGTCCTCTGACCGAGTTTCTAGGGAAGTTCCGTCAAGTTGCCTTTATTGGCCAACATTTGAGGCACCCTGTACTCTGGGGCCTCCCTTCTCCGATACATTGCGGAGTCTCTTTGGGATTTTCATACATCTCGCTGCAAGACGGTCCTGTCGGCCGTGTGCATTGCAGGCGAAGGGTCCTTGCATCCGGAGGTGTTTCCACCTTTTTTACCGGAGGTGGGGCACCGGAAGTGGACCTTGTGGCCTCTCGACTCACTCTCAAGGTGGCAAGATCGTGGTCAGGTCCAGGGTCCCCTGGGCGGACGCGTTGGAAGCCCGTGGGGGCAGTATCGCCTGATATATGCTTACCCTCCGCTACTGTTGTTGCCTCGCCGGATTCGCAGAGTAGGGGCTGAGGCCATTCCAGTGCTCCGGAACGGCGACATTGGTACGCCGATCTACTTCGGCTAGTCGCAGACGTCCCTTGGCGACTGCCTATTGGGGTGGACCTTCTGTCTCATGATCCCATACTTCATCCTGCTTTACAGTCCTTGGCTTTAATGGCATGGCTGTTTAAAGCCAGGTGCTGAAGGACCGAGTTCTCTCGTATTCGGTCATCTCTTCTATGTTGCTGACACGGGAATCTTCCTCCAGAAAGATATCTCACCGTACCTGGAAGGCTTACATCGCTATGTGCGAGGAACTTGAGTGGCATCCTCGGATGTATTCCGTTCCCAGGATTTTGCTGTTCTTACAGCGTGGTGTGACCCAAAAGCTGGCCTTGCATACCTTTTTTGAGGGTCGGATTTCGGCCCGGGCTGTCTTTTTCAATGACCGCTACCGGGCCATTCCTTGATTAGCACCTTTTGTGCAGGGGGTTCGCCATGTGATTTCCCCCCCCCCCCCTGTCAAGCCTCCTCTCCCTACTTGGGATCTGATTTTGATGCATCTCGGTTCTCCAAGAACATCACTTTGAGAATATCAGAGAGATTCCTCTCTTGACCTTGTCCCGGAAGTTGGCCTTAGTGGCCATTGCTTCGGTTAGACGGGTGTCTGAGTTGGCGGCCTTGTCCGGCAAGTCGCCTTACTTGGTCCTCCATAAGGATATGTTGGTGTTGCGCCCACGACCATCCTTCTTTTCTAAGGATGGTCTCGGCCTTTCACCTTAAGAAGGACATTGTTCTTCCGTCCTTGTGTCCTCACCCATCGCATCCCTGAGAGTTTGCGCTTCATACATTAAGATGGGTACAAGCCTTACGAGTGTACCTGTCTGCTACTGTTTCCATTCGGAAATCTGTGTCTGGTCCAAAACAGGGCCGAGCGGTGTCGTCTGCCACCGTCTTTAGGTGGATCAGGCAGACCGTTATACAGGCCTATGCCCTTAAGGGGCGGGCGCCTCCCTTTCCGGTTGCGGCGTATTCCACCAAGGCAATTGGTGCTTCCCGGGCCTTCCGACATCAAGCGTCGATTGCACAAGTGTGCAAGGCGACGACCTAGTCGTCCGTTCATACCTTTTCAAGATTTTATAAGGTTGATGTGGCTGTATCTTCGGATGCTCACTTCGGCCGCAAAGCATTGCAGGCCGCTGTTTAATGTCGCAACTCCTCCGTTGAGGAGCTCTGCTTGTTTGGAGTGAAATTTTGGTTGTTCCTTTGCTACCGCTCCCACCCTTCTGATACTGCTTTGGGACGTCCCACACGTTTACAGTATCCAGCTGTGTCAGTCCATGGACGATAAGAGAAAATAGGATTTTTGTACTCACCGTAAAATCCATTTCTCTGACGTACATGGACTGACACAGCACCCACCCTTCCTTTTAAGGTTTGTACTGCTTTGTTACGAACTGAGGTCTGCTAGCTGCAGGTGGGAGGGTAATGTCCGGAGGGACCGCCCCCCCCCGCTGTTCAGCTCTGGTTTGTTCTAGAATGTTTTAACATCTAACATTCTGCCTAGATCTTCTCCTGCGAGCAGGGACATATACCCACACGTTTACAGTATCCAGCTGTGTCAGTCCATGGACGTCAGAGAAATGGATTTTACGGTGAGTACAAAAATCCTATTTTTGATAGTATTCTTGAAAAAAAATTATCTCCCTCGTTGAGTGCCTCATCTCCCTTTTCTTGTCTTTCATTTTTGATATGAAATTCTGTGTGTTTCTAGGTTTAATTATCCTTGCTAATAGTTTACCTGGTTTGTTCCCCAAGGCATAGAATTTCTTACTCATGTTATTAAATACCCATTTGGTTTCTTGTTCCAATAAGTCCCTTTAACTTTTCTCTTTTCCCAGTTAATATTATCAGAACTTTTGTTCTTCCTGTCTTTTTCTTTATGCTTCTGTTCCAACTCCTGGATTTCCTCTAGTAGGGTTTGTCTCTGGGCCTGTCTTATTTTTTTCCTCTTGGCCTTTTCTACTATCATCCTCCCTCTCATATACACTTCATGTGTTTCCCACAAAGTCGAAGGGGTAACATTTTTCTATGTCATTTTCTTTAACCACTTAAGCCCCGGACCATTTTGTAGCTAAAGGACCAGAGGTGTTTTCAGAATTTGGCACTGCGCTGTTTAACTGGAAATTGTGCGGACATGCAATGTTGTACCGAAACGAAATTTGCGTCCTTTTCTTCCCACAAATAGAACTTTCTTTTAATGGTATTTGATTGCCTCCTGCGATTTTTATTTTTTGCAATATAAACGGAAAAAGACTGAAAATTTTGAAAAAAAAAAATGATATTTTCTACTTTTTGTTATAAGAAAAATCAAATAAACTCAATTTTAGTCATACATTTAGGCCAAAATGTATTCAGCCACATGTCTTTAGTAAAAAAAATGTCAATAAGCGTATATTTATTGGTTTGCGCAAAAGTTATAGCGTCTACAAACTAGGGTACATTTTCTGGAATTTACACAGCTTTTAATTTATGACTGCCTATCTCATTTCTTGAGGTGCTAAAATGGCAGGGCAGTACAAAACCCCCCCAAATGACCCCATTTTGGAAAGTAGACACCCCAAGGAAATTGAGAGGCATGTTGAGCCCATTGAATATTTTATTTTTTATTTTTATTTTTTTTTGTCTCAAGTGATTGAATAATGACTAAAAAAAAAAAAAAAAAATTACAAAAAGTTGTCACTAAATGATATATTGCTCACACATGCCATGGTTATATGTGGAATTGCACCCCAAAATACATTTTGCCGCTTCTCCTGAGTACGTGGATACTACATGTGTGGGACTGTTTGGGAGCCTAGCCGCGTACGGGCCCCCGAAACCAAGCACCGCCTTCAGGATTTCTCAGGGCGCAAATTTTTGATTTCACTCCTCACTACCTATCAGTTTCGAAGGCCATAAAATGCCAAAATAGCACAAACCCCCCCCCCCCCCCAAATGACCCCATTTTGGAAAGTAGACACCCCAAGCTATTTGCTGAGAGGCATGTTGAGTATTTTACAGCTCTAATTTGTTTTTGAAAATGAAGAAAGGAAAATCTTTATTTCTCTTACCATCCATGGACTGACACGGTGTCTCTTTACACTTTACACGTGGGTTATGTCCCTGCTTGCAGGAGAAGACCTAGGCAGAATGTGAGATGTTATACATACATTCTAAAAGCCAGAGCTGAACAGCCCCACCCAGGGGGCGGTCCCTCCGGACATAACCCTCCCACTACAGTCAGCAGACTTCAGTTTTTTTCTGCCTAGCAGAATGAGAAGACGTGGCTCTCTCAGGAGCCAGTCTCCTGACCTATTTTTATTCCTTTTCTGGAATTCTTCTTTTTTATTTTATTTTTGAGACTCTTCTATCAACTGTCGGCTGGGCAACAGGTTGGGTACAAGATATCCTCGTAGTCTTCCCTGTCCGACCATCGAGCGTGCTGATCCTCGCCTTGTGTGCGTGAGACTCAGTTCACGACAGGCCCCATGACTCCAGGGGTGGCCTGGGTTTGCTTTCATGCTCCCACGGTCCTCTCAAGACTGAACAGTTCATGACTGACTGTATCTTTCGCGGTGGACCGGGCCGACAGCTACTCAGTACTGCACTGTGATAGTCCTGTCAGAAACACACCAGTGGGTCCCTCAGGGGACGGGTAAGTAGTCTCTCCTGCCTGCAGGTGAGTACAAAAAGCTGTGTGTTTCTCTGTGGGGGATTTTCCCTGTCTCCCCCTGTATTTCATTGTCACTCTCTTTCACCATTGCTGGTGCTGTGCTGTGTGGGGTGCCTGGGGGTCACACTGTTCTTGGAGGGGCTAATGCTGGTCTGCAGATATGCTTGGGGCCTTTTTTTGTGTGTTTTGGGGCCTAAACGCCGAGTGGCGCTGTGTGTGTGCTGTTTTTTTCACTTTTGCTGAGTCATGGCGGCCATCTTGCCGTGGATCGCCTCAGTGAAGTGCGGCGGCCATTTTCTTGTAGCCCGCGCGCTCTTCAGCACTAGTTTTGGCCTCTAGCGCTGCTGTAACAGCACGAATCTCCTCACAATCTCCTCACAGCTCACCAGCGCTGACACAGCGCGGTACAGACAGCGGAACTGAGCGGTCCCTGGTCCGGTTTGGTGAGTCCCCTGGGCGCCCCCTCCTCAGTCAGCACAGCCTGTGGGTGGACTTTTTATCTGAGGAGTCTCAGAGGGGGGCAATATGGAGTCTCTGTCACCAGCTTCCCCTAAATGTCAGTGGACAACAGGCAGTGCTTCAGCACCTGCGGTCCCTAGGGACCAGTTGTGGGCAGTCCTGGAATTATTTCTGACCAGGATGGGAGCTGTGTGCAAGCGCAAGGGAGCAAAAAAGCGCCCTCCCCCCACTTTACTTCATGAGGGCAGTGCGCTGATTCAGATATGGGCCTAGCCACTACCGCTCAGGACCCTAGTTCTGAATGTATTGGATGGTTTTGAACAGGACATTCCTTATGAGGAAAACTCCAGTTCTGAGTCAGTAAATGACAGGGCGCTTGTTAGTGTACTCATGACTGCGGTGAGGGACACTCTCAAGCTGAAATGCTGCGGATGCAGAACCTCAGGCGGATACAGTCTCCTTTGGTTCTTTTAAGGCCAGGCCTTCTAAAGAGGTTTTTCCATATGTACTTTCTTTGACCAGCTCATTGATAAGGTCTGGGAAAAGCCGCAGAAGATTTTTTTTTATGGTCCCGCGGCGTTTGTCTATCAGATACCCCTTGAAGATGCCCTACTTAAAAAGTGGGCTTCTCCCCCAGGGTCGACCCTCCAGTCGCCCGGTTGAACAAGGCCATCACTCTCCCGATGGAGGGGACTCCTGCATTTGAGGACCCCACTGACAGGAGGTCAGAAGTGGTGAGCAGAGCCATGTTTGCCTTGTTGGGATCCGCCCTACGGCCTGTAGTAGCGGCGACCCTTGTGTCTTAAACACTTACAGGTTGGGCAGCAAAAATGTTGCACCTAGCTGTACAGGAGCATAATCTTCCTCCAGACACAGTTGCTCTGGCCCACCAACTGGTTCAGGGCCTGGTTTATGTGTGCGACGCCACGTTGGAAGCGGCCCCTTTAATATCCAGGGCCTCTGTCTCGGCGGTGGTATTGCGTCGTCTTATCTGGTTGAAGTGCTGGTCTGCTGACCTAGCCTTAGGAAGCTCCTGACAGATCTACCATTTAAAGGTGGTAGACCTTTCGGTGCTGCTCTGGATGACATCGTCATGGATGTCATGGGAGGTAAATGCACTCTTCTTCCTTAGACTAGCAAGAGTGAGGAGGCCCGCCGAAAACAGGGGCCTTCCTTTCCAGCAAAACAGGTTTTTTTTCGTCAGTCAAAGTCCACGGGTAGGTCCTCTCAGACTGACGGCAGTGCGGCTGGTGGGCACAAGTGCCCCTGGGTGCGTAAGCCGAACAAGCGGCTCCCAAGCCCGCCTCCGCGTGAAGTCTTGCCTCCGCCCGACTCTGGGGTGGGGGGACGACTTCGCAGGTCACGAATCGGTGGTCCTCCCGAATCTCCGACTGGTGGGTGTGCGAGGTGGTCACCTCAGGATACAGGATAGTATTCCGATCCTGGCCCCCAGACAGATTCTTTCCCTCGAATCTTCCTCTCCTTCCTACCTGTCGGGCAGCCCTCTTGGGGGCTGTACAGGATTTGATCAGGTCCGGAGTGATTGTGCCGGTTCCGTCACAGGAGAGTTTTCAGGGATTCTACTCGAATCTGTTTGTCGTCCCAAAAATAGGATGTGGTTCGACCTATCCTGGACCTCAAGGCCCTGAATGCCTTCGAGAAGGTGCAGAAATTCCGCATGGAATCCATTCGCACGGTGATCGCTACACTCCACCAAAGGGATTTTCTTCTGGTGTCCTTGGACTTCAAGGACGCCTACTTGCATGTTCCGATCTGCGCAAGTCACCAGAAGTTTCTGCGCTTGCGATCAGCGAAGTCCACTATCGATTGTGGCTCTTCCTTTCGGCCTAGCCTCGGCACCAAGGGTGTTCACCAAGGTGCTTGCTCCGGTTCTAGCCTTCTGTTACAGTGAGGTATTGCTGTCGTGGGCTATCTGGACGATCTTCTGCTAAGAGCAGAAAGTGGCTCAGATTAGAGGAAAGGTGACTATCGTCAATTAGACCCTCAGGGACTTCGGGTGGTTCCTGAACATTCAGGAGTCAGTCCTGGTCCCGACTCAGTGTCTGGAGTATCTAGTTCTGATTCTAGACTCCTTGGAGGCAAAGGTATCCTACCTCTGGAGAAGTTGCTGACACTTCAGTCTGCGGTGCGGGTGCTGACATCCCGAAAATGGTTGTCAATCCGTTTTTTTTTGCATGAGAGTCCCGGGACTCGTGGTGGCCTCCTTCGTGGCCGTTCCGTATGCCCAATCACACACCAGGGCATTGCAGAAGGAGATCTTGTCCACCTGGGACAAATCCCCGTTGTCCTTGGATCTTCAGATCCAGGTGATTCACCTGGTCAGGGCGCCCCTGACATGGTGGTTGAGATCCTCGGCTCTTCGGTCCGGAAAGTCGTTCCCCTCCCATCCAATGGACGGTACTCACGACGGACACCAGCCTGACGGGCTGGGGTGGAGTCTGGGGAGTCCTGTCGGCTCAAGGCCTTGGACTCCGGACGAGCCCGTTTACCAATCACTGTTCTGGAAATACGGGCCATCAGACTGTGTCTCTCCTCAGGTCTAGGAGAGTACGGGGTCGCTCCATCAGGAGCCAGTCGGACAACGCCACGGCGGTGGCGTATGTAAACCATCAAGGGGGGACTCGGAGCTCAGCTGCGGCTTCCGAGGTAGTCCGTATCCTGAAGTGGGCCGGAAGAAACGTGCCGGCTCTGTAGGCCATTTACATTCTGGGCATAGACAATGGGCAGGCGGACTATCTGAGTCGCCAATCGCCGGACCAAGAAGAGTGGCCCTTGCATATTTCAACTCCTTTGCCGACGGTGGGGCACGCCGGATGTGGACCTGATGGCCTCTCGACTCAATCGCAAGGGTCAAGGTTGTGGCCAGATCCAGGACCTTGGGCGATGCCTCGGATGCGTTGGTGGCCCCATAGTGTCCTTATCGCCTGATATAAACTCTGGTGATCCTAATTGTTCCTGATTGGCCTCAGCATCACTGGTACGCTGATCTGGTACGTCTCGTCGCGGACGTTCCCTGGCGGTTGCCGATGAGGGAGGACCTTCAGTCTCAAGGTCCTATGTTTCATCCGGCTTTCAGTCTCTGGCTTTAACGGCAGGGCTGTTGAAAGCCAGGTGTTGAGGGTCCGAAGGTCTCTCGGACTCGGTCATTTTGACCATGTTAAGGACACGGAAGTCTTCCTCCAAGCAGATCTATCACCGTGCCTGGAAAGCTTATATCGCCATATGCGTAGCGCTGGACTGGCGTCCTCGGAGTATTCCGTCCCCAGAATCCTGCGTCCTCTGCAGTGTGGAGTGACCCAAAAGCTTGCTTTGAGTACCATCAAGGATCAGATTTCGGCCTTGGCCGTCTTCTTTCAGCGACCCATAGCGGGTCATTTCTTGGTTAGCACCTTGTGTTGGGGGTTCGCCATGTGCTCCCTCCTGTCAAGCCTCCTCTCCCACCGTGGGATCTGAATTTGGTGCTCTCGGTCCTCCAGGAACCTCCTTTTTTGGGAATATCCGGGATATTCCCCTCTTGTCTTGTCTCAGAAGGTGGCCTTTTAGTGGCAATCACTTCTGTTTGACGGGTGTCTGAGTTGGCGGCTTTGTCCTGCAAGTCGCCATATTTAGTCATCCATAAGGATAAGGCGGTGTTGCATCCGTGACCTTCCTTTTTGCCAAAGGTGGTGTCGACCTTTCACCTACATGAGGACATTGTCCTCCCGTCCTTGTGTCCTCACCCATCGCATCCCAGAGAGTTTGCGCTGCACATATTGGATGTGGTACAAGCCTTACGGGTGTACCTGTCTGCTACTGCTTCTATTCGGAAGTCCGACTCACTGTTTGTGAATGTCTCGGGTCCATAACAGGGCCAAGCGGTCTCGTCTGCCATCATTTCTAGGGGAATCGGACAAACCGTCATTCAAGCCTATGCTCTCAAAGGGCGGGCGCCTCCCTTTCCGGTTACGGCGCATTCCACCAGGGCAATTGGTGCTTCCTGGGTTTTCCGACATCAAGCGTCGGTTGCACAAGTGTGCAAGGCGGCGACCTGGTCGTCTGTTCATGCCTTTTAAGTTTTATAAGGTTAATGTGGCTGCATCTCCGGATGCTTCCTTCGGCCGCAGGGTGCTGCAGGCCGCTGTTTAAAGTTGCGACTCCTCCGTTGAGGAGCTCTGCCTTCTTGGAGTGAAGTTTTTGGTTTTTCCATTTATACTGCTCCCATCCCTCTTGACACTGCTTTGGGACATCCCACGTGTAAAGTGTAAAGAGACACCGTGTCAGTCCATGGATGGTAAGAGAAAATAGGATTTTTTGTACTCACCGTAAAATCCTTTTCTCTGACATCCATGGACTGACACGGCACCCACCCTTCCTTTTTAAGTTTGTACTGCTTTGTTACGAACTGAAGTCTGCTGACTGTAGTGGGAGGGTTATGTCCGGAGGGACCGCCCCCTGGGTGGGGCTGTTCAGCTCTGGCTTTTAGAATGTATGTATAACATCTCACATTCTGCCTAGGTCTTCTCCTGCAAGCAGGGACATAACCCACGTGTAAAGAGACACCGTGTCAGTCCATGGATGTCAGAGAAAAGGATTTTACGGTGAGTACAAAAAATCCTATTTTTTTTTTTTGAATTTTCAAAACTTTGTGACAAAAAGCGAGATCTGCAACATACTCACCATACCTCTCAGCAAATAGCTTGGGGTGTCTACTTTCCAAAATGGGGTCATTTGGGGGGGTTTGTGCCATCTGGGCATTCCATGGCCTCTGAAACTGTGATAGGCAGTGAGAAGTGAAATCAAAAATTTACACCCTTAAGGCCCGTACACACGGTCGGACTTTTGCCCAACAAACTTAGTTTTAAGCAAGTTGGACCAACAATCCGACCGTGTGTACGCTCCATCCGACAAACTTTTTTGAGTTTGGTTTTGTTTTCATCGGACAAAAGTTGGGTCTGCGAACGGACAAACTTTTGCCCAACAAAAGTCCTATGGAGCAAAGTCCTGCCGTGTGTACAGAAAACCATAGGACTTTAGTCCGATGGACAAAACAACCAATGTTAAAATCAACCAACAATAGCAGAAGTTGACCAAAGGGTGGCAGTAAAGATCAGAAAAGAGCAGAAAAAACAAGTGATGTTGTAAGAAGTTTTAAGAAAGTTTGCAGAAAAGTCCTGTGGTGTGTATGCTATGGGTGTTCCCGACCAACTCCGTTCGGACAAAAAACCACGGAAAAGTCAGATGGAAGTCCGACCGTGTGTACAGGGCTTTAGAAAGCCTGAAGGCGGTGCTTGGTTTTTGGGGTCCCGTACGCGGCTAGGCTCCCAAAAAGTCTCAAACATGTGGCATCCCCGTACTCAGGAGAAGCAACAGAATGTATTTTGGGGTGTAATTCCACATATGCCCATGGCATGCTTGAGCAATATATCATTTAGTAACAACTTTGTGCAAAAAAAATAAAAATAAGAAATAAATTGTCTTTTTCCCGCAACTTGTGTCAACATATAAAATATTCCATGGACTCGACATGCCTCTCAGTATATAGCTTGGGGTGTCTACTTTCCAAAATGGGGTCATTTGGGGGGGTTTTGAACTGTTCTGGCATTTTATACACAACATTAGGAAGCTTGCATCCACTCTTCTAAGCGCTTGAAGACAAAGCCCTTTCTGACACTTTTTGTTTACATGAAAAAAAAATTTTTTGCAAGAAAATTATGTTGAACCCCCAAACATTATATATTTTTTTAAAGCAAAGGCCCTACAGATTAAAATGGTGGGTGTTACATTTTTTTTTCCACACAGTATTTGCGCAGCGATTTTTCAAACGCATTTTTTGGGGAAAAAATACACTTTTTTATTTTAATGCACTAAAACACACTATATTGCCTAAATGTTTGATGAAATAAAAAAGATGATCTTAGGCCGAGTACATAGATACCAAACACGACATGCTTTAAAATTTCACACAAACGCGCATTGGCGACAAACTACATACATTTTTAAAAGCCTTTACAGGTTACCACGTTAGATTTACAGAGGAGGTCTACTGCTAAAATGACTGCCCTCGATCTGACCTTCACGGTGATACCTCACATGCATGGTGCAATTGCTGTTTACATATGATGCCAGACCCACGCTTGCGTTTGCCATTGCGCAAGAGCAGAGCAGGACAGGGGTGCTTTTTTTTTATTTATTTTTTTATATTATTAATTTTGCTATTTTATTTTTAAACTGTTCCTTCCATCATTTTTTTTTTTTTTTTTTTTTTTTTTTTTTTTTTTAATCATTTTTATTGTTATCTCAGGGAATGTAAATATCCCCTATGATAGCAATAGGTAGTGACAGGTACTCCTTCTTTTTTTTTTTTAAAAACCTTTCCTCTGCCCTCAAAGCATCTGACCACACCAAGATCGGTGTGATAAAATGCTTTCCCAATTTCCCAATGGCGCTTTTTATATCCGGGGGGGGGGGACATTCCCTCCCACTACTTGTAAAAGCAGTCCAGAGGCTAATTAGCCACTAGGATTGCTTTTACATGAAAGCCGGCCGCTGGCTGAAAAGAATGATGCCTGCGGGTTTAGGTATCAATCTGGTATAACCATTCAAAGTCCAGCAACATACCAGTACGTTGCTGGTCCTTGTTGGACATGTATTGTAATCTTTTTTTTCATGCAGCCTGTTGGCTGAACGAAAAAAAGAGATTGATCGGTGGGTATGCCCACCATTAGAATACCGCCCTTCATCCACCCACTTCTAATGATGGGCATACATGCACCATTTATATATGTCGAAGCATTAGGGCATCTTCCCGCAAAAGTTATGCCGCGTACGCATGGTCAGACTTTTCCACGGGCAAGCCTCCGTCGGAATTTCGACCGTATGTACGCGGCATTAGGAGCAAAATCGCTCCTCCGCCCCTGCTGCCCCAATGCTTCGGCATATATGCTTTTTTTTTTTTTTTTTTTAACTGTGGTGGTGAAATCACCTCCTACAGCACTGGAGTGGCAGGGATCAGGCCCGTCTCTGCGAACGCTGCAGTTACAGTATGTGTGTTGTGTTTTGTAAGTGACAGCGATCGATCGATACTGCACTTGGGTGGCCTGGGCTGGACGGAGGGGCAAAACGCAGGTGCTAGCAGGTATCTGGGCTGATCCCGCTAACACTGCGTTTTTGGGAACCCTAAACTGCTGGGGACGCTAGTATAGATCTGATCAGATATTGATCTGTTCAGATACCATACCACTAAGGGAGGTGTATGCTTCACGCGTGGGTGTTAGCGTTACTGGCACTAACCTGACGCTGCCTGGGGTGTGACGCAGGGTTAACTAGGGGCATATAGGGGGTTAAAACCTTTATTAGATAATATATGGGGGTACCTGACGCTATAAAAACCTGCGGCGAACCTAAAAAAAAGAACTGGCTACCGATCGGCATCACCTACAATAAAACAGCGATCAGAAAAACGATTGCTTAGCGACAGTGGTGCTAGGGGGTGAAAGGGTTATCTGGGGGGCGATCAGGGGGTTAAACCTTTATTAGGGGGGTTAGGGGGCTACACTGGACCTAAAACTAAACTGTAGTGACACTTTTACAGTCACAAATGTCACTGATTTGCAGTGACCATTTATTTACTGATCACTGCAATCAGTGACACTGTTACGGGGGGGGGGGGGCTGGGGGGGCGATTTATGTTCCTATGTGTCCTGGTGTCAGTGTGCTGTTTGTGCACTAACCTGTGTGTCTTCTCTTGTATGGCGCTCGGTATATGTGAGCGCCGCATGAGAGATGACATCACTTCCTCTGCCTGTGTAAACATTACACAGCAGAGGAAGCTTTCTCATTCGCCGGGAGCGATCGCGAGGGGGTGGCCGGAATCGAACGTCCGTCCCCTCATCCCGGATCGCTCCCGAACAATTAACGACCGCTCACTGTATAGAAGGGGGGTCCGATGGGACCCCCCAACTATACAAAGGCAGTCACGTACCGGTACGTGACTTTGCCTGTCGGTGCCATTCTGCCGACGTGTGTGTATATATACAGTGGGCGGTCGTTAAGTGGTTAAAGAAGAGGCTCATATCTTTTTCTAGATAATCCGCGATCTTATTATTTAGGAGGGATTCATCCAACCTCCACACTCTCTGGCCAGCCGGGATTTCCCCTAAAGCAAGGGTCAACTCAACCGGCTCATGGTCAGAGTGTTATTGTTTTTATTTCTACCCTTCTCAACCCTTCAAGTAGCCGATTGATCTATTAGGATATGGTCAATTCTAGAATATGACCTATGTACAGATGAAAAGTATGTAAAATCCTTATCCCCTGGATGTAGTATTCTCCAGGCCTCAACCAAGTGCATTTGGTGTAATTTATGTTTAATTACTCTCAAATATTTTCCTCCAGACCTTAATGACAGAGGTTGGGTATCTAATACTGGGTCAAAAACAAAATTGAGGTCACCCGCTAATATTACCTTTCCCTCTTTGAATGGCTCTAGTCTATTCAAGATTTTTCTCAGATACACTACCGGCCATACATTAGGGCAGTACACGCTTTCCAGAGTAAGTTTCACATTAACCACTTAAGCCCCGGACCATTTGGTAGCTAAAGGACCAGAGGTGAATTCAGAATTTTGCACTGCGCTGCTTTAACTGTAAATTGTGCGGACATGCAATGTTGTACCCAAACAAAATTTGCGTCCTTTTCTTCCCACAAATAGAGCTTTCTTTTAATGGTATTTGATTGCCTCTGCGATTTTTATTTTTTGCGATATAAACGGAAAAAGACCGAAAATTTTGAAAAAAAATGATATTTTCTAATTTTTGTTCTAAGAAAAATCGAATAAACTCAATTGTAGTCATACATTTAGGCCAAAATGTATTCAGCCACATGTCTTTAGTAAAAAAAATGACAATAAGCGTATATTTATTGGTTTGCGCAAAAGTTATAGCGTCTACAAACTAGGGTACATTTTCTGGAATTTACACAGCTTTTAATTTTTGACTGCCTATCTCATTTCTTGAGGTGCTAAAATGTCAGGGCAGTACAAAACCCCCCAAAATGACCCCATTTTGGAAAGTAGACACCCCAAGGAAATTGCTGAGAGGCATGTTGAGCCCATTGAATATTTTTATTTTTTGTCCCAAAGTGATTGAATAATGACAAAAAAAAAAAAATGTACAAAAAGTTGTCACTAAATGATATATTGCTCACACATGCCATGGTTATATGTGGAATTGCACCCCAAAATACATTCTGCTGCTTCTCCTGAGTACGGGGATACCACATGTGTGGGACTTTTTAGGAGCCTAGCCGGGTACGGGGCCCCAAAAACCAAGCGCCGCCTTCAGGATTTCTAAGGGCGTAAATTTTTGATTTCACTCCTCACTACCTATCACAGTTTCGAAGGCCATAAAATGCCAAAATAGCACAAAACCCCCCCAAATTACCCCATTTTGGAAAGTAGACACCCCAAGCTATTTACTGAGAGGCATGTTCAGTCCATGGAATATTTTATATTTTGCCACAAGTTGCGGGAATATGACAAACTTAGTTTTTTTTGCACAAAGTTGTCATTAAATGATATATTGCTCACACATGCCATGGGCATATGTGAAATTACACCCCAAAATACATTCTGCTGCTTCTCCTGAGTACGGGGATACCACATGTGTGGGACTTTTTGGGAGCCTAGCCGCGTACGGGACCCCAAAACTCAAGCACCGCCTTCAAGGTTTCTAAGGGCATAAATTTTTGATTTCACTCCACTACCTATCACAGTTTTGAAGGCCATAAAATGCCAAGATAGCACAAAATCCCCCAAAATGACCCCATTTTGGAAAGTAGACACCCCAAGGAAATTGCTGAGAGGCATGTTGAGCCCATTGAATATTTTTTTTTTTTTTTTTGTCCCAAGTGATTGAATAATGACAAAGAAAAAAAAATGTACAAAAAGTTGTCATTAAATGATATATTGCTCACACATGCCATGGTTATATGCGGAGTTGCACCCCAAAATACATTTGGCTGCTTCTCCTGAGTACGGGGATACCACTTGTGTGGGACTTTTTGAGAGCCTAGCCGCGTACGGGCCCCCAAAAACCAAGCACCGCCTTCAGGATTTCGAAGGGCACAAATTTTTGATTTCACTCCTCACTACCTATCACAGTTTTGAAGGCCATAAAATGCCAAGATAGCCCAAAACCCCCACAAATGACCCCATTTTGGAAAGTAGACACCCCAAGCTATTTGCCGAGAGGCATGGTGAGTATTTTACAGCTCTCATTTGTTTTTGAAAATGAAGAAAGACATATTTTTTTTTTCTTTTTTAAAACATTGTGACAAAAAGCGAGATCTGCAAAATACTCAACATACCTCTCAGCAAATAGCTTGGGGTGTCTACTTTCCAAAATGGGGTCATTTGGGGGGGTTTTGTGCCATCTGGGCATTCCATGGCCTCCGAAACTGTGATAGGCAGTGAGGAGTGAAATCAAAAATTTACACCCATAGAAATCCTGAAGGCGGTGCTTGGTTTTCGGGGTCCTGTACGCGGCTAGGCTCCCAAAATGTCTCACACATGTGGTATCCCCGTACTCGGGAGAAGCAACAGAATGTATTTTGGGGTGCAATTCCACATATAACCATGGCATGTTTGAGCAATATATAATTTAGTGACAACTTTTTGTACATTTTTTTTTTTTTTTTGTCATTATTCAATCACTTGGGACAAAAAAAAAAAAATATTCAATGGGCTCAACATGCCTCTCAGCAATTAGCTTGAGGTGTCTACTTTCCAAAATGGGGTCATTTGGGGGGGGTTTTGAACTGTCCTGGCATTTTATGCACAACATTAGGAAGCTTATGTCACACATCATCCACTCTTCTAACCACTTGAAGACAAAGCCCTTTCTGACACTTTTTGTTTACATGAAAACATTTTTTTTTTTTGCAAGAAAATTATGTTGAACCCCCAAACATTATATATTTTTTTAAAGCAAAGGCCCTACAGATTAAAATAGTGGGTGTTGCATTTTTTTTTTCCACACAGTATTTGCGCAGCGATTTTTCAAATGCATTTTTTGGGGGAAAAACACACTTTTTTTTATTTTTAATGCACTAAAAAACACTATATTGCCCAAATGTTTGATGAAATAAAAAAGATGATCTTAGGCCGAGTACATGGATACCAAACACGACATGCTTTAAAATTGCGCACAAACGCGCAGCGGCGAGAAACTACATTCATTTTTAAAAGCCTTTACAGGTTACCACGTTAGATTTACAGAGGAGGTCTACTACTAAAATTACTGCCCTCGATCTGACCTTCGCGGTGATACCTCACATGCATGATGCAATTGCTGTTTACATATGACGCTAGACCGACGCTTGCGTTCACCTTTGCGCAAGAGCAGGGGGGGACAGCGGTGCTTTTTTATTTTTATTTTTTTTATTATTTATTTTGCTTTTTTATTTTATTTTTAAACTGTTCCTTCCATATTTTTTTTTATTTTTATTGTTATCTCAGGGAATGTAAATATCCCCTATGATAGCAATAAGTAGTGACAGGTACTCTTTTTTTGAAAAAAAATGGGGGTTAGACCCTAGATCTTTCCTCTGCCCTCAAAGCATCTGACCACACCAAGATCGGTGTGATAAAATGCTTTCCCAATTTCCCAATGGCGCTGTTTATATCCGGGGGGGCATTCCCTCCCACTGCTTGTAAAAGCAGTCTAGAGGCTAATTATCTGCTAGAATTGCTTTTACATGAAAGCCGGCCACTGGCTGAAAAGAATGATACCAAGATGATACCTAAACCTGGAGGCATCATTCTGGTATAAACATTCAAAGTCCAGCAACATACCAGTACGTTGCTGGTCCTTGTTGGACATGTATTGTAATCTTTTTTTTCATGCAGCCTGTTGGCTGAACGAAAAAAAGAGATTGATCGGTGGGTATGCCCACCATTAGAATACCTCCCTTCATCCACCCACTTCTAATGATGGGCATATATGCCGAAGCATGGGGGCATCCTCCCGCAAAAAAGTTATGCCGTGTACACACGGTCGGACTTTTCCACGGGCAAGCCTTCGTCGGAATTTCGACCGTATATACGCGGCATTAGGAGCAAAATCGCTCCTCCGCCCCTGCTGCCCCCATGCTTCGGCATATATGCTCTTTTTTTTTTTTTTAACTGTGGTGGTGAAATCACCTCCTACAGCACTGGAGTCACGGCTTTATGTATCGTGGGAGCAAACGCTGTTGCTGTCAAGATAAATAATTCCGCGCTGCAGTTGAATGGCGCACCTGAAAACAAAAAATTACATACCTGAAAAGCAAGCATGATAAAACATTGCAGAATGGAATACAGTAAAAAAGAGCAGAACAATAGAGAGAAAATAGAGAGAGAGAGAGAGAGAGAGAGAGAGAGAGAGAGAACAATAAAACGACAACTATTTTTGGTTTTTTTATTTTTGTGTTTTTGTTTTTTACACTTTTTTTTTTAAACTTTAACAACTGTAATGGTTCGGGTCTCTCAAAATGTAATGGCATCTTGGGAGACCCTGTGTAAGTGTGTCCTAGTCTGTGAAATGCTGTACCCTACGCTAAAATTCACTTTTGAGTGGTAGCGTTCAAAACATTCACCAAGGCAAAGACCAGGTTTGTCAGGACAGAGTGGACAATAATAACGGGTGTCACGCCTAAATCCGCGCTTGCTACAGACACGACATCTTTTTTGGGGGGCTCGTTGGGTAGGGGTACTCGGGAGGAGATGCGTATAATGCCTCTCATGCAGCCGGCTTACTGCATTTGGTAGGGGGTGTGCAGAACCGCCTGGATACAGGAGTTCTGTGACTATCTCATTCTAGAATTTTAGAAGAGATAAAGTCCCGCCTGAAGCTCTGTATAGCACATGAGCGTTCAGCAAAGCCAATTGGAATAAGGATAGAGACACTTTTTTGTACCAGCGTCTCGCCTTACAGTCAATTAGATACGGCGCCATCAACTAGTCGTTGAGGTCCACCCCTCCCATATTTTTGTTATATTCGTGGACACAGAGGGGTTTCTCCACAACACCAGTCACCGTAGGAATTTGGACTGTCGTGTCTGCATGAAGGGAGGTAAGAAGGAAAACATTCTTATTGTCCCTCCACTTCATAGCGAGCAAGTTATTACACTTTACGCAGGCTCTCTCCCCCAGCCTAAGACGGGCATCTACAAGCCGCTGGGGAAAGCCCCGGCGATTAGGTCGCACGGTGCCACATGCTCCAATCTGATGATCAAACAAGTGACTAAACAGTGGCACGCTCGTGTAATAATTGTTCACATACAAGTGGTACCCCTTTCCGAATAAGGGTGACACCAAGTTCCACACTATCTTGCCAGCGCTCCCTATGTAATCCGGGCAGTTGACCGGCTCAACCTGACTATCTTTTCCCTCATAAACCATAAAGCTCCATACATAGCCTGTTGCCCTGTCACAGCACTTATAGAGCTTGACCCCGTATCTGGCACGCTTGCTGGGAAGGTACTGCTTGAAAGCCAAGCGGCCAGAAAATTTAATCAGGGACTCATCAACGCAGACAGCTTGATCGGGAATAAACAAGGCTGCAAAACGTTCGTTGAAGTGGTTTATGAGGGGCCGAATTTTATAGAGCCGGTCGTATTCAGGGTCCCCACGTGGACGACAAAGTTCATTGTCTTTGAAGTGCATGAACCGCAAAATCTGCTCGTATCGTTTCCTGGGCATGGAGGCAGAGAACACGGGCATGTGGTCAATTGGGTGCGTGGACCAATAAGCACGCAATGACGGGAATTTATGTGTGCCCATGTTGAGGGAAAGGCCCAGAAAGTCCAATCTTTGGCAATGGAAGGCAACTGGGGATTAGCGGCGATGAATTGACCAGCATATAAATTACTCTGGTCCACAATAGATCTATAGAGATCTTCCGTGAAAAACAGCGAATAATAATCGATTGACATAAAATCAGCTGTTTCCACCTGAATACCGGGTTGGGCAGTGAATGGGGGAAGTACGGGTTCTGCAGAAGTGGTGGGGACCCAATCAGGATAGGCGAATTCTGCAGGAAGAGCACTATGGGTACGACGGGCCTGCCTTTGTCTTCTTGGTGGCAGCGGGACACTACTTGTGCTTGCCACCTTGCCAGCTTGAACTGCACTTATGGGACTCGTCACGTCACCACGTGATACTGCAGTGCTGGATGTACGCCCAGGCTGTACTAGGCCGCTGGTGCTTGCCAATTCACCAGAAGGAATAGCGGCGCTAGTACTCCTCTGCTCCATGATACGAGAGCCCTGCGGTTCTTGCTCCTCAACAACCTCAGAAGATCGGGATCGGGTACGCCTGACCTTAGCAGGGACCTCAACTTCGTCGTCAGAGCTATCTGACGTGGGGCCGCTGACGTCACTGTCTTCTACGGGAAGATATTCTGAGCCTGAATCTGACAGATACGTGACCTCCTCTTCACTATCTGTCATGCTCAGAATCTCGTAGGCCTCTTTACTAGTGTACCTTCGACTTGCCATTTTGGGCTCTAAATTTAGGGGTACACTAGTAAGATTCACAGGAAAAAAAGCACCCGACTGTCGTCAGCAAATATATCAAACGCTACAAAAAAAACTGTTAGCGGTCGCAAGGATCAGGACTGTCTCTGCGAACGCTGCAGTTATGTGTTTTGTGTTTTGTAAGTGACAGTGATCGATCGATACTGCACTTGGGTGGGCTGGGCTGGGCTGGGGAGGAGGGGCTAAACGCAGGTGCTAGCAGGTATCTGGGCTGATTACGCTAACACTGCGTTTTTGGGAACCCTAAACCGCTGGGGACGCTAGTATAGATCTGATCAGATACTATACCACTAAGGGAGGTGTATGCTTTGCGCGTGGGTGTTAGCGTTACTGGCACTAACCTAACGCTGCCTGGGGCGACGCAGACCCTCTGGCGCTAAAACCTAATTGATCTCACCCGCCGGGCGATCAGGGGGTTAAACCTTTATTGGGTTATATACGGCGGGTGCCCTGATGCTATAAAAAGCAAACTAACCAACCAGTGTCACCCGTAACCTTTATATGGTGATCACTGGTGAAAGGGTTAACTAGGGGCAATCAGGGGGTTAAAACCTTTATTAGGTTAAATATGGGGGTACCCGACGCTATATAAAAACCTGACGGGTTACCTAAATAACTAAATAATTAACTGGGTAACTAGTGTCACCAGTGACGCTTATACGGTGATCACTGGTGAAAGGGTTAACTCTAGGGGCAATCAGGGGGTTAAAATAATATATGGGGGTACCTGACGCTCTAAAAACCTGCGGTGAAACTAAAAATAAATAACTGGCTATCTAGGGCACCCCCGGCACTAAATACAGCGATCGAAAATACGATCGCTTAGTGACGCTGGCGTTTTAGGGGTTGAAAGGGTTACCTGGGGGGCGATCAAGGGGTTAAACCTTTATTAGGGGGGGTTAGGGGGCTACCCTGGACCTAAAGGGGCCTAAACCTAACTGCCCTGCAACTTTTTACTATCACAGATGACACTAAAAGCAGTGATCAGTAAAATAAATGATCACTGCAATCAGTGACACTGTGATTGGGGGGTGAAATGTGTGCCTATGTGTACCTACGTGTCAGTGGACTGTTGGTGCACTAACCTGCTTCCTCTCTCCTCGGCGCCGGAATCGAAAAGACCGCCGCGAGGGAGATGACATCACTTCCTCCTGCCTGTGTTTACATCACATGGCGGAGGAAGCATTTTCATTGGCCGGGAGCGATCGCGAGGGGGTGGCCGAAATCGAATGGTCACCACCTCATCTCTGATCGCTCCCCAACGATTAACGGCCACTCACTGTATAGGAGGGGGGTCCGATCGGACCCCCCAACTGTACAAAGGCGATCACGTACACTCTACGTGATTGTGCCTGTCGGTGCCATTCTGCCGACGTATATATACAGTGAGCGGTAGTTAAGTGGTTAAATAGAGAGCCCTTAATAAATAAGTATCTTCCCTTAGGGTCTGATTCCATTGCTTCTAATATGAAGCGTGTGTTCCTATCAAACGCAATCGCAGTTCCTTTAGATCTTTTATTAGGAGAGTAACAATGTTCAGTCTAGTCTTAGATGTCAACTTTTTAAATGAGTTTCTTGCAGAAACACTATATTCGCAGACATTCCCCTCATCTCCTGCAGTATCTGATATCGCTTATTTGGACTATTCAATCCTCGTACATTATACGTGACTAATTTTAAAGCTGCCATATTTCAGTTCCTTTATACTGTACGGATAGCAATTAATCAGACACATGCAGGAGAGGAAGGGCTTTGGATATTCTAATTCCCTCAGATTTGATCAAACTATAATTTCGTGGGACTTATCTTCATGGCATATCGATCCAGGCTTACTAACCGAACAGTGCCTTCTATTCCAAACTTCAACAGAAAGATTAGAACAAATTGAGACCACATAAACCCCCCCCGTCCCCGTCCCTCCCCCAGACACATTATAGGTCCTTTGGCCTGGGCACCCCCAGGCCTTCAGCCCGGCAGGCCCTGACCCAGGGCACCCCATCTGTCCACCCATTCCCCGGGGGCCTATCCCCCAAAAGAAAAAAATAGGGTTGGCCCCCAGAGCGCAGGTGGGCATTGCTGCTCCATCCCTCCCCCTCCAGGTGAAATCAGTTTTTTAACTCTTCATTTTATTTTTCTTTCTTCCATTTAACTTCCCCCCCCCCCCATCCTTCCTTTATATGTTATAGACTAAGTTATATTCCAGTCCTGATCCTTCCACTTTCTCCATAGTGGAGGTCTCTTTTCCCAATTGTCTACTTGTATACATAGACTGAATATTCAATTACAAAATTATTTTACGTCTTCTGGGAACCGAACATATGCTGATACCCCCTGATTATTATTTTTTTGCCGAAAGACATGCCGGAAATGTCATTAGCCTGCAAATAACTTGTTAGAGGCTTCAATGCTCTTTTCCGTGCTAGGGTCTCTGGTGCTAAGTCTGAGAAAATAGATAATTTAATTCCTTTGTATTCCATAGGGGTAGAGTTCCTTGTACTTTGGGAGACCTGTTTTTTTTTGTTCATAATCATGAAATCTTACTATAGTATCCCTTGGTAAGTCCCTATGGGCATTGGGCACTATATGTCCTTTTATATTCTATGCACCCTTTAAAATTGTATTGTCGCAGTCATCTCATGCTTTAGGGCCGTATTAAATATCTCTCGCAGAACGTCTCCCAGATCTCTCCTTAACCTCTTCAGGCAGTCCTCTGACCCTTAGGTTTTTCCTCCTACTACGGTTCTCTTGATTCTCAAGTTTATACCGGGCATTTCTTATCTCTATCCAGTCCATGTCGGCTCTATCTCTAAGTTCTTTTATTGCACTTTTGTGTTCCTCTAACTGTTCCTCTCTTCCTTCTACTCTTTGAAGTACACTTTGTATATCTTTTCTTGTTGCGCCCATTTCACCTTTAATTGTTCGCTCTAGGCGTGATATCATTTCTATCATGTCCATTATGTCTTGCTTTGTTGGGGGATTCTGTGAGCCTTCACGGGATGTTTCCGTTCGGATGTTTCCGTTCGGATGTTTCCGTTCGGATGTTTCCGTTCGGGATGTTTCCGTTTGTGGATGATTATCGGGTGTCTCGGGCATTTTCCTACTTGTGGTCACGGCCGTTTGATCAGATCCTTCTGCGACCAGGTAGGACTTTATTGTATTACGGCTAGTGCCCTCCCCCGGTTCCCTTTTGGGACCTTTTTTTCCCCATCTTCTCCTTACCGGAAGACCTTAGCTCCAGTGGAAAGCAGAGGGCAGACTCCTCTTTAGTATATATTCAAGGGCAGTGAATATATGGATTCAGATGACACAAGTCCTCTCTATATTCCAATCTATACCCATCTGATTCCATAGATTTGCCCGCCTGTATTTTCCTACATATGCCAGGTATCCCTGTCAGCAATCTTGTGTCAAATTGATGGTAAACCTCACACACTCATCCCCCAGTAATACATGTAGCAAGGGTTCCCGGTATCAGTTCACAGTATCAGTCACAGATGGTTAACCTCTGTCAGTAGTTCAATCAAAGATAGAAGAGCCAGCTGATATTTCAATATATGAAATGTAGATTATTTCAAAGAAAAAATAGAAGTAGAAGGGAAACAAGCCCAATATTGTGTTCTTACAGTTCCTTAGCTTGAATATAGTTTTTGTAATTCTTATAAGTCCTTCCTTGGTATCACTGAATATTTTTTACTTTGCATTTTGAGGACTAGGATGACGGGTAGTCGAGATATTTTGGACTTACCCCTCAGCTGACCCGGTTCCTCTCCAATTTTTCTTCTGTTATTCCTGTCTTGGCTTTGGACTGCTCCTTTTTAGTTGCACCTTATGGCCACCAGCCTTGGTTACGAATCCCTGTCCTCAATCCTCCACACACGGAAGCCTACGCTCCCTGTTCGTCCGGTCCGCCGCTCTATACTATGATAGCGCGGTATCCGACGGGAAATTGCGAGATGACACGTGGAGGCCCGGCAGTCTCCTCCGCCGTTCCCGGGTCTCCGTCCCCGCTTGTGTAGCAGCTTTCCCTCTCCCCTCTGCCCTCCACACCAGACACTTGCTTCCGGGTCTCAGGATCGCGGCTCTCTCACCGCCGCACTGTCTTTCCGGGGGACCAGATGGGGCAATCTCAACATCAAGTCGGCACATACACAGTCAGGTAAGGATCAGCTTCCATTACTGGTTACATAGGGGTTCTATTCCTCCTTCATTCAGATCGTCTGGAGGAGAGCATGGAGCCAGCCGCTGCACGCTGCTCTACGGCGCCATGTCTTAGCTCCGCCTACTCTTTCAAACACTTTTTAACCACTTCAGCCCCGGACCATTTGGCTGGCCAAAGACCAGGCCACTTTTTGCGATTCCGCACTGCATCGCTTTAACTGACAATTGCGCGGTCATGCGACGTGACTCCCAAACAAAATTGACGTCCTTTTTTTTCCCCCACAAATAGAGCTTTCTTTTGGTGGTATTTGATCACCTCTGCGGTTTTTATTTTTTGCGCTATAAACAAAAATAGAGCGACGATTTGGAAAGAAATGCAATTTTTTTTTTTTACTTTTTGCTATAATAAAATATATATATAAAAAAAACTATTTTTCTCTTATCCATGGACCGACACGGCAGCTCTTATTCACTGAACGTGTGGGTATATGTCCCTGCTTGCAGGAGAAGACCTAGGCAGAATGTTAAATGTTAAAACATTCTAGAACAAACCAGAGCTAAACAGCCCCGCCCAGGGGGGCGGTCCCTCCGGACATTACCCTCCCACCTGCAGCCAGCAGACCTCAGTTTTTTTCTGCCTATCAGAAGGAGAAGACGTGGCTCTCTCAGGAGCCTGTCTCCTGGAAGATTTTACTTTAAAATTTTATTCCTTTTGGGAATTTTATTTTTGAGACCTTCAATCAACTGTCGGCTGGGCAACAGGTTGGGTACACTAGTATCCTCGTAGTCTTCCCTGTCCGACCATCGAGCGTGCTGATCCTCGCCTTGTGTGCGTGAGACTCAGTTCACGACATGCCCCATGACTCCAGGGGTGGCCGGGTGCTTTCATGCTCCCGCGGTCCTCTCAAGATTGAACAGTACCTGACTGACTGTATCTCTCGCGGTGGACCAGGGTGACAGCTACGCAGTACTGCTCTGTGATAGGTCTGTCTGAAACAAGCCAGTGGGTCCCTGAAAGGGATGGGTAAGTAGTCTCTCCTACTGCAGGTGAGTACATGCTGGCTGTGTTTCTTTATATGGGGGGTTTCTCCCTGTCTCCCCCCCCCCCTATTATGCTGCTCTCTGCACCCTGTACTGGTGTTGTGCTGTGGGGTGCTTGGGGGTCACTCTGTAGTGGGTTCTGGAGAGAGGGGCAGTATTTCTGGTGTGTGTGAGGCGGTTATTGTGTACACCATTAGCGCGCATTAGAGCTTTGAATTTCGCGCTTGGCGGCCATCTTGGCGTGGTTCAATGCCGCAGTTATAGCTGCGGCCGGCGGCCATTTTCTTGTAGCCGCCGCACATTTATTTTCGGTTTCAGCCTCTAGCGGCGGCACTGTGGTGCGAATCTCCTCACAGATTCTTCACTCTCCTCCAGGCTCACAGCGCGTTTTCTTCAGCAGGACTGAGTGAGCGGTCCTTAAGGGTTGGTGAGTCCTCCGGGTATCCCCTCCTCAGCGTAGCCAGTGGGTGGACTGTATATTCACTGTATAGTGTATAAGGTCTCAGAGGGTGGCGTTATGGAGTCTGATACACCTGCTCTCCACACTTGCCTGGGGCAACTGGCAGTGCTGCACAGTTAAACATGTTCATATGTTTCCTGCACCTGCGGTCCTTATGGACCAGTTGTCAGCAGTCCTGGAATCATTCCTTGTCAGAATGGAAGCAGTGTGCGAGCGAAAGGAGCTATAAGCCCCCTCTCCCCACAAAAATCTTTAGTGTAGGAGTGCTCTGATTCAGATATGGGCCTAGCTACTGTGCTCAGGACCCTAGTTCTGAATATTTAATGTTTATGAACAGGACATTCCCTTGTGAGGAAAACTCCAGTTCTGTGTCAGTGAATGACAGGGCGCTTGTAAGTGAACTCATTGATATGAGGAACACTCTCAAGCTGGAATTGCTGTGGCTAAGGTACCTCAGGTGGACGCTGTTTCCCTTGGTTCCTTCAAGCCTTTCTTTTACACAGCTTCCTCACTGTTTTCCTCACATGCTGCGTCAAAAGCAGCATGGATGATACAGTGTTACACAGTGTTTCCCTCCCCCTGGTCGGTGCAGCATGGTGGGGGGGAGGACTTTATTCATTTATGTCTCTAGTCCCTGTGAGCCTTCAGTGTGATGTCCTGAGGCAACATTTCCCGCCATTTCCTGGGGACCGCTTTGAGCTCTGACAGACACACGGTCTGAGGATCAGAAGTTACCTTTTACCTGCATGCTGCTTCGGCAGCACAGTCAAGCAGGTTGGAATGATACAAAGAAGATTATGCGCCTCTGCGTCATAATTTAAACTCCTCCTATACCTCTACACTGCATACATTTACAGTGTATGTATGTGTTATTGGTCTCTGTGTCTGCGTGGGTGTCCCCCCACGGTCCAATGCTGTGTTTCAGTGCCATACATGATATAAACGTACAAAATATGTTTATGCACGACTCCAGATACATTCACAGTATATGTATGTATGTATTATACTCTCTGGGTCGGCGGGGGTTTCCGCCGGGGGCTCCGGTGTCCTCCCGCACTCTCATGGTATGTGCGCTTCGGCTCTCTGCACAGTATAGACATGTTCAGTATGTTTATTGCACATACTATACATGTTTACAGTATGGGTATACTGTTTGCGTGGGGTTCCTCCGGGTACTCCGGTTTCCCCCCACGCTCCAATGGAAATGCACAGCATAAACATGTGCAATATGTTTATTCACATGCTATCATTCCTACACGGTATCTGTGTGCTGTCTGCGTGGGGTTCTTCCGGGTGTTCCGGTTTCCTCCCGCGCACTGACGGTATGTGCGCCTTTGGCCTTCTGCACAGTTAAACATGTTCAATGTTTTATCACGCATGCTATAATACCTACACGGTATGTGTATGCAGTCTGTGTGGGTTTCCTCCGGGTACTCCGGTTCCCTCCCACACTCCATTGGTATGGGTGCTTCGGCGCTATGCACAGTCTAAATTTGTGCGATTGGATATCCACATACTAACATACCTACCCGGTATGTCTGTGCAGTCTGCGTGGGTTTCCTCCGGGTCTCCGCCCATGCTACATGACATGCATTCCTTTTGGTGCAATACACGGTGTAAACATACATATTCTGTTAATACACAACACTAAATACATTCACAGTAGTTGTAGGTATTGCATTCTCTGAGTATGCGTGGGGTACTTCGGTTCCTCCCACGCGCCAACAGTGTGCGTGCCTTTTGTGCTATGCACACATGGGTTTGTGCAAAATGTTTAGCACACATACTATAATGCCTACACGGTATGCGTATGCAGTCTGCATGGGTTTCATCCGGGTGCTCAGGTTTCTCCCCTGCGTTCAAATGGTGTGTGCATTTTCAGCGCTATGCACAGTATAAGCATGTGCAATTTGTTTCTTTGCAGGCTAACATACCTACACGGTTGTGTACGCAATCTGCATGGCTGGTTTACATCCAAGCCCCGATTGATGTGTGCGCCTTCGTCGCTGGCACAGTATAAACGTGTTTTAATAGGTTTATCCACACATACTAAACAACCACACTCTATTTGCGCGTTTGTACAAACACATAGTTTATACTATGTATTGCGTCAATCAGCAATTATCCATGGGTAGCTGCTGGATGGAGCATTGTCACAAGGATCCCTGGTTTCAGGGGTACCACTTTCCACCTGCTTTCAGTGGTGATCAGAAGCGCTGGCTTGGACTGTTTTCGCCAGGCTGAGGTTAGCGTTACGCCCGTTAGTGGCTGCGTCTCTGGCGTTTTTGTAGCTCAATGACTGGGCAAAAACCTCTGCTTCATCCATCAGTCGTTTTAGCAGGTGCACTGCAACTGCTTTAGCCTTTAGGGTCTCTGTGCCCGGGGTGGGTTTGCGCCACCTGTGGAGGCTGAGGTACTAGTCCTCTGACCGAGTTTCTAGGGAAGTTCCGTCAAGTTGCCTTTATTGGCCAACAGTTGAGGCACCCTGTACACCGGGGCCTCCCTTCTCCGATACATTGCGGAGTCTCTTTGGGATTTTCATACATCTCGCTGCAAGACGGTCCTGTTGGCCGTGTGCATTGCAGGGGAAGGGTCCTTGCATCCGGAGGTGTTTCCACCTCCTTTACCGGAGGTGGGGCACCGGAAGTGGGCCTTTATGGCCTCTCGACTCACTTGCAAGGTGGCAAGATCGTGGCCAGGTCCAGGGACCCCTGGGCGGACGCGTCAGACGCGTTGGAAGCCCGTGGGGGCAGTAGCGCCTAATATATGCTTACCCTCCGCTACTGTTGTTGCTTTGCAGAGTAGGGGCTGAGGCCATTCCAGTGATCCTCATTGCTCCGGAACGGCGACATTGGTACGCCGATCTACTTCAGCTAGTCACAGACGTTCCTTGGCGACTGCCTATTGAGGTGGACCTTCTGTCTCATGATCCCATACTTCATCCTGCTTTACAGTCCTTGGCTTTAATGGCATGGCTGTTTAAAGCCAGGTGCTGAAGGACCGAGTTCTCTCGTATTCGGTCATCTCTTCTATGTTGTTGACATGGGAATCTTCCTCCAGAAAGATATCTCACTGTACCTGGAAGGCTTACATCGCTATGTGCGAGGAACTTGAGTGGCGTCCTCGGATGTATTCCGTTCCCAGGATTTTGCTGTTCTTACAGCGTGGTGTGACCCAAAAGCTGGCCTTGCATACCTTTTTTGAGGGTCGGATTTCGGCCTGGGCTGTCTTTTTCAACGACCGCTACCGGGCCATTCCTTGATTAGCACCTTTTGTGCAGGGGGTTCGCCATGTAATCCCCCCTGTCAAGCCTCCTCTTCCTACTTGGGATCTGAATTTGATGCATCTCGGTTCTCCAAGAACATCCCTTTGAGAATATCAGAGAGATTCCTCTCTTGACCTTGTCCCGGAAGGTGGCCTTCTTAGTGGCCATTGCTTCGGTTAGACGGGTGCCTGAGTTGGCGGCCTTGTCCTGCAAGTCGCCTTGCTTGGTCCTCCATAAGGATATGGCGGTGTTATGCCCATGACTGTCCTTCTTTTCAAAAGATGGTCTCGGCCTTTCACCTTAAGAAGGACATTTGTTCTTCCGTCCTTGTGTCCTCACCCATCGCATCCCTGAGAGTTTGCGCTTCATACATTAAGATGGGTACAAGCCTTACGGATGTACCTGTCTGCTTCTGTTTCCATTCAGAAGTCTGTGTCTGGTCCAAAACAGGGCCGAGCAGTGTCGTCTGCCACCGTCTCTAGGTGGATCAGGCAGACCGTCATACAGGCCTATGCCCTTAAAGTGGTTGTAAACCCACTTCTGCAACTTGCACCTACAGGTAAGCCTAGATTAAGGCTTACCTGTAGGTGCAAGAAATATCTCCTAAACCTACACGGTTTAGGAGATATTTGCTAAAAATGACATGCATCCGTGTCTACGGCGCATTCATAGGGTTAATTCCATTAACAAATTCGGCTAAGTCGCAGCAATGCTTGGGCTTAGCCGGATTTGACGGCTCCCGCGCGCATGCGCGGAGTCACGTCTTCGCCGCTCCGGCCAATCACAGCGCCGGAGCGGCGCTGTGATTGGCTGGAGCGGCGATACCCGGAAGTAACCTTCTGGCTATCGCCGCAGCGATGGCTGGAGAGGGAGACCAGGACGGCTTCGGGGGCCCCGATCTAAGGTAAGTGATGCATAATGAGCTTTTATGCTAGTCATATTAGCTCATTATGGCTTTCTCTTACAGGTTGTTTAACCACTTCAATACCATGCACTTATGCACCTTCCCGCCCAGACCAATTTTCAGCTTTCAGTACTCTCACACTTTGAATGACAATTACTTGGTCATGCTACACTGTATCCAAACAAATTTTTTATCATTTTCTTCTCATAAATAGAGCTTTCTTTTGGTGGTATTTAATTGCCACTGGGTTTTTTATTTTTTGTGATATAAGCAAAAAAACAGCAATTTTTTTAAAAAAAAAACACTTTTTTTTAGTTTCTATTGTAAAATTTTGCAAATAAGTAATTTTTCTTCATAAATTTGTGCCAAAATGTATACTGCTACACATCTTTGGTAAAATGAACCCAAATTAGTGTATATTATTTGGTCTTTGTGAAAGTTATAGAGTCTACAAACTATGGTGGCAATCACTGAAAATTTATCACATCTGATCACGCCTGATGTACTGAAGGGATATCTCATTTCTTGAGACACTAACAAGCGAGGAAAGTACAAATACCCCAAAATTACCCCTTTTTGGAAAGTAGACAGTCCAAGGTATTTACTAAGAGGCGTGGTGAGTTTTTTGAAGTTGTATTTTTTTCCCACAATTCTTGGGAAAATTAATTTTTTTTTTTTTTTTACACAAACTGGTCATATTAACAGTTTTTTTCTCTCACACAGCATATGCATAATTGCAACTACACCCCAAAATACATTCTGCTACTCCTCCTGAGTGTAGTGATACCACATGTGTGAGACTTTTACACAGCCTGGCCACATACAGAGGCCCAACATTGAAGTAGCACTTTCAGGCGTTCTACAAGCATAAATCGCACATATCCTTTCTCAACCACCTATTACAATTTTGAAGGCCCTGGAGCACCAGGACAATAGAATTTTCCACAAAATGACCCCATTTTGGAAAGCACACACCCCAACGTATAATCTATGAGGCATTATGAGTCTTTTGAACGGTTCATTTTTTTCCAGAAGGTTTTGGAAAATGTGGAGAAAAAATTTAAATGCATTTTTTTTACACAAAGTTGTCAATTTATAAGATATTTCTAACACATAATATGTACATAGCAAAAATTACACCCCAAAATGCATTCTGCTACTCCTCCTGAGTATGGCGATACCACATGTTTGACACTTTTACACAGCCTGGCCACATACAGAGGCCCAACATCCAAGTAGCACCTCCAGGCATTCTAGCAGCATTAATTGCACATATCATTTTCTGACTACCGATCACATTTTTGAAGGCCCTTCATATATCTAACACATAGCAGGTACATACCAAATAACAAAAGATTACCTGTGGTTTTAGAAGTGCAGTGGTCCACAGAGGAGAGCATCGGTCCAGGCAGCAGGCAGGGATGAGGTCAGCGACAGCAAAAGCAATCATCCAGGCAGCAGGCAGGAATACTGTCCATAGTTCGCACAGGCAGAGATACTGTCAGCACAGCCAGAGCACAGGTCCAGGTAGCAGGCAGAGGTGTCCCGGCAGAAATGCTGTCCAAAGTCAGTAGAGGCAGCAGGCAGATATATGGTCAACACAGCCAAAGTATTGGTCCAAGCAGCAGGAAGAAACATGGTCCATAATGTCATGGGTCATTACAGGCAGTAATATGGTCAGCACAGCCAAATTATTGGTCCAGGCAGCAGGAAGGACCATCAAGCTTAGGGCCAGGGGGACAGGGGTAGAGGCTTCTCCCACCCAAATCGCTTTGAAGCCTCCGGGCAACCAGACCCTGTTCTTGGAGCACAGAAAACGAAAAACTGGTTTTCTCTACTCAGAACGCTATTCTGAAGCCCCTCACATATGTGAGACCCCTGTGTACTAAAAGTAGATGGCCAAAAGATCAGTCCAAGTGGCAGGCAAAAACATGGTCGATTAACAGGCCAAGGTCGGTACACGTGGAAGTCAGAAACGTGGTTTAAATCGGCAGGCAGAGGCATCGTCGGTAAACAGGCCAGGGTCAGTTAATTAACATGGAAGGTAGTTAGTAACATGGTAGCAGGCAAATAGGGAAATGGCAGTCTGTTAATAATAAGGGGAACTAATGGATGTATGATAATTTTTGAAGCAATTTCCGATGCACAGGCCAGGTTGGGAGGGACAATCGGGACAATAATAGCTGGTGTCTCTTCTTACTCCTCCTCTGCTGCATACACGGCATTTCTTTTGGCGTCTTCTTCCAGATTCTGTGGGGGGGATGCTAAAGGGATAGTGTCGCTCGTGAAGCCGACTCACACTATCAGAGCGAATGCTTCCTGGGGCGGGATCTTGTTGGTAAATGAGGGCATCGATGATATCTTCGATATATTGGAGGTAGTGGAGTCGGTGATTTTGAGTTGCTTTTTGGTAGCAGACAAACGAATTAAAAAGGGCCATGTGAAACAGGTGAAACGCAACTTTTTTGTGCCAATAATGGGACTTTCTGGTTGATAAGTAGGGCTGTAGCATCTGGTCGTTTAAATCCACCCCCCCCATGTACAAATTGTAGTCGTGGACACATTCAGGCTTTACAATGGAGCCGCGTCTTCTTGGTGTCATTGTGGATCGTAGAGAGGATGTGGACATCTTTCTTGTCCCTCCACTTCATGGCCAAAACCTCCTCGTTCCTCATGGATGCCGATTCTCCAGGTCGCAATTTTTTTGTCAATAAATTTTGTGGGAATCCCTTCCGTTTTTTTTTTTAAGGTACCGCAGGCCGGGGTTTGTTTACTGTAAAGGTGGCAAAAAAGGGGCAGGCTGGTATAATAATTATCAACATATAAATGGTAACCTTTTCCGAACAGGGGGTATGCCAACTCCCAGACAATTTTCCCACTGGTTCCAATATATGTGGGGCAATCACGGGGCTGGAGCTGGGAGTCCTTGCCTTCGTAGATCCTGAATTTGCAGACGTAGCCAGTGGCTCGATCACATAATTTATTTAATTTTAACCCATACCTGGCTCTCTTGCTTGGTATGTACTGCTTGAACTGCAGTCGGCCGGTGAAATGTACGAGGGACTCGTCCACACAAATTTTTTGGTCTGGGATGAAAACGTCTTCAAATCGCTGGGAAAAGGCATTGATTAGGGGGCGTATCTTGTACAATTTGTCGTAGTTGGGATCATCTCGGGGAGGGCACTGTGAATTGTCATTGAAGTGGAGAAAGCGCATAATCATGTCGTATCTTTTCCTGGACATGACAGCGGAATATATGGGCATGTGTTGGATGGGGCGTTTGGACCAATATGAATGGACTTCGTTCTTTTTTGTAAGCCCCATATTGAACATAAGGCCCAAAAATAATTTCAATTCCTCCAATGTTAGACGCCGCCACTGGAACATGCGGGCGTAGGAAGAATCGGGGTTGGCAGCAATAAATTGGGATGCATACAGATTCGTTTGATCCACTATATTCTGCAGCAAATCTTGTGGGAAAAATAAACAAAAATAATCAAATTTAGAAAAATTTGTAGTGTCGGGCTGCACACCTGGCTGTGCGGTGAAAGGGGGGATGATAGCGGATCCTGAGTTGGCAGGCAACCATAAGGGGTTTGCCAGGGCATCGGGAAGGTAGGATTGGGGCTGGATTCTTCGGGTTGGGCGTGCATTTCCATTGCTTGTACTGGGCTCCTCTTCCTGGGGTATGGCGCTGCTGGTGGTGGGCAGTTCTCCTGATCTTGGTGCTGATCTTGGTGCCGATCGCATTCTTTTGGGAGGGACGGTTTCCTCCGGGGACTCGGACTCTGAGCCACTATCCTCCACTGGCTCGTATTCCGAACCAGAATCGGATAATGGGAGCTCCCCGCTGCTCTCATCATCCGACATGGCAAGAATGGCATATGCCTCCTCAGGTGTGTAAACCCTTTGGGACATTATGGCAGTGCTTATTGGTGGGCCTGTGTAATGGTACTGCTGGTGGTAGTGGTGGCGGTCTGTGTGGTAGTACCGATGGAGGTATTAGTGGTGGGCCTGTGTGGTGGTACAGATGGCGGTACAGGTGGTGGTACCGATGGCGGTACGGGTGGTGGTGGTAGCGATGGCGGTATGGGTGGTGGTGGTACCGATGGCGGTACAGGTGGTGGTGGTACCAATGGCGGTACGGGTGGTGATGGTACCGATGGCGGTACAGGTGGTGGTGGCACTACCGACGGTGGTACGGGTGGTGGTACTGGTGGTGGTACCGATGGCGGCACTAGTGGTGATACTGGTAGCGGGCCTGTGTGGCAGTATAGATGCTGGGCTTGGTGGCGGTACTGGTGGTGGTACTGGTACCGATGGCGGTATTGGTAGCCTGTGTGGCGGTGCCAATGGCGGTACCGATGGAGGTGGGCCTGTGACAGATGATTGACAGATGGGCTGATTGATTGACAGATGGGCTGATTGATTGACAGATGGGGTGATTGATTGACAGGTGGGGTGTTTGATTGACAGATGGGCTGATTGACAGATGGGCTGATTGGCTGGGCTGATTGATGTGCTGGGCTGTGTGACAGGTCCTCTTTATGGGGGGGGGGGGGCGTGTTGTGCACTGTAAACTTATGTAGACAAACTACACTGAGCTAACTTACTGATCTCTTCTCTCTCCTCACAGATCGGTGTGTGAGGAGAGAGCAGGGATCAGGTAGTAACTCCTGCAGTTTGTTTACATTTGTGACCGGCTGTGATTGGACACAGCCGGTCACGTGGTAAACAGCCAATTCATTGGCTGTTTACTCTGATCGGGGACGCGCTGTGTCCAAGGGACACTCGCCTTCCCCGATCCCCGCTCTGCAAGCCTGTGGCGGCGCGCACGGAGCGCGCCGCCGAGTTTGTTTTGACAGGTGATCGGCTGTGACTTTGACACAGCCGATCACATGGTAAACAGCCAATGAAATTGGCTGTTTACCGTGATCGGGGAAGCGCTGTGTCCGAGGGACACATGCCGTCCCCGATCACCGCGCTGCGCGCCCCCGCGGGCGCGCGCAAGGCAATATCCTGCAGGACGTCATATGACGTCCAGTATCGATATTGCAACCACTTCCCGGACGTCAATTCACTATTGACTGGGCGGGAAGTGGTTAAAAAAAAAAAAAACGGGGCGGGCGCCTCCCTTTCCGGTTGCGGCACATTCCACCAAGGCAATTGGTGCTTCTTGGGCCTTCCGACATCAAGCGTCGGTTGCACAAGTGTGCAAGGCGATGACCTGGTCGTCTGTTCATAACTTTTCAAAATTTTATAAGGTTGATGTGGCTGCATCTTCGGATGCTCCCTTCGGCCGCAAAGCATTGCAGGCCGCTGTTTAATGTTGCAACTTTTCCGTTGAGGAGCTCTGCTTGTTTGGAGTGAAGTTTTGGTTGTTCCTTTACTACTGCTCCCACCCTTCTGATACTGCTTTGGGACGTCCCACACGTTTACAGTATCCAGCTGTGTCAGTCCACGGACGATAAGAGAAAATAGGATTTTTGTACTCACCGTAAAATCCATTTCTCTGATGTCCATGGACTGACACAGCACCCACCCTTCCTTTTTAAGGTTTGTACTGCTTTGTTACGAACTGAGGTCTGCTGACTGCAGGTGGGAGGGTAATGTCCGGAGGGACCGCCCCCTGGGCGGGGCTGTTCAGCTCTGGTTTGTTCTAGAATATATGGTTCTAACATTCTGCCTAGATCTTCTCCTGCGAGCAGGGACATATACCCACACGTTTACAGTATCCAGCTGTGTCCGTCCATGGACGTCAGATAAATGGATTTTACGGTGAGTACAAAAATCCTATTTTTTCGCTCCATAAGACGCACCTATATTCTCAACCAAATGGTGTACTAAAATATTTTCCAGTGCCATAAACACAGCCTGACCATTGCCATAAATGCAGACTGATCTGATGTTATCTCATATCTGCCTGACAGAAGACCGCAGCCCGAGTGACCGAATGCTCTGTCTTCTGTCTCGGGAACAGTGTCAGGCCCAGCCGGGAGATTGCCTGGCGGCCACGGGGGGTATGTCTGTTCCCCACTCTCCTGCCTCTCTTCCGGCAGGGAACCTTGGTGCCGGGGGGCGGTGCCTGTCGTATATTCGCACCATAAGGCGCAGAGACATTCCCCCCCCCCCATATTTCTGGGGGGAAAAAGTGTGTCTTATGGTGCGGAAAATACGGTATGTGAACCCAGCCTTAATGTTTGTGTTTTTTAGTTTTTTTGCAATTGCGTACCCTAAAATTTACTTTAAAGCGGAGCTCCACCCTAAAGTGGAACTTCCGCTCATCGGATTCCTCCCCCCCTCCGGTGCCAAAATGAGCACCTTTCAGGGGGAGGGGGGTGCAGATACCTGTATAATACAGGTATTTGCAGTGCACCCACTTCCGTGGAGAGATAATTGCAGAATAACGCCCCCCCCCCCCCCGCTGTGTTCTGGGAAACGCACAGTTCTCAGAACACAACGGGGACCAGTGAACACGCGTAGCGCGACTCGCGCATGCGCAGTAGGGAACCGGGCAGTGAAGCCACAACGCTTCACTTCCTGATTCCCTCACCAAGGATGGTGGCGGGGGGCAGCCGAGAGACGAGCGATTGCTCGTCTTCTGCTGCCGACATCGCGGGCGCCCTGGACAGGTAAGTGTCCATTTATTAAAAGTCAGCAGCTGCAGTATTTGTAGCTGCTGGCTTTTAATGATTTTTTTTTTTTAAGGTGGAGCTCCACTTTAAGTTACTGAAAATTTGCATTGCGTAAACTGTTGTGCTAATAGTATGACACATAAAATTAAAACTACCACTATTTTCTCTTTTCGTCCATGGATGGACACAGCTCCTTTAATTCTTGACTTGTGGTTATGTTCTGTTTATTAGGAGAGGACTAGGCAGACATGTTGGTTATCTTAATACATGTAACTTAAACTTAAGTTGAACAGCCCCGCCCAGGGGGCGGTCCCTCCGGTCATAACCCCTCACCCTGCAGCTAGCAGCTCAGCTCAGATTTCTCTGCCTAGTAGAGAAGGACCTGGCTCCCCCTTGGGCCCAGAGTCCTATGGAAATTTTTACTTTTTTCTTGTCTTATTTATTTTATATTTTGATCCTGAGATCTTCTATCAATTTCCGGCTGGGTGACAGGCTGGATAATATAGATCCTGGTAGTCTCCCCAGCCCGGCCATCGAGCATGAGCAGACCTTAGCTAAGCGATGGGTCGGCCACGACATGCCCTGTTTGCTCCAGGGGTGGCCGGTGAGTTTTTACTCCGGGGTCCACATATGACTGAGGCTATTTGTGTCACCGTCACAGTGAACCATGGCCGACAGCCACTCCATACTGTCTGGAGGTGAGTCTGTCCGGAACGCACCAGCAAGTCCACGCATGGACAGGTAAGTACAGTTCCTCCTGTTATGGGCAGTTTGGAACAGCTGGGCTTCTTGGAGGGTCATTAGGGGGTCCCCTGTCCTCCTCCCTTTCCCTCTTTCTGTCCCACACTCTTTCCTCCTCCCCATTGCGTGGTTTACTGCATCGGCGGGGTGTACCTGGAGGGGGCCTCTGTATCACGGTTGGGGGCTGTGGGGGTGCCTGGGTCCGCTGTCTGTGGGGGTGTCTGTTTTTTTCGGGAGCCTCTGATTGGCATCCCTGCGGCCTTCTCGTCCACCTCAGTGTGCTCGGCCGCTATTTTGGGTTGCGCCAGCGCCATTTTCTCGTAGGTATTTTCTATAGTGTAAATTCCCATTGGCGGCCATTTTGTTGTGGCCGTGCTGTGCCGCAGGTCTTAATTGCGGGCGGCCATTTTCTTGTGGCCGGCGCCCTTTTTTCCTGTGGAGTCCGGCGGCCATTTTGCTGTGGGTTTTCACTATATGGCTTGCCCTCTAGTGTTGGAGGCTTTTTGAATAGCGCAAATCACCTCACAGAACACCTCAGTCACACGCTGTGTGTGACGCAGAGCGGACAATGGCACAGAGCAGCCTCTGGCTGGGTGGTGAGTCCCTGGGTTACCCCCCCCTCCGGTCAGCGCAGCAAGGAGGGTGGGCATTTATTACTTCAAGTGCCTTGACTTAGTCCCTAAGAACTGTCAGTGGGTCAGAATGGAGTCTGAAGCTGGCGCTTCTTCCCCAGATATTCCAGAGGCAGCAACCGGTGCCCCTGCGGTTCCCATGGACACTTTGTCGGCAGTCCTGGAGTCATTTGTTGCCAGGGTAGAAGCGGCATGCAGGCATAAGGGGGGGTAAAAAGCGACCCCCTCCCCCCGCCATCTCCTGGGGAATGCTCTGACTCACACACGGGCCTGGCTGCAGCTCAGGACCCCTGTTCTGGGATGTCAGACGAGGCGGACTAGGACCGTCCGGGCAATGAGGAGGACTCCTCGTCTGGGTCAACGCAGGACAGAGCACTTGTGGCAGCACTTATCAATGCGGTAAGGGACACCCTTAAGCTAGAAGATACAGCTGGGACATCCAATGAGGTGTCAGTCCCTTTTGGGTCTCTGAAACCGACCCGCTCTGTTAAGGTTTTTCCTTTATGTAGATTTCTTTGACAAGCTCATAGATGAGGAATGGGAAAGGCCGCAGAGGTCCTTTGTGGTCCCTCAGAGCATTGCGGTCCGTTACCCATTTGATGAGAGCCTTTTGAAAAAATGGGCTTCTCCCCCTGTCGTTGACCCCCCGGTCTCAAAGTTGAACAAGGTAACCACTATCCCGGTGGAGGGGAACTCTGCTTTTAAGGACCCTACTGATAGGAGGTCCAACGTGGTGAGTCGGACCATATTCACCATGCTGGGGTCCGCATTGCGGCCAATAATGGCTGCGACTTTGGTGTCCCAGACTCTCACTGAATGGGCTAAACTTTTGCACCAGGCAGTGGAGGAGCATCAGCTCCCACAGGAAGTCGTGACACTGGCCGACCAGCTGGGCCTTGTGTACGTCTGCGATGCAACACTAGATGCGGCCCCTTTAATCTCCAGGGCCTCTGTATCCGTGGTGGTCTTGCGCCACCTGATATGGCTAAAATGCTGGTCTGCGGACCAAGCTTCTAAGAAAGCTCTGACAGATTTACCTTTCAAAGGTGGGAGGCTTTTTGGTGCCTCACTGGACGACATCATTAAGGATGTCACTGGAGGTAAGAACACACTTCTACCTCAGTCCACTAAAAGTAAGGCGCCGCGCCGTAAGCCAGGGCCCTCCTTTCCCGCACAAAGGCGGTATTTTCATCAGTCAGGGCCCACTAGCAGACCCTCCCAAGCCAATATAGGTTCAGCTGGGGAACAGAAACGTCCCCGATTCTTGGGTGGGGGGACATCTTCGCGAGTTCGCAGCTCGGTAGACCTCCCTGCTTTCCGACCAGTGGGTTTGCAAAGTGATCACTTCAGGGTACAAGATCGAGTTTCTTTCTTGTCCACCAAACAGATTCTTTCCCTCAAATCTTCCTCTCCTTCCATCTCGTCAGACTGCCCTGACTGGGGCAGTACAAGACTTGTTGAGATGCGGGGTGATCATACCCGTACCACCGCAGGACAGGTTTCAGGGATTCTACTTGAATCTGTTCGTGGTCCCAAAGAAGGACGGAGTTCGTCCAATCCTAGCTCTCAAGGCCCCCAATGCCTTTGTGAAGGTTCGGGAATTCAGGATGGAATTGATTCGCTTGGTGGTAGCTGCGCTCCATCCGGGGGACTTTCTGGTGTCCTTGGACATCAAGGACGCATACTTGCATGTCCCCATCTGCGTCAGGCATCAGAGGTTCCTGCGTTTCGCGGTCGGGGAAGACCACTATCAATTTGTGGCTCTCCCCTTTGGCCTAGCATCGGCACCAAGGGTTTTCACCAAGGTGCTTGCCCTGATTCTGGCTTTGCTGAGACAGCGAGGCATTGCTGTCGTGGGCTACTTAGACTATCTTATTCTGAGAGCTGCTTCACGCTCAGAATTAGAGGCGGACGTGTCTATAGCCAGTCAGACACTCCGAGAATTTGGTTGGGTACTGAACCTCCAGAAGTCGGTGTTGGTACCGAATCAGCGCCTGGAATACTTGGGGCTGATTCTGGACTCCTCAGAGTCGAGAATTTTTCTTCCTCCAGAGAAGTTGCAGACACTCCAGGCTGCGGTGAGGTTGTTAACATCCCGCAAATGGTCGTCTCTCCGTTTCTGCATGAGAGTCCTGGGCCTCATGGTAGCCTCCTTCGAGGCAGTACTGTATGCCCAATCCCACACTCGAGTTTTGCAGAAGGAGATTCTGTCCAAATGGAACAAATCCCCATTGTCTCTGGATCATCAGATTCAGGTAAGTCGCCTAGTTAGGGCCTCTCTGACTTGGTGGCTGACATCCCCGGCACTTCAGTCCGGGAAGTCGTTTCTTCCTTTCCACTGGACTGTGATCACGACGGACGCCAGCCTGACAGGTTGGGGGGGGGGAGTTTGGGGGGTCCAGTCGGCCCAGGGCCGCTGGACTCCAGAAGAAAGTCTCCTGCCGATCAATGTTTTCGAGCTTCGAGTGATCAGGCTATGCCTCTCCAAGTGGTCACAGAGGCTTCAAGGGCATCCAGTCAGGATCCATTCGGACATAGGCATGTGCATTTTGTTTCGTTTCGAATTTTCATTATTCGGACGTTCGGATGCATCCGAATTAACGAATTACAATGCTAACGAGTTCAACCGAATACGAAATAACGTTTCGAATTGAAAAACCACGGACGAAATTTGAATCGAATTCGAAAAAAATTCTAGTCGAATCGAATTTGAAAACAATTAGAATAGAATTGAAAATATTGGAAAGAATCGAAAAGAAAAAAAATAGAACAAAATAAAATACAATATAGATATTATATTTTATTCTGTTCTATATTTTTTTCTAGTCTATTTTCTACTTCTATTCTAATCTTTTCTAATTGGAATGCGAAAAATCGGTCGCATTCGAAAATATTTCAACCAAATTCGAAAATATTTCTACCGGATTTGATAATATTTCATCCGCATTCGTTAATATTTCAACCGGATTCGAAATTATTCCAACCGAATAGAAAAGACCATGTTCCGACATTCGAATTTCGTATAGAATGAATTCAAATTCCAATTAGAAAAGATTTGAATAGAAATAGAAAATAGACTAGAAATAAACTAGACTAGGGAAATGGCTGCTAATAGTTTGCAGGAGACCTGCAAAAAAAAAAAAAATGAAATGGATGCTTATAGTCTGCAGATCTGATTAGAAAATGAAATACCGTATTTTTCGCACCTTGAGACGCACCTGACCATAAGACGCACCTAGGTTTTAGAGGAGGAAAAACAAGAAAAAAACATTCTGGACCAAATGGTGTATTCAAATATTTTCCAGTGCCCATAGAAAATGCAGAGTGACCATTGCCCATAGAAAATGCAGAGTGACCATTGCTAAAAACGCAGCCTTACCTGATATCACTTCCGCCTTCTTCTGTCTCAGGAACCAGCCGGAAGATTGCCTGGCGCCCACAGGAGTTTGGAAGTCTGTCCCCCGCTCTCTTGCCTCTCTTCCGGTGGTGGCGGCGGGAGGCGATGCGAGCTGTGGCGGGGGGCGGTGCCAGCGGCGGCGGTGCCATCGGGCACAGCCATACTGCATGCTATAAATAAATTGCCCAGAGTTCTGCTTTAACAGTCCGTAGTTGTCGTATGGTATCTGATTTAGATTGCCCATGGCCAGCCATATGCCTTGACCCTGAGGCCTATAAGATGCACTTTTTCCCCCCTCTTTCTGTCCAAAAGCAAACTTTTATCCTTGCGTTTTGATGCTGCAGCTGAGCAGAGCCCACACAGGCCCCATCCCACCACCCACCACTGTGCTGTGTGGGCTCTGCTCTGCACATAGACCTGTGTGGGCTCTGCTCTGCACATAGACCTGTGTGGGCTCTGCTTATTAGACCTGTGTGGGCTCTGCAGCTGGCCAATCACGATGATTGCTGGCACTGGTCGGTATGAGCAGCTCGTCCATGTGTCCCCTCACAGCCGCCCTCCGCGTTCTGCTAAACAAACTTCCTGCCACGGACGCCGCGCTGCACGCTGGGTAGCCCACACTGAGCTTCGCTCACCTCAGCCCGCGTCACCGTCCGTCCAGTCCTCCACTGACGTCACCCCGAAGCTGAGAGAGCTGACAGGGGGGAGGAGCCACCAATGGTGGGCGGGAACGTGAGAGCGGCGTGACGTCTAGACGGCCGGAAGGGATGTGAGAAGATTGGCCGGTGTACACTGTACAGAGTTCGTACACAGTATGTACATAGTATGTTGTCTGTATGACAGGTCCTCCTCACTGTACTCCATGTGGAGTGTGTATGACATGGGGCGGTGCGGGCGGCTTAGCCAGCGGCGGCGGGGGGCGGTGTCGGCGGGGAGGCGGTGCCTGTCATCTATTTGCACCATAAGACGCAGGGACATTTTCCCCCATGTTTCTGGGGGACAAAAAGTGCGTCTTATAGTGCGAAAAATACTGTAGATACTAATAGTCTGCAGGTGATCTGCAAAAAAAATTATATAAATGCTAATAGTCTGCAGGAGATCGGATAGAAATAAATAGTAATCTACAAAAAAAATGAAATAGATGCTAATAGTCTGCAGGAGATATGCTGAAATAAAGGAAATGGCTGCTCTAATGCAAAAAAAGAAAAGAAAAATGAAATAGATGCTAATAGTCTGCAGGAGATCTGCAAAAAAAAATGAAATGGATGTTAATATACTGCAGGAGATCTGATGGAAATAAATAGATGCTATTTAATTTTTTTTTCTTTGCAGATTACTATTTATTTCCATCCGATCTCCTGCAGACTATTAGCATTTATATAATTTTTTTGCAGATTTCCTGCAGACTATTGGTATCTATTTCATTTTCTCATCAGATCTGCAGACTATAAGCATCCATTTAATTTTTTTTTTTTTGCAGGTCTCCTGCAAACCATTAGCAGCCATTTCCCTAGTCTAGTCTATTTCTAGTCTATTTTCTATTTCTATTCTAATGTTTTCTAATTGGAATTTGACTTCATTCTATATGAAATTCGAATGTCGGAACATGGTTTATTATAATCTTTTCTATCCGGTTGGAATAATTTCGAATCCGGTTGAAATAGTTTCGAATCCGGTTGAAATTATTTCGAATGCAACCGATTTTTCAAATTCGGTTGAAAACGAAATCCGAAAACGAATCTATCTTAACGAAATTTTAATTAACGAATTGAAACGAAACAAATATTTATTCCTTTTGCACATGTCTAATTGGACAGCGCCACAGCGGTGGCTTATGTCAACCATCAGGGAGGAACAAGGAGCTCGGCTGCAGCGTTGGAGGTCGCTCACATCCTAAGGTGGGCCGAAAGGAGCGTACTGGTTATATCGGCTGTTTACATTCTGGGTGTAGAAAACTGGCAGACGGACTATCTAATTCGCCAAGGTGAATGGTCGATACACCCGGAGGTGTTTCAATTCCTTTGTCAGAAATGGGGCACACCAGATGTGGATCTCCTGGCCTCTCGACTCAACCGCAAGGTGTCAAGGTTTGTGGCCAGGTCCAGAGATCCCTGGGCAGATGCGTTAGTGGCTTCATGGGGTCAGTATCGGCTAATTTATGCCTTTCCCCCACTGAAGTTGCTTCCTCGTCTGCTCCGCAGAGTGGAGGCCGAGGGGATTCCAGTGATTCTAATTGCCCCGGCGTCCCTGGTACGCCGACCTGGTGCGCCTGGTGGCGGACGCTCCCTGGCGTCTGCCAATGCGGGAGAACCTTCTGTCTCAAGGTCCCATACTTCATCCTGCTTTACAGTCGCTGGCTTTAACGGCATGGCTATTGAAAGCCAGGTACTAAGGGACCGTGGTCTGTCAGACTCGATAATCTCCACCATGTTGAGGGCTCGAAAGTCATCTTCCCGGAAGATCTACCATCGCACATGGAAGGCCTGTGTGAAGAGATAGATTGGCGCCCACGGGCATATTCGGTTTCTTGGATCCTGCTGTTCTTACAGCGTGGAGTGGATCAGAAACTGGCCTTAAGCACTATTAAGGGGCAGATTTCAGCCTTAGCTGTTTTCTTCCAATGACCCCTGGCAGCTCATTCACTGGTAAGCACCTTTGTGCAGGGGGCCTGACACGTGATTCCCCCGATTAGACCACTGCTCCCTCTGTGGGATTTGAATCTGGTGCTCTCGGTACTTCAGGAATCTCCTTTTGAGGACATCAGGGAGATTCCTCTCGACGCTTTCTCAGAAAGTTGCCTTCCTAGTAGCCATTACATCGGTCAGAAGGGTTTCTGAATTGGTGGCCTTGTCCTGCAAGTCACCTTACTTGGTCTTCCATAAGGATAAAGCGGTGCTACGCCCGCAACCCTCATTCCTTCCTAAGGTAGTTTTGGCTTTTCACCTAAACGAGGACATTGTACTTCCATCCTTGTGTCCTCGGCTGTCACATCCCAAGGAGGCTGCGCTACATACTTTGGACGTGGTGCATGCCCTACGGGTGTACCTGTCTGCTACTTCTGTTCCGGAGATCTGACTCACTGTTCGTGACGGTGTCTGGTCCAAAGAAGGACCTGGCGGTCTCGTCGGCCACCATTTCTCGGTGGATCAGGCAGACCGTGATCCAGGCCTATGTCTCACAGGTGTGTAAGGTGGCGACCTGGTCGTCCGTTCACACTTTCTCAATGTTTTATAAGGTTGATGTGAGTGCATCTTCAGATGCTTCCTTTGGCTGCAAGGTTTTACAGGTGGCTGTTTGAGGTTGCAACTCCTCCGTTGAGTAGCTCTGCTGTTTGGGGTGAAGTTAGTTTTTTGATTGCTGTTCCCACCACTCGTTTTTTCTGACACTGCTTGGGAACGTCCCACAAGTCAAGAATTAAGGAGCTGTGTCCATCCATGGACGAAAAGAGAAAATAAGATTTTTGTACTCACCGTAAAATCCTTTTCTCTGTCGTCCATGGACACACAGCACCCACCCCTCCTTTTTAAGTTTGTACTGCTTTTTGACGAACTGACCTGCTAGCTGCAGGGTGAGGGGTTATGACCGGAGGGACCGCCCCCTGGGCGGGGTTGTTCAACTCTGTTTAAGTTACATGTATTAAGATAACTAACATATCTGCCTAGTCCTCTCCTAATAGACGGAACATAACCACAAGTCAAGAATTAAGGAGCTGTGTCCGTCCATGAACGACAGAGAAAAGGATTTTACGGTGAGTACAAAAATCCTATTTTTTATTCTCTAGGGTGTCTGCTTTCAGAAAACATATAATGTTTGGGGGTTTTAACTAATCTTCATGCTTAAATTTTTTTTTTTTATTTCTTTAAACCTATACACAAAAAATTCAAAATTAACTCGGACTGCATTTATTGGGTATAGTCTTCTTACTATCACCTACTGACAAGTGTCCTAAAAAGCAGGACACAAGTGAAAATCTGCTTAGTGGTGATCCATACACCAGACAAACATTAATGAATACAGGTAGCATGCAGAAAAGTCCTGATCTTTCCATCTTGCTGCAAAGTTACAGATACCAGAAGTATGTTGAGTATTGGGAGTTACTGAGATCTCCTCTGAACTAGCTTCTTGGATTGTGTTTTTATTTATTTTATTTATTTTCTCTGCCTTATTGGAGTATCTTATGTTAAAGCATTTTGTTTCTTATTACCAGATTGTCTGAATATGTTTTTTTGAAACATGAAGACGTTTTTTATATTTAATGTGCAAGTGTACTTTTAGCAGGTCCCATGGTGCTCTGTTTCTGTGTCCTATGTCCTGAGGTTGTGGCAGCATTTTAATGTCCAAAGTGAAAAAGGAATTCCAGAAAAAATTAATTCCAAGGCTTGGGGAAGGTAAGTTTTTAATGTATAATTGCCAATTAGATCTGGCAAACCTTGGCACCCCTGATGTTTTGGAACTATATTTCCCATGATGCTCAACTACACTGCAGAGTGCATGAGCATCATGGGAAATGTAGTTCCAAAATATCTGGAGTGCCAAGGTTTGCCATCACTGCCCTAAGGGCTCATTTACACTTGCTTCAACTTCAACACAAGCGCCTACTGCTTAAAGCGGAGCTCCACCCTAAAGTGGAACTTCCGCTCATCGGAACCCTCCCCCCCCCCCCTCCGGTGTCACAATTGACACCTTTCAGGGGGGAGGTGGGTGCAGATACCTGTCTAAGACAGGTATTTGCACCCACTTCCGGGAGTCCTCTCTGCGGGAAATCACTTCCAGCAGAATACCCGTTGTGTTCTGGGAGACACTTGGCTCCCAGAACACATGGGGACCAGTCAGAACGGCGCAGCACGACTCGCGCATGCGCCGTAGGGAACCGGGCAGTGAAGCCGCAAGGCTTCACTTCCTGGTTCCCTCACTGAGGATGGCGGTGGGGGCAGCAGAGTGACGAGCGATTGCTTGTCCTCTGCTGCGGACGTCGCTGGACTCCAGGACAGGTAAGTGTCCTAATATTAAAAGTCAGCAGCTGCTGTAGCTGTAGCTGCTGGCTTTTAATATTTTTTCGGCAGAGCTCCGCTTTAAACATGGGTTTTTGGTGCTTCTGTGGTGCTTTTTTGAAGCTTGGCAAATGCCCTGTGAGTATGCTGATATCTCATACCTGCAATTCTTCCACAACAATGCAAAGCTAAAGCTGAATTAAAGCCCCTCAAAAGCTGAAGGTGCTTCAAGAAAGACTTCTATGGAGACTTTAAAGACGCTTTAAAATGCCACTAAAGCGACATGGGGTATTAATCTTTTCGGTACAATCCTTTTTTTATTTAATTATTTGAAAGGTAAGAACAACAGTAATGATCCCACGCAGGGGAAATAAACATAGTATATCATGGCACAGCTTAGTAATACACAGTAAAAGCATATTTGATCTTAGAAATTGCCAAACATCAACAGCCCTCCGGCCAAGGCCGGGGGTTAACATAGGGTAGAAGAGCCTAATCGCTCAGGGGATAAGGTGTGGGGTAGTCCACAAAAAGTTTGGAAACAAGCCTAGAGTTGGGGTCTTACGGGCAAAAAAAGAAAAAGGAGAAGAGAGAAAAAGAGCAGAAGAATTCCACTGGGGGGGGGGGCTTCATGAGCCTCTTGGATTGAAGCCCAAGAGGGGAAGGTGCAAGTCCCAAGAAAATGGCGGACCTGGGAGAATCCATGGGCTGGCCACAAGGTGAAAACAGGAGGTTGTTCTAAGCCAGGGGGAAAAAGTGGGTTATTGAGGAGGGGAAGGAGTGGGAGGGACGGGGACATGAGCCCACCGGAGTACCGGGCCGAGTCCCAGAGTTTTAGGCTATGGGCCATCAGAGGGCTGAGTGAGGGAGGGAGCCATAAGAGGGCAGAGATGGGAACCGGTGCGCAGTTGGGGATTTCCAGGAGAACCCAGAATGGAATATCGGAGGTAGCTTGAAGTATCGTAAGCTGGGAGATTTTTGCAGCTTGATAGTATTTGGCGATGTTCGGAACTCCAAGCCCTCCTCTCAGTCTGTGGGTATACAGGGTAAAGCAGGAAACCCTAGGACGCTTGTTGGCCCAGATAAAGGAGAGAAGCCTTTTCTGGAGTAGACGCAAAAAAAATGCAGGGATCTGAACTGGTAGTCCGGAAAAAGTATAGGATCTTCGGAAGGACCGTCATCTTAACGGCATGGATGCGGCCAATCCAAGATGAGGTGGGGAATCGCCAAGATGCCATAAGCGCGGTAATGGTACGCAACAGGGGATAGTAGTTGGCTGAAAAAAGAGAGGCGTAAAAGGGGGTCAACTTAACACCCAAATATTCTAAAGTAGAACCGGACCAGCGGTATGGAAAAGAGGATTGGAGGTGCATAACCAGCGAGCTTGAAAGCGAGATGTTCATTGCAGTGGTTTTGTGGGGATTGATCTGGAGCCCTGAGATGGCAACAAAGCGAGTCAGGAGGGATTGCAGATTGGGTAGGGAGACAATTGGTTTAGTTGGGGTCAAAAGAACATAGTCAAATTTACCTTCTAACATTCGCCTGCGTATGGGATTCCATTATTGTTCGGGTCGGCCCCAAGAGCCATGGCTAGGGGTTCAAGGGCAAGGATGAAGAGAACAGGGGACAACCCTGCCGTGTTCCCCTGGAGATGGGGGATAGGGGCGATAAGCAACCCGCATAGCGGACGGCGGCCGACGGGGAAGAATAGAGCGCAGCCAGCCGGGTGAGAACCGAGTCTCCGAAGCCCCAACGTTTGAAGCACATAGCGTAAGTAGTCCCACGAGAGGGAATCGAAAGCTTTATAGACGTCGAGCGAAAGAAGAAACCCTGGGATTTTGCGGTGGTGCAGCAGGGAAATAAGGTGAACCCCCTTTCCGAATATTGTCTCCGGCCTGACGACCAGGCACAAAGCCTACCTGGTCCCTGTCAATCAGAGAACGAAGGTGCTTATTGATGCGTGAACACAGGATCTTGCCCAATAGTTTCATATCCTCATTCAGCAGAGAAATTGGACGGAATGCTTGGGGGTCATGGGCTTCTGCAGAGGTCTTCGGAATTATGGATATGTGCGCTCGTAAGGAGTCAGAGGAAGGTAGAGCTCCCTGTTTCATACTATTAAAGTATGCTGTCAGATGGGGGAGCGGGAGGTAGGAAAATTTCTGGTAGTATAGGCCGGAGAAGCCCTCTGGGCCTGGGGCCTTTGAGAGTCAAATGCCTTTGATGGCCTGGGCCACCGTCATCTCAGAAATGTCTGCATTAAGGGCCGTGTGAGCCGCAAATGAGAGGGGGGGAGATGTAGGTCACGGAAGAAGGCGTCTGCTAAATCACAAGGGAAGGGAGGGGGTTTCCTGTATAAAGTGTTTAAAAAGTCAGCGAAGGCTGCTGTGACCTTGGTCGGGTTGGAAGTAAGGCTACCTCCGGCCAAACCAAGGCGAACCGGTCTGTGGGTATGGCCCATGGCCCTGAGTTTTTTTGGCCAACATCGCGCCCGGTTTGTTTGCACAAGAGTAAAATTTGTGTTTGGCCAATCGCAAGGCTTTTTCTGCTCTGTCTGTGGATAATAGATCCAGTTCTGTGACAATGGTATCGTGAGCCTTCTTGTTGGGTGGGGTTGGATTTCCATGTCGCATTGGTGGATACCAGGCTGGCAATGAGTTCTTGAGTTTTATTTTCCCTGTCCCGTTTACGGGAGGAAGCGAGCTGAATGCAATGGCCCGGCATGGTGGCCTTGTGGGCCTCCCACAAAGAGATAGCCGACGTCACAGAGCTCATGTTGTCTGAAAAGTGCTGGAGGTGGGAGTGGAGTTCAAGGAGAGCATCCTGGGATGTTAAGAGAGCCGTTGAGCCGCCATTGATAAGGCGAGCGAGTTAGGACAGTGAGCACAAGCGAGAAGACCACGGGATCATGATCTGACCATGGAGAGGCAGGGATCGTTATTTTATGTATGTTAGAAATGAGTCGCAGGGGGGTAAAAACATGGTCGATCCTGCAGAAGCTATCATGTGGATTGGAATAAAAGGTAAAGTCACGATCATGGGGGTGATGTTCCCTCCATGCGTCCACCAGGCCATGTGATTGCAAGAGGGATCACATTTGGGCTTCTACAAGCCGGATCATGGGGAGAGGACACTCCTTGTGCACACTTCCTGTCCACTGAGGAATCTAATGTTACGTTTGAATCGTCCATAAGGACGAGGGTCCCGGAACAGTGCTGAGAGGCCACGTTAAGGAGGTGTGAGAAAAATTTGTGTTGGAAGCGGTTAGGCGCATAGTAGGCTACCAGAGTTGCGTCATGACCATTTAGTGCGCCTTGGAGTAACAAGTATCTACCAGTTGGATCTGCGATTTCTCTAGTACAAGAAAATAAGAGGTTGCGCCGAAAGGCAATTAGAACTCCCCTATGTTTTTTCAGGTGCGGAAGAAACATAGAAGGTGGGGAAATGAGGAGAGAGGAATTTTGGGGTGGAGGAGGAGGAAAACCTGGTCTCTTGTAGGCATACCACGCCAATGTGGCTAGTTTTTAGATGATGAAATACCTTTTGAACGTTTTACTGGTGAGTTAAACCCACGGATATTGTGCGAATAAAACTTCAACGGGGTCATAGCCATAGTGAGAAGTTGGGCTGAACTGTGGATATTCCGTAGCGGCCTTCAGGGACTGGTATCTTGGGCCAAAAAAAAGTAACCCCCCCCCCCATGGAGAGGCCAAACATTAGCTAAGGTTAAGAGAGGACAGGATTTCCACACCTACCGTCTCTCTCACGGTGGATGGTAGGAAACATGATCCGGTAAGTCCAGGGGACTTATTCAGACAGAATCAGACTTACGGTTCCAGGCTCATCCCGGGTCAGAGCGTGGGGAGACAGTTGTGGTTGAGGTGCGAGGGCAGGATTGCTAGCGTTTTTTTGCTGAATCCCAGATGTGGCCCGGGAGGTTGGTAGCAGGACGGAGAGGAGCAGAGTCGGCCGGGCTCCGGTTTCCTTCGCTGGATGGCAAGAGGCGGAGGGATTCCAGGATTGCTTGTGCTTCATCCGGAGAAGGCAGGGTATGGTTACGGCCCTTATAGGAAAAATAAAGTTTAAAGGGGGAAACCCCAACGGTACCGAATTTGGTGGGCCAGCAGAGCAGAAGTGTAGGGCTTCATCTGTCTCCTCTTCACGATCGTGGACTATGAAAGGTCTGCAAAGACTTGATGGTGATTACCTTGGAAAACTAGGTCAGGCTTGTCCCTGGCTGCTCGCAAGAGGGTTTCTTTAGTACGGTAATAGGTAAGTTTTATCACAATGTCCCGGGGTGGTCCATCAGGTTTCTTGGGGCCAAGCGTATGGTGGATGCGGTCGAACGCCAGCCTTTCAATGGGAATGCCAGGCACTAGCTCCTGGAATAGAGCTGTTGCTGTGGAGGTAAGGTCAGTGACCGTCTCAGGGATGCCTCTGAGGCACAGATTACCTCTGCGAGCCCTGTTCTCAAAGTCCTCCAGACGGAGGTGGGCAGCTTCCAGATCTTTTTTCAGATCAGTGATGTCCTGCTCGTAGTTTTCTAGGACTGTGGCAGCCGCATCCATTTTGTCCTCAAGATCATTGGTGCGGGAGCCAAGCTGGCGTCAGGCGGGGAGGCCGCGAGCGGGTCCCAATCCGCTGACTTAGCGCTGGAGGAGCGGGTAGATCTCTCCATGGGGTGCACAGAGCTGTGGGGGACCGAAGAGGCACAGGGGAAGCCAAGAGTGCCATCAATAGCGGTGCTGATGTGGCTGATGTTTCCGGGCGGCGAGGAGCGGGATTACCGAGCGGCCATCTTGGATCGCTGCTCGCGCGCGCCCCCGGGGTATAATTATTTTAAGTGAAGCCAAAGCAAAGCAAATGCAAGGGGTTAACAGGACTGTAAGCTAACCATTTTATTAATGACAGGTGCTTTGACTGGTGTTCAGAGATTTAAAAAAGCGTGCACGCTGTCATGTTTTAAAGTGGTAGATGGGATCTTTGTAATCGTATAGAGTTGCCTCAAAGTACTTGTCACTCCAAATATTTGATGCATCGCCAGGTGGATTTATTCTGCAATTCTGGATCTGCAGTATCGAACATACAGCATATTAGGACTGAAACAACTAATCAACAATAATAAATATAGTTGCCGGGATTTTCATTATAGATTTAGTTGGTCAGCATTAGTGATGAGCCGAACACCCCCGGGTTCGGTTCGCACCAGAACCCGCGAACGGACCGAAAGTTCGAACGAACATTAGAACCCTATTAAATACAATGGATGCGAACGTTCGAATTCTAAAGTGCTAATTATAACAACTATTATGCATGTTATTGTCCTAAAAAGGGTTTGGGAACCCGGGTTCTGCACCAGGGGACATGTATCAATGCAAAAAGAAGTTTTAAAAACGGTCGTTTTTCGGGAGCAGTCATTTTAATGATGCATAAAGTGAAAAAAAAAAGTCAAATATTCCTTTAAATATCGTACCTGGGGGGTGTCTAAAGTATGCCTGTGAAGTGCCACGTGTTTCCCGTGTTTAGAACTGTCCCTGCACAAAATAACATTTCTAAAGGGAAAAAAGTCATTTAAAACTGCTTGCGGCTTTAATGCAATGTCTGGTCCCGGTAATATGGATGAAAATCTTTAGGAAAAATGGCATAGCTACCCCATCAACACCCCCCCCCCCCTACCCCAGCCCATTACCAGCCCCTTTGGGTCTTGTATGGATATTAAGGGGAGCCCCGCACATAAAATAAAAAAGGCCCTATATACTCTGAACAGCCGTATACAGGCGGTGCATACAAGACAGGGACTGTAGGTTTGTTCTTATGTAGAATGTGTTTGTAATTTTGAACAGGTACATTGTTGAAGTGTAGCTCCAGCCCAAAAATCTATTTTTAAACTTTTTGGGAAACATAGGTAAGGGTTATCACCCCTGTAACATTTGTTTTGCTGTCTGTGCCCCTGTTCAGAACATTTCACCTCACTTTCCGTCCCAATGACAACTGTTTTTGAAATGTGGTGTTTTTCTTGAAACAAGGATTGCTGATAAAGCATCAGTACAGATGAGACCCCTTTCTCCCATATTTATTCTTACAGGAGAGAATTTTCCTTTCTAGGGGTAGATTTCCTCTCACTTCCTGTTGTCTTCTTTCGTTTGCAAGTAGGAGTCGTTTGTAAGTTGGATGTTTGAAAGTAGGGACCTGCCGTATATACTCTGCAGAAATAGGCCCCTTAGTTGTTGGTGTTGGCACAACACTGTAAGCGCTCAGTTACTCTTGGTTGGTGCTGGAACGCCCTGCTGTCAACTATTATATCAGGAATTTTAATTACATATAATTGTTGAACAGTGGTAGTAAAAATTGGGGCTTTGATGGTGGTGCTGGTGCCACAACACTGTAAGCCCTGACAGTTACTCTTGGTGGGTGCAGCAATGGGCCCTGCTGTGAATTATTAGATCAAGAATTGTAATTACATGCCCCTTTTGAACAGGGGCTGAAAAATTGGGCCTTTCGTGGTGGTGGTGGCGTTGCCACAAGACTGTAAGCCCTCAGAGTTACTCTTGGTGGGTGCAGCAATGGACCCTGCTGTGAATTATTAGATCAAGAATTGTAATTGCATGCCCCTGTTGAACAGGGGCTGAAAAATTGGGCCTTAGGCACTGGTGGCACAACACTACAACCCCTCACAGATACTGTACTTGGAGCACAGCAATGAGCCCTGTTGCAAAGTATTGCTTCAAAAATTGTAATGACACGCCCCTGTTAAACAGGGGCTGAAAAATTGGGCCTTAGGCACTGGTGCCACAACACTCCAACCCCTCACAGATACTGTACTTGGAGCACAGCAATGAGCCCTATGGCAAATTATTGCTAAAAAAATTGTAATTACACGCCCCTGTAAAACAGGGGCTGAAAAGTTGGGCCTTAGCCACTGGTGGCGGCACCCATAAACAAAAATGATCTTCCAAGCTATCATCATCAATCGTATCATTGAGGACTCGGAGGAGGAGGATAGCCAGTCAACATAACAGCACAGGCACTCAGCATCAGCATCAGTCTTGAAGGGATGTGACATGTTAAAATCAATTAGTCTGTTATATCAGCATCAGGTGTGTGGTAGCTGGTGGTGATCCAAGACTGGTTCATCTTGATGAAAGTCAGTCGATCAACCGAGTCGGTGGACAGGCGCACCCTGTGATCCGTGACAAATCCTCCAGCAGCACTGAATGTGCGTTCCGAAAGAACGCTGGATGCAGGACAGGCCAGTAGCTCAATTGCATACTGTGCAAGCTCTGGCCAGTGATCCATCCTCAAGACCCAGTAAGCCAGAGGATTTTCGGTGGGGAAGGTGTCCAAGTCTGACCTTGCCCCTAGATATTCCTGCACCATGTTTATCAGACGCTGGCGATGGTTGCTGGAACCGATCATACTTTGGGGCTGCGGACTAAAGAATTGTCTGAACGCATCGGTCAGACGGCCACCTTCCCCACCGCTCCTTCTTTGACTGGCCGAAGCCTCAGCAACTCGTTGTCCAGGACCAGGAGTTTGTAACCTCCCAGTCTCTGGGAACGCGTTGCACAGACCTTTCTGCAAGGCCTCCCGGAGTTGTCTCATCCTCTGCTCCCTCTGCGACGGTAACATAAGGTCCGCAACCTTACCCTTGTACCGTGGATCAAGGAGAGTGGCCAGCCAGTAATGGTCCCTCTCCTTGATCCGAAGAATACGAGGATCCTTCCGCAGACTTTGCAGGATCAGGGAGGCCATGCAGCGTAGGTTTGCTGAGGCATTCGCTCCGGAGTCCTCTGGGTCACTAAGGACGACATGATCCGCAGCCACCTCCTCCCAGCCACGTACAAGTCCACTGGTTTCTTGGGACTGTAAATCATCCCTAAAAGACTGCTGCTGATGATGCTGAGTGCCAGCCTCCACCTCCATGCTGACACAATCCTCCTCCTCCTCCTCCTCCTCCTCTTCCTGTGCGATGGGTGGGACAGAAGGAACACTGTCTGGGTAAAGGGGGCCTTGAGAGGCAAGGAAGTCCTCCTCTTCCTGCCTCTGTTCTGCCTCAAGTGCCCTGTCCATTATTCCACGCAGCGTGTGCTCCAACAGGTGGACAAGAGGTACAGTGTCACTGATGCATGCACTGTCACTGCTCACCATCCTCGTGGCCTCCTCAAATGGTGCCAGGACAGTGCATGCATCCCTGATCATGCCCCACTGGCGTGGAGAAAAAAAAACCAAGCTCCCCTGACCCTGTCCTGGTGCCGTAGTCGCACAGGTACTCATTGATGGCCCTCTGCTGCGTGTGCAGCCGCTGCAGCATGGCCAACGTTGAGTTCCACCTGGTGGGCATGTCACATATAAGGCGGTTCTTGGGCAGGTTCAACTCCTTTTGCAGCTCAGCCAGGCGAGCACTGGCATTATAAGATCTGCGGAAATGCACACAGACTTTCCTGGCCTGCCTCAGGACATCCTGTAAGCCCGGGTACCTGCCCAAGAACCGCTGCACCACCAGGTTAAGGACGTGAGCCACACAGGGCACATGGGTCAGTTGTCCCTGTCGGAGGGCGGAGAGGAGGTTGGTGCCATTGTCGCAAACCACCATTCCTGGCTTAAGCTGGCGTGGCGTCAACCACCTCTCGGCCTGGCCCTGCAGAGCAGACAGGACCTCTGCCCCAGTGTGGCTTCTGTCCCCCAAACACACCAGCGCAAGCACGGCATGGCATCTTTTTGCCTGCGTACTTGCGTAGCCCCGTGAACGGCTACGGAGCACCGCTGGTTCATAGGACAAACCACAGGAAGAGGCCATGGAGGAAGAAGAAGAGGAGGGGGTGGAGGAGAGAGGTGTGTCACAACCAGTAGTAGCATTTAGGAGGCGTGGCGGTGGGACAACCTCCAACACTACTGCACCTTGTCCTGCATCCTTCCCAGCTGCCAAAAGAGTGACCCAATGGGCCGTGAAAGAAAGGTAACGTCCCTGTCCATGCCTGCTGGACCATGAGTCAGCGGTAATATGCACCTTACCGCTGACCGCCCTGTCCAGCGAGGCCAAGACATTGCCTTCCACATGCCGGTAGAGAGCCGGAATAGCCTTCCGTGAGAAAAAGTGGCGTTTGGGAACCTGCCACTGAGGAACCGCACATTGCACAAACTCACGGAAGGGGGCCGAGTCTACCAACTGAAAAGGCAGCAGTTGAAGCGCTAGCAATTTAGCCAAGCTAGCATTCAACCGCTGGGCATGTGGATGGCTGGGAGTGAACTTCTTTCGACGGTCCAGCAGCTGGGGCAGGGAAATTTGCCTGCTAGAATCGGACGTCGGTGTACTGCTAGCAGAGTGGCCGCAAGTACTTGGCTGTGACACACCTAATTCTACACCTTCGTTCCTCTCAGTGCATGTTTCAGAGAGGACTGAAGTTATAGTGGGGTTGGAGATCCCAGCTGATGCGGTGCAAGGAGAGGTCCGCTTTGTTCTTTGGTGTGGGTCTTTGAGGTAGGCTTGCCAACGAGCTGCATGGCAGGTCAACATATGTCTGGTCAGGCATGTGGTACCCAAGCGGCTGATGTTTTGGCCACGCGATATACGCTTGAGACATATGTTGCAAACAGCAGCTGTGCGATCTGATGCACTAGCCTCAAAAAAGGCCCACACCAAAGAACTTTTTGAATGACGGGCAGAGGCAGCGCCCTGCACAGGCGGAGCTCTGCGGTGTGATTCCGTCGGTGTACTGCCCTTACGCTGGCCACCAAAGGGCATCCTGCCTCGTTGGAGATGTGCCTCCTCCTCATCCTCCTCCTCCTCCTCTCTCCTATTAGGCACCCACGTGGAGTCAGTGACCTCATCATCACCTCCCTCCTCATCACTGGAGCCAATCTGGCAGTATGCTGCAGCTGCTGGAACATGACTGCCAGATTGGTGTCCTTCTTGAGCATCCCCTCTGTCTGCTCTCACGCTACTGCCTTCCTCTAGCTGGGTTTCATCATCAGACCCTTCGAAACGCTGGGCATCCTCCTGGAGCATGTACCCAACACTGTGCTGAAACAGTTCGGGGGACTCCTCAGGAGGAGGACATGGTGGGTCTAGGGAAGGAGCGACTGATGATGAGTCTGACATTGATACCAGGGAAGAGGACGCTTTGGCAGCTGCTTTTCCAGTACCCTGAGCCTGGGTGAGAGAGGATGAGGAGGAGGAGGAGGGCTTGGTCATCCACTCTACCAAGTCTTCGGCATGATGTGGCTCAACATGTCCAGCTGCCGAAAAGAAGGACAAGCGTGTCCCATGGCCATGTGCTGATGACAATGCACCGCGTCCACGACCAGCACTGTTGCCCCCAGACACAGAGCCTGCTTGCCCTCTTTTATTGCCTCCTGACTGTCTGCCTCTCCTTGTTTGCCTTCCAGACATTCTAATAGATGGCCTGCAGGGAGATGGGAAAAAAGCAATAAGGGCTACCTTCAGGTGTCCTTCTCTGTCCCTTGAAACAAGGACTTTGACAGTGAAAGAAACTGACACTCTCCCTACCTACAGTTTTCTGTCCCTAGAAAAAATGTTTTTTTTAAGCACAATTTAGCACAAGGAGAATTCACTCACTGTCCTTCCAGGTCCCTGGAAACAAGGACTTTGACAGTGAAAGAAACTGACACTCTCCCTACCTACAGTTTTCTGTCCCTAGAAAAAATGTTTTTTTTAAGCACAATTTAGCACAAGGAGAATTCACTCACTGTCCTTCCAGGTCCCTGGAAACAAGGACTTTGACAGTGAAAGAAACTGACACTCTCCCTACCTACAGTTTTCTGTCCCTAGAAAAAATGTTTTTTTTTAAGCACAATTTAGCACAAGGAGAATTCACTCACTGTCCTTCCAGGTCCCTGGAAACAAGGAATTTGACAGTGAAAGAAACTGACACTCTCCCTACCTACAGTTTTCTGTCCCTAGAAAAAATGTTTTTTTTAAGCACAATTTAGCACAAGGAGAATTCACTCACTGTCCTTCCAGGTCCCTGGAAACAAGGACTTTGACAGTGAAAGAAACTGACACTCTCCCTACCTACAGTTTTCTGTCCCTAGAAAAAATGTTTTTTTTAAGCACAATATAGCACAAGCACAAAACACACTGACACTCTCCCTACCTATCCTTCTCTTTCCCTAAACTAAAGGAATCCAGGTTAAGCAAGAAAGAAATAAAAGTCACTGTCCCTGCCTATGCTGCTCTATCCCTGCTCCGGAACACACTACACTAGGCCGCCGTGCTGGCGGCCTTTTATAGTGTGGGGCGTGTACTAAACACCCTCAGCAATAATTGGCCACAGGCATCCTGCCTGTGGCCAATCATTGCTCTCCTCGCTGCCGGCGCTGTGATTGGCCAAGCATGCGGGGTCACAGTGCATGCTTGGCCAATCACAGCGCCTGGATGACACTGCGATGGCGTAGTGCATTGTGGGCCGTTCGCGTCACTCGAATTTGGCGCGAACGGCCCAAATCGTTCGATCTTCGTCGAACGATCGAACAGCCGATGTTCGAGTCGAACGTATGTTCGACTCGAACACGAAGCTCATCCCTAGTCAGCATACAGAATGCTTTATTTGTTTACATGTCAGTAAAGACAGTGCCGTACATATACAGTTCAGTACACCATTTATACATGTCGGTAGACACCGTGCAGCACACATACAGCTTAGTACAACATCCATATATGTCAGTATACACCGCGTAGAGCACATACAGCTTAGTATACTGTCCATACAATCCAGTAAGCGGCTGAGAACTTGTGAATGTGTGAGGAGCAATGTGTCCTTGGACATGTAGTCCTGGGAAGGAGAAGGAAATTATATAAGGGCTCCATGCAGGGAAGATCAGCATCTGAACTCTAGGAAACTGGAGGCGGGTCGCCGGGCAGCAGGCCATCTGACTGAGTGAGTAACTTGTATAGCGCTGCAGATGCAAACTAAATCGCCTCAAGGCGCTTGGCATCCAGTGCCTGCTCATCAGGCAGCAGGCTGGACATCAGGCACAGGACCACCAGGCTGGGCAGTAGGTGGAGGATCAGCAGCATCAGACTGGATGTGGGTAGCGGGTCGAAGCTCAGTAGAGTCAGACTGGAAATCTGAAACATGGGCGTGATACATGGTGGCTTTGGGAAATGGTTGAGGACCCCACTTGGCTGAATAAATCGGTCTCAAGGATGGATAGAGCATCTTAGGCCAGTTCAAGCAGATGCAATTGTGGTAGGATGAGGCCTGGCCACTGAGTCCCAAATATGAAAAGACAGAAGAGAGGATGAGTCGGAAGTAGACTGACCCATAGATGACACAGTGACAGGCAGGCCTAGAACAGAAGGCTTAATTGATATGGGCTTGACCAAAGCAACTGGCAAGGTGGCTGGTGTGAAAGCAGGAATAGTGGCAGAATAGTGCGAAGTTAAATGCTGAAGTTTTGCAAGTGATAGCAGGGTGTGCAGCTGATGGAGTAGAACTGAGAGATAAAGAAAAGGTGGGAGTAGTTTGAGGGGTCACCAAGGGCAATGGAGTGAAAGGGGAAATCTTCAGTGGGTTAAAGGCAGGAGAATTGCAGTTAGTGCAGACAGGGTACTGACATATGGTTGGAAGCCAATTATGCTGGGCTGCAACTGTGGTTGACAGAGCAAGCTGGTGTTTAGTAGCAGGAATGGATTGTGCAAACTGACTGAGGCTTGCTGCAATATGTCTGGCAGGGCAAAAGGGGCAGCTGCCCAGGGTCCCATCATTATTGTGGGGCCCAAAGTAGCTGCCTCATACTTGCCAACTATCCCAGTTTAAATTCCCTTGAAGTTTTAGTCCCATGCTGTGCCCCGATATCTCAGTGTGAAGGTCTGTTACTAATGTTACCCAGCTGTGCTCTATTGCCGTGTACAGATGACTCTCCTGCAGACCCTGTGTTTTACATGTAAATAGCCACGTCCCGGCGGCACTGATATGTAAATGGTGGCCGCATTCATATGTATATCATGCCCCCCCTGAGGTCATATCCACCATCAATTCTGCCTAATGCTGCTTACTGGGGGGGTAAAGGGGCATGCTGGAAAGTTTTGCCTACAACTGGTCATTAAGCCTAACATCAGCCTGTTCTGCAAAGGTAAGCAAATGGGAGTTGGAACCCTTTTTCAAAATAACATGGTGCCACAGCACCCTGAATTTTAGTGCATGTGAATATGCACATCTCAGCAGATGCATGAGGGTGTCATTAACAGTTAATTGCACTGCTGTGTATCCGCTAAAGGGTGGCACGTTTCTGTGTTGTCAGGAAAGCGATTTTGCATGCGTTCCTGACACACACAAATGTGAACGCAGGCTAAATGTCTCAGTTACATTGGTGGTCAGTGTAAATCTTCTCATTACATTGGGGCTTAGTGTACAATCCTTTCATTCACACTAGTGGCCAGTGTGAGTGTCCTCCTTTCATTGGTGGTCAGTGTAAATCCCTCCTTACGTTGGTGGTTACTGTGAATGCTCCTATTACATTGGTGGCCAATGTAGAAACTCCTCTTTATACTGGTAGTGCAGTTTGGCCACACACACCATTCGATGTAGTTTGGCGGAGGAAGTGATTGAGTTCCTGCAACAACAATGCTGATGCCGAGGACAAAAAACATATATTGTTAGGTGTTTTTGGGTTATTTTTAACCACTTCCTGTGTCTAACAATGAGCGAAATTATGATATATTATAAGTATGACATTATTCATGTTGAGAACTAGCTAGGGTCTGACTTATTCTGTAAAAACGTTTTATAGACTTGCCTGCAGCACAAAAACCTAGTATATATGAAAAGTTAAATTTTTGTAAACTTTGTAGCACAGTTAACGGCATAACAGATTTTAAGCAGATTTTCCATTTTGTTTTTTCTATTCATGCAGGTTGAAATTGCCAACTCCAAATCGACTTGCCTGTGGCAATTTTACTTTGCATGAACATCTGTTTTAAAATAAACAGATTTTTAAATTTAAGGTGACACTGCTAATAGAAATATTTTTTCAGGCAATTGCTCCTTTGCTTTTCTGGCCTCCTCAACCTCATGCACCAAAAACACATTAAATATACAACAACACATTAAATATACAGTGCACAGACTTTTAACAGCTCCAAGACAGTTTAAATTTTGATTTCCCCCAAGTCCAACACCTGATCTACCATATGCTTTGAATCTTTGTAGCTTCAAAAGATTATAGGCTGGTCCCAAGGGTTGAATAGTTAAAGTAGAGTGACAGATCATTTATACCAGAAGGGTTTAGTTCAGATTGTCAAGGTCCTACAAAGAATGTACGATCTATGAATAAAACAATGGGTCTTGTTCTGGTTTCATAGCATTGAGTTAACTTTTTTTTGTTCTGAGAGAATTTGACACTGGACATTTTAGCAAATAGAAAAATATGGATTAAAAGTGTTCCCTCCTATGAACTGTATTGTTCATTTTAAAGATAGCAGTGCCTTGATAAGATTTTGGCTCTCTGTTTAATCGGAGGTGTAAATGGCATAGCAGGAGATAAGTAGCATATACATGTACCCAGATGATGTGAAAGATAGTATTGAAGTAGAATTGCTAGCAACTATACTGTAGTTGGCTAAAAAGATCTAATACACCAACACATAGCTTGACCTTAAGACCCCTTTTACACTGAGGCGCTTTGCAGGTGCTATAACGCTAAAAATAGAGCCTGCAAAGCGCCCTGGGAGAGCCGCTCTTTTCACTCCAGCATGAAAGCTTGAGGGCTTTCAAATTGGGGCGGTGCGCTGGCAGGGCACTAATAAAAATTCCTGCTGGCAGCATCTTTGGAGCGGTGAAGGAGCGGTGTGTATACTGCTTCTGCCCATTAAAATTAATGGGCAGCGTGGCTGAACCGCCACTGTAGCGGCGATTTGCGGATGGTTTTAACCCCTTTTTGGCCACTAGTGGGGGCTAAAAGCCGCAAATACGACGGTAAAGCGCCGCTAAAAATAGCGGTGCTTTTCCGCCGACGCCCCAGTGTGAAAGGGGCCTAACTGTGATTCATTTGCATTCTATGACCTATTTGTATCCATTACTCAATAAGCATTGGCTTTGTGTACTAGTTACTTCCTTGGGATACTATGCGATTTCAGATGCGTGCATGTACATACATGAATTCCTTTCTTTTATGCCATCGCCTTGTGTATATAGATAAAAATTCTCATGTTCAACACTTTGTTTATATGCTAATTAAACAACTTTACAAAATTCCAAAAACCCCTTTCTTATTGCTGAAAGATCTAATTTCCCCAATGTAAATGGGTGGTATGTGTATTGGTGTTTAACGTAAAGGTAAACCCTTACTGAATGTCATGTTGGATCATGACAGGCAGTGACCCATGTTATGGCTTGGGTCACCTGCTGGTGGCACTGTTGCTTTCAGCACCAAAGGGTGTAATTCTGGTGGCCACCAGCAGGCGTCTCCCAGTAGAAGGACTTTTCATGAATCAAGCTGCACCTGGTGTGAGCTGCTGGAGTATACAAGCCCGCCCTTCACTAAGGTTCAGGTCTTCAGTATCCTCTCTGCAAGCCTCGTCCCTGCCTGACCTGATCCGTTGCCTGAATCTGTTCCTGATCCGCTTCCTGCCCTGTCTTGGACTCTGTTTCCTGTACCTTATACCCAGTCCCTGAGCCTTGTCCCCTGATTCCAGCTTCCCCTTGCTACTGCTTCCTCCATCTGGCCGCCTGTTCCCCCTTGTCTCTCATCCCTGCCTTGATTATGTACATTTGCTCCTGTTCTTGTATATATTAGTTAGTTAGTTTTGGGTGTTTTGGGGTTTGCTGTGTTTCTTGTATGCTTTACTTGTTTTTGGTTTGCACGTGTGCCTTTATCTTTAATAAATATATTTTCTCACCTGCTTTTGTGCCCGTTTCCTTAAGTGCAGCCCACTGATCTGTTTAAACCTGTGTTGGACGCCTGTGTAAGGCATCCCTGACAGAATACTGAAGCATACAAACAGGTCAGCTGCACTTGGGAATTGGTTCTGGGCACTTGCTATTGCTAAAAAAAAAAAAAAAAAGAAGATATTCTGTATCTGTCGCTCCTGGCAACAGATGAGATTTTTGTTATCAGACATTAAGTGAATACACTAGAGAGCAGTTACTGGAATGTATTCATATAGCTCATGTTTTTGTTGTTCAAGCAGTTTTCTGTTTGAGGACGTGCAGCCATTGATTCAGGTCTGTACAAAGTTGGCCCTGTCTGATGCCTCTACTGGAGGTGATGATTATACACCTCCTTTTAATGCAGCTCAGGTAGAGTCTTTGGTTTGGCTGTTGGAAGATGACTCAGCCTTTTTCCATGAGCAGTACTAAGCTTGTCCTCAACAGGTGCTTGCAGCATGCATGGATTCAGTGCAGTCTCTGGTCAGACAAGCAGTGTCAAAACCTGATTTTGTGAAACCATTATTACAAGCCTGGTCAAGTTTGTTGTACTCAGCCCCTGTCGGCTCCCAACCATCCATTTCTATGTCTAGACACCAACCTGCTGGGATATCTTCCTCTCCTTTACCCACAATTCCCACTTTTGCTGAACAATACACCCTGTTAACAATGAAGTACCTGTACCCGGTTTCCTCCTGCTGCACTTACCCTGCCTTTTAACCCTTCTGCTTCTTTTCGGCTGCCTCCATCAGTTCCACCAAAATCCCCTTCAAAGTCTGCACCCTCTGTTTCACCATCCCTCCGCTCTTCACCTCTATCAGCTGCATCCATTACCTACAGCCCTATATCCATATACAAATCCTTTAGTGGCGAAAAACCAAAGAAAAAACTGAAGTTTTTTCCAACCCATTCAATCCTGCCACTATCTCAACCTGCCTCCACTCCTGCCAACTTGCTTCAGCCTGTTCCCGTACCAGCGGAGCTGCTCCAGGCTGACTCCTTGCCAGCCAACCTGCCCCGGTCCGTCCTCGTGCCAGCTGATCCTGAACCTGACGACCCAATTAACCCTGCCAACTCTGTGCCTGCTGCCCAGTCTAAAGTTCCAGTACCTGCTGCCTGGTTTGAAGTTCCAGTACCCGCTATCCATTCCGATGTACCTGCTGTTCAGCCTGTTGTGCCAGCACCTGCTGTTCTGTCTGATGTGCCAGCGCCTGTGCCTGCTGCCCAGTCTGAAGTTCCAGTACCTGCTGCCCGGTTTGAAGTCCCAGTGCCGGCTGTTCAGTCTGATGCTCCGGTGCCCGCCCTCCAGTCTGATGCTCCGGTGCCCGCCCTCCAGTCTGATGCTCCGGTGCCCGCCCTCCAGTCTGATGCTCCGGTGCCCGCCCTCCAGTCTGATGTGCCCTCCCTCCAGTCTGATGTGCCCTCCCTCCAGTCTGATGTGCCCTCCCTCCAGTCTGATGTGCCCGCCCTCCAGTCTGATGTCTTAGTGCCGCTGATTCTTCCCTGTTTGATTTTCAGCCTGACTGTGATGCTCTCTTGTTGACTGCCCCCGATAGGTCCATACATGTTGCCCTACCTGTTTTCATCTCCAGATCCAAACTTCCAGACCCTGGTGGTGGGGTGCATGTTCCATTTTCGGACTCGGGTGGCACGCCTCCCAATAGATTAAGAGACTCTGGCCGGAAAAGCGCAAAGAAGTCCGCAGTCACAGGGGAGACTTTTTGGGACTTTTCCGCACCTACATGGACTGCCGGGTCAAGGGCAGAATGGAGTGTCCGGAGGCCACTCCTTGAGGGGGGGGGGAAATGTCATGATCCATGTTATGGCTTGAGTCACCTGCTGGTGGCACTGTTGCTTTCAGCACCAAAGGGTTTAATTCTGGTGGCCACCAGCAGGTGTCTCCCAGTAGAAATACTTTTTTCATGAATAAAGCTGCACCTGCTGTGAACTGCTGGGAGTATATAAGCCCGCCCTTCACTAAGGTTCAGAGCTTCAGTATCCTCTCTGTAAGCCTCGTCCCTGCCAGACCTGATCCGTTGCCTGAATCTGTTCCTGATCCACTTCCTGGACTCTGTTTCCTGTACCTTGTACCCAGTCCCTGAGCCTTGTCCCCTGATTCCAGCTTCCCCTTGCTACTGCTCCCTCCAGCTGGCCGCCTGTTCTCCCTTGTCTCTCATCCCTGCCTTGATTATGTATATTTGCTCCTGTTCTTGTATATATTAGTTAGATTGGGTGTTTTTGGGGTTTGCTGTGTTGTATGCTTTTCTTGTTTTTGGTTTGCTGTTTGGTTTGCACGTGTGCCTTTTATCTTTAATAAATATATTTTTCTTGCCTACTTGTGTGCCTGTTTCCTTAAGTGCAGCCCACTGATCAGTTTAAACCTGTGTTAGGCATCCCTGACACTGCCTAACACAAAGTACCCAAACTAGGATCTTCATCCCCAGCTGTTATTTTCACGAAAACTGGCAGAAACAAAAAAGAGAAAAAAAATGATGATATTACGGTAAAACTTATACAAAATTTTATTTGGTTGCGTTTTAACACATTTATGCATGAGTTCTTTGAGTTGCAGTGCCTAAATTTACAGATCTGTGCACCCAAAACAGTTATATTCAACAGTTGAATTTTCTATAAATAGCCTTCACAACACTAGCCTTCACAACACTAATAATTAAAATATATACAGTGGGGCAAAAAAGTATTTAGTCAGCCACCAGTTGTGCAAGTTCTCCCACTTAAAAAGATGAGAGGCCTGTAATTGTCATCATAGGTATACCTCAACTATGAGCGACAAAATGTGGAAACAAATCCAGACAATCACATTGTCTGATTTGGAAAGAATTTATTTGCAAATTATGGTGGAAAATAAGTATTTGGTCAATATCAAAAGTTTATCTCAATACTTTGTTATACAGTCAGGTCCATAAATATTGGGACATCGACACAATTCTAATCTTTTTGGCTCTATAAACCACCACAATGGATTTGCAATGAAACAAACAAGATGTTCTTTAACTGCAGACTTTCAGCTTTAATTTGAGGGTATTTACATCCAAATCAGGTGAACGGTTTAGGAATTACAACAGTTTGTTTATGTGCCTCCCACTTTTTAAGGGACCAAAAGTAATGGGACAGATTAACAATCATAAATCAAACTTTCACTTTTTTAATACTTGGTTGCAAATCCTTTTGCAGTCCATTACAGCCTGAAGTCTGGAACGCATAGACATCACCAGACGCTGGGTTTCATCCCTGGTGATTCTCTGCCAGGCCTCTACTGCAACTGTCTTCAGTTCCTGCTTGTTCTTGGGGCATTTTCCCTTCAGCAAGTGAAATGCTTGCTCAATCGGATTCAGGTCAGGTGATTGACTTGGCCATTGCATAACATTCCACTTCTTTCGCAGTATGCTTCGGGTCATTGTCCATCTGCACTGTGAAGTGCCGTCCAATGATTTCTGAAGCATTTGGCTCAATATGAGCAGATTATATTGCCCGAAACACTTCAGAATTCATCCTGCTGCTTTTGTCAGCAGTCACATCATCAATAAATACAAGAGAACCAGTTCCATTGGCAGACATACATGCCCACGCCATGACACTACCACCACCATGCTTCACTGATGAGGTGGTATGCTTTGGATCATGAGCAGTTCCTTTCCTTTTCCATACTCTTCTCTTCCCATCACTCTGGTACAAGTTGATCTTGGTCTCATCTGTCCATAGGATGTTGTTCCAGAAGTGTGAAGGCTTTTTTAGATGTTTGGCAAACTCTGGCCTTCCTGTTTTTGAGGCTCACCAATGGTTTACATCTTGTGGTGAACCCTCTGTATTCACTCTGGTGAAGTCTTCTCTTGATTGTTGACTTTGACACACATACACCTACCTCTTGGAGAGTGTTCTTGATCTGGCCAACTGTTGTGAAGGGTGTTTTCTTCACCAGGGAAAGAATTCTTTGGTCATCCACCACAGTTGTTTTTCTGTGGTCTTCCGGGTGTTTTGGTGTTGCTGAGCTCACTGGTGCATTCTTTCTTTTTAAGGATGTTCCAAACAGTTGATTTGGCCACAACTAATGTTTTTGCTATCTCTCTGATGGGTTTGTTTTGTTTGTTCAGCCTAATGATGGCTTGCTTCACTGATAGTGACAGCTCTTTGGATCTCCTATTGAGAGTTGACAGCAACAAATTCCAAATGCAAATAGCACACTGGAAATTAACTCTGAACCTTTTATCTGCTCCTTGTAAATGGGATCATGAAGGAATAACACACACCTGGACATGGAACAGCTGAGCAGCCAATTGTCCCATTACTTTTGGTCCCCTTTTAAAAAGTGGGAGGCACACATACAAACTGTTGTAATTCCTACACAGTTTACCTGATTTGGATGTAAATACCCTCAAATTAAAGCTGAAAGTCTGCAGTTAACGCACATCTTGTTTGTTTCATTTCAAATCCATTGTGGTGGTGTATAGAGCCAAATAGATTAGAATTGTGTCCATGTCCCAATAATTTATGGACCTGACTGTATATCCTTTGTTGGCAATGACAGAGGTCAAACGTTTTCTGTAAGTCTTCACAAGGTTGTCACACACTGTTGCTTGTATGTTGGCCCATTCCTCCATGCAGATCTCCTCTAGAACGGTGATGTTTTGGGGCTGTTGCTGGGCAACACGAACTTTCAACTCCCTCCAAAGGTTTTCTATGGGGTTGAGATCTGGAGACTGGCTAGGCCACTCCAGGACCTTGAAATGCTTCTTACGAAGCCACTCCTTTGTTGCCCGGGCGGTGTATTTGAGATCATTGTCATGCTGAAATACCCAGCCACGTTTCATCTTCAATGCCCTTGCTGATGGGAGGAGGTTTGCACTCAAAATCTCACAATACGTGGCCCCATTCATTCTTTCATGTACACGGATCAGTCGTCCTGTTGCCGACATATATATATATATATATATATATATATATATATATACTGTATCCAGTTTAGCTAGATCTGACTGCACCCTGTTCCTGGTGTACTTTTTCTAATATACTGCAGGCAGGTGATTCAGTGAGCTGCAGTGCATTTAATAATAAATAAATAAATATATATATATATATATATATATATATACACACAGTCGTGTGTGTGTGTATTGTTCAGGACGCCAAGGTTGGGTCCTGGACGGGTGCTATATAGCACCAATATTTGGGTTGTGGCCCCTTTTAAGGAGTGTTGATGGTGTTCAGGAGGTCACCCAGAATGGGTGAGGAATTCCCGGCAAAATAAGTAGTCCAGAGAGGACTGGCTCGCAGTCCTCTTTGTCTTGATAGAGAGTTATTTGGGGCCCGGAATTTCGGAGGCTCTAAAGTGATATTCGGGTGGGATAGAGCCTCCACTCCTGACCACTGGGAGTCAGCACACACGGGGTTAAAGGCTTCCAGGAAACAGCTCATAAAACAGGAAGTGGTGCTAGAGGTGTTGTGGAAGGAGTATGGGGATTGCACCTGTGAAGATGAGCTGTGTGTCTGCTGGGAGCTTTTAAGGATTCAGCAAGTGCTCTGGAAGTTCCCTCTACAAAAACTGTATGTGCCTTTTCTTTAACCACTTAAGCCCCGGACCATTTGGTAGCTAAAGGACCAGAGGTGAATTCAGAATTTTGCACTGAGCTGCTTTTAACTGTAAATTGTGCGGACATGCAATGTTGTACCCAAACAAAATTTGCGTCCTTTTCTTCCCACAAATAGAGCTTTCTTTTAATGGTATTTGATTGCCTCTACGATTTTTATTTTTTGCGATATAAACGGAAAAAGACCGAAAATTTTGAAAAAAAATGATATTTTCTACTTTTTGTTATAAGAAAAATCGAATAAACTCAATTTTAGTCATACATTTAGGCCAAAATGTATTCAGCCATATGTCTTTAGTAAAAAAAACGTCAAGTGTATATTTATCAGTTTGCGCAAAAGTTATAGCGTTTACAAACTAGGGTACATTTTCTGGAATTTACACAGCTTTAAATTTATGACTGCCTATCTCATTTCTTGAGGTGCTAAAATGGCAGGGCAGTACAAAACCCCCCCAAATGACCCCATTTTGGAAAGTAGACACCCCAAGGAAATTGCTGAGAGGCATGTTGAGCCCATTGAATATTTTTTTTTTGTCCCAAGTGATTGAATAATGACAAAAAAAAAAAAAAAATTACAAAAAGTTGTCACTAAATGATATATTGCTCACACATGCCATGGTTATATGTGGAATTGCACCCCAAAATACATTCTGCTGCTTCTCCTGAGTACGGGGATACCACATGTGTGGGACTTTTTAGGAGCCTAGCCACGTACGGGACCCCGGAAACCAAGCACCGCCTTCATGATTTCTAAGGGCGCAAATTTTTGATTTCACTCCTCACTACCTATCACAGTTTTGAAGGCCATAAAATGCCAAAATAGCACAAAACCCCCCCAAATGACCCCATTTTAGAAAGTAGACACCCCAAGGAAATTGCTGAGAGGCCTGTTGAGCCCATTGAATATTTTTTTTTTTTGTCCCAAGTGATTGAATAATGACAAAGAAAAAAAAAAAATTACAAAAAGTTGTCACTAAATGATATATTGCTCACACATGCCATGGTTATATGTGGAATTGCACCCCAAAATACATTTTGCTGCTTCTCCTGAGTACGGGGATACCACATGTGTGGGACTTTTTAGGAGCCTAGCCGCGTACGGGACCCCGAAAACCAATCGCCGCCTTCAGGATTTCTAGGCACAAATTTTTGATTTCACTCCTCACTACCTATCACAGTTTCGAAGGCCATAAAATGCCAAAATAGCACAAAACCCCCCCAAATGACCCCATTTTGGAAAGTAGACACCCCAAGCTGTTTGCTGAGAGGCATGGTGAGTATTTTACAGCTCTCATTTTTTTTTGAAAATTAAGAAAAAAAATTTTTTTCTTTTTTTTTTTTTTTTCAAAACTTTGTGACAAAAAGCGAGATCTGCAAAATACTCACAATACCTCTCAGCAAATAGCTTGGGGTGTCTACTTTCCAAAATGGGGTCATTTGGGGGGGGGGTTTGTGCCATCTGGGCATTCCATGGCCTCCGAAACTGTGATAGGCAGTGAGAAGTGAAATCAAAAATTTACACCCTTAGAAAGCCTGAAGGCGGTGATTGGTTTTTGGGGTCCCGTACGCGGCTAGGCTCCCAAAAAGTCTCACACATGTGGTATCCCCGTACTCAGGAGAAACAGAATGTATTTTGGGGTGTAATTCCACATGGCATGTTTGAGCAATATATCATTAAGTGACAACTTTGTGCAAAAAAAAAAAATGTCTTTTTTCCGCAACTTGTGTCAACATATAAAATATTCCATGGACTCAACATGCCTCTCAGTATATAGCTTGGGGTGTCTACTTTCCAAAATGGGGTCATTTGGGGGGGTTTTGAACTGTTCTGGCATTTTATACACAACATTAGGAAGCTTACATCCACTCTTCTAACCACTTGAAGACAAAGCCCTTTCTGACACTTTTTGTTTACATGAAAACATATTTTTTTTTGCAGGAAAATTATGTTGAACCCCCAAACATTATATATATTTTTAAAGCAAAGGCCCTACAGAATAAAATGGTGGGTGTTGCATTTTTTTTCTACACAGTATTTGCGCAGCGATTTTTCAAACGCATTTTTTGGGGAAAAAATACACTTTTTTTTATTTTAATGCACTAAAACACACTATATTGCCCAAATGTTTGATGAAATAAAAAAGATGATCTTAGGCCGAGTACATAGATCCCAAACACGACATGCTTTAAAATTTCGCACAAACGCGCATTGGCGACAAACTACATACATTTTTAAAAGCCTTTACAGGTTACCCCGTTAGATTTACAGAGGAGGTCTACTGCTAAAATTACTGCCCTCGATCTGACCTTCGCGGTGATACCTCACATGCATGGTGCAATTGCTGTTTACATATGACGCCAGACCGACGCTTGCGTTCGCCATTGGGCAAGAGCAGGGCAGGACAGGGGTGATTTTTTTTTTTTTTTTTTTTTTTTTTTATTATTAATTTTGCTTTTTTATTTTATTTTTAAATTGTTCCTTCCATATTTTTTTTTTTTTTTTTATCATTTTTATTGTTATCTCAGGGAATGTAAATATCCCCTATGATAGTAATAGGTAGTGATGGGTACTCTTTTTTTTGAAAAAACTGGGGTCTAGACCCTAGATCTTTCCTCTGCCCTCAAAGCATCTGACCACACCAAGATCGGTGTGATAAAATGCTTTCCCAATTTCCCAATGGCGCTTTTTATATCCGGGGGGGGGGGACATTCCCTCCCACTGCTTGTAAAAGCAGTCCAGAGGCTAATTAGCCACTAGGGTTGCTTTTACATTAAAGCCGGCCGCTGGCTGAAAAGAATGATACCAAGATGATACCTAAACCCGCAGGCATCAATCTGGTATAACCATTCAAAGTCCAGCAACATACCAGTACGTTGCTGGTCCTTGTTGGACATGTATTGTAATCTTTTTTTTTTTTCATGCAGCCAGGTGGCTGAACGAAAAAAGAGATTGATCGGTGGGTATGCCCACCATTAGAATACCGCCCTTCATCCACCCACTTCTAATGATGGGCATACATGCACCATTTATATATGCCGAAGCATGGGGGCATCCTCCCGCAAAAAAGTTATGCCGCACACACATGGTCGGACTTTTCCACGGGCAAGCCTCCGTCGGAATTTCGACCGTATGTACGCGGCATTAGGAGCAAAATCGCTCCTCCGCCCCTGCTGCCCCAATGCTTCGGCATTGGTGAAATCACCTCCTACAGCACTGGAGTCGCAGGGATCAGGCCTGTCTCTGCGAACGCTGCAGTTATGTGTGTTGTGTTTTGTAAGTGACAGTGATCGATCGATACTGCACTTGGGTGGCCTGGGCTGGACGGAGGGGCAAAACGCAGGTGCTAGCAGGTATCTGGGCTGATCCCGCTAACACTGCATTTTTGGGAACCCTAAACTGCTGGGGACGCTAGTATAGATCTGATCAGATCAGATATTGATCTGTTCAGATACTATACCACTAAGGGAGGTGTATGCTTCACGCGTGGGTGTTAGCGTTACTGGCACTAACCTGACGCTGCCTGGGGTGTGACGCAGACCCTCTCTGACGCTAAAACCTAATTGATATCACCCGCCGGGCGATCAGGGGGTTAAACCTTTATTGGGTTATATACGGCGGGTGCCCTGACACTATAAAAAGCAAACTAACTAACCAGCGTCACCCGTAACACTTATATGATGATTACTGGTGAAAGGGTTAACTAGGGGCAATTAGGGGGTAAAACCTTTATTAGATAATATATGGGGGTACCTGACGCTATAAAAACCTGCGGCGAACCTAAAAAAATTACTGGGTACCGATCTGCATCACCGACGCCAAGACAGCGATCAGAAAAATGATCGCTTAGTGACAGTGGTGATAGGGGGTGAAAGGTTTACCTGGGGGGCGATCAAGGGGGTTAAACCTTTATTAGATAATTTATGGGGGTACCCGACGCTATAAAAACCTGCGGCGAACCTAAAAAAAAAAATACTGGCTACCGATCAGCATCACCGACGCTAAGGCATCGATCAGAAAAATGATCGCTTAGTGACAGTGGTGATAGGGGGTGAAAGGGTTACCTGGGGGCGATCAAGGGGGTTAAACCTTTATTAGATAATTTATGGGGGTACCCGACGCTATAAAAACCTGCGGCGAACCTAAAAAAAATTACTGGGTACCGATCTGCATCACCGACGCCAAGACAGCGATCAGAAAAATGATCGCCAAGCGACGGCGGTGCTAGGGGGTGAAAGGGTTATCTGGGGGGTGATCAAGGGGTTAAACCTTTATTAGGGGGGGTTAGGGGGCTACACTGGACCTAAAACTAAATGTAGTGACACTTTTACAGTCACAAATGTCACTGATTGCAGTGATCAGTAAATAAATGGTCACTGCAATCAGTGACACTGTGACTGGGGGCTGGGGGGTGATCTGGGGGGGCCTGGGGGGGCAATTTATGTGCCTATGTGTGCTGGTGTTAGTGTAGTGTTAGTGCACTGACCTGTGTGTCTTCTTTTGTACGACGCTCGGTATATGTGAGCGCCGCACAGGAGATGACATCACTTCCTCCTGCTTTCTCTGTCTGTGTAAACATTACACTGACAGAGGGGGCATTTCTATTCGCCGGGAGCGATCGCGGGGGGGTGGTCGAAATCGAACGGCCGCCCCCCCATCTCGGAACGCTCCCAGACGAATTCCGACCGCTCACTGTACAGAAGGGGGGTCCGATCGGACCCCCCAACTGTACAAAGGCAATCGCGTATGCTCTACGTGATTGTGCCTGTCGGTGCCATTGTGCCGACGTATATATACAGTGAGCGGTCGTTAAGTGGTTAATTTGTTTTGTGCTGAAGACAAGCAGGACTTTACGTTATGCTGGAAGATAAGTGGACTTTGTTTTTATATTTTTCCTGTGTGCTGAATGAAGCTTTATTTTTGGGTTATTTACAAATAAAAAGACTTTTTGTTCAACTTCAACGGTTTATGCACTTGGTCCCGTGGAGCTATAATCTGCAAAAGTTCACTAATATATATATATATATATATATATTGTGAGGGGGTTAGCTCGGCAGCGGGTGTGTGTGACCCCCGAGATGGGCTCCCCACACAAAAACAGGCCCAGCAAACGGAGGTTGTGGTTTTCAAAATCAAAAAGGTGCGGTTTATTTTCTATTTACAGTGACAAAACACAGCAAAGCAAAAGAAACATAAACAAAATAAATCCTGGTCAACTTGACCTCTGACTAAACATACAGGTTTCCTAACTAACAACTGGGATCAGCCTAGTGCTGTCCTAGTCCCTAAGTCCCTGGTTTTAAATGTCCAAGCAAATAGCCACACAGGCTTTTCTCACCGCACAGGGGTTCACTCTCCCTAGACAGTCCACACAGGTCTGGTTCCAGGCATGAGCTAACATCTAATGAAGCTGGGAGTTCTTATAGAGGCCTAAATGAGCTGACAAGCTTCAGCTGGTCTCATCAACTCCCTGTCTGCACGACGCCCCACACTCTCCCTAGAGGTATGAGTCATCCATGAGCCCATTAGCCTCAGCTGGGCTTATACAACTCTCCACCTAGTTGTATAAGTCGGCGTAAAGCCTGAATCTGGGCAAAATATATCTACCCCCCTGGATGCAACCAGGTGACTTTACCTTCCTGTTGTCACAATATATATATATATATATATATATATATATATATACATTTTATCTCAAAAAATGAAAGGAACACTTTGAAAACACCTCCGATGTCAACGGGCAAAAATCTCATGCTGGATATCTATACTGATATGGACTGGGTAATGTGTTAGGAATGAAAGGATGGCACATCATTTGATGGAAATGAAAATTATCCACCTACAGAGGGCTGAATTCAAAGACACCCCAAAAATCAAAGTGAAAAAAATTATGCAGCAAGCTAGTCCATTTTGCTGAAATTTCATTGCAACAACCCAAAATGGTCCTCCAGTAGTTTGAATGGCCCCCAAGTTCTTGTATGCATGCCTGACAACATCAGGGCATGCTCCCAATGAAACGACGGATGATGTCCTGGGGTATTTCCTCCCATATCTGGACCAGAGCATCACTGAGCTCCCGAACAGACTGAGGTGCAACCTGGCGGCGCCTGATGGACCGAAATATAATGTCCCAGAGGTGTTCTTTTGGATTTAGGTCAGCTGAGCGTGGGGGCCATTCAATGGTATCAATTTCTTTATCCTCCAGGAACTGGCTGCATGCTCTCGCCACATGAGGCCGGGCATTGTCGTGCACCAGGAGGTACCCAAGACCCACTGCACTAGCGTAGAGTCTGAAAATGGGTCCAAGGATTTCATCCTGATACCTAATGGCAGTCAGGGTGCCATTGTGTAGCCTGTAGAGGTCTGTGCGTCCCTCCGTGGATATGCCTCCCCAGACCATCACTGACCCACCGCCAAACCGGTCATGCTGAACGATGTTACAGGCAGCATAAAGTTCTCCGCGGCTTCTCCAGACCCTTTCACGTCTGTCACATATGTTCAGGGTGAACCTGCTCTCATCTGTGAAAAGCATGGGACACCAGTGGCGGACCTGCCAATTCTGATGTTCAATGGAAAATGCCTGATTCAAAAGTGTTCCTTTTAAAAAAAATTGGAGCCGTGTATATACAGTCATGGCCGAAATTGTTAGGACCACAGAAATTTTTCAAGAAAATCAAGTATTTCTCACAGAAAAGTATTGCAATAACACATGTTTTGCTATACGCATGTTTATTCCCTTTGTGTGTATTGCAACAAAACAAGAAAAGGCAGGAAAAAAAGCAAATTGGACATAATGTCTCACAAAACTCCAAAAATGGTCTGGTCAAAATTCTTGCCACCCTTAACTTAATATTTGGTTGCACACCCTTTGGAAAAAATAACTGAAATCAGTCGCTTCCTATAACCATCAATAAGCTTCTTACACCTCTGACCCGGAATTTTGGACCACTCTTTCTTTGCAAACTGCTCCAGGTCTCTCTTATTGGAAGGGCGCCTTTTTCCCAACAGCAATTTTAAGATCTCTCCACAGGTGTTCAATGAGATTTAGATCTGGA
>CM055120.1:141819957-142189957 GCA_029206835.1 Rana muscosa | reverse complement strand
TACAACCAGTGGCTGCACCTATTGCACCAGTCGCAGCCACACACTCACTACAACTGCCAGCTCCGTCCCGTTTCTCTGGGGACTCCAAGGCTTGCAGGGGGTTCCTTGGCCAATGCACGATTCATTTTGAGCTCCAGCCCCAAAACTTCCTGTCTGATCGGGCTAAGGTAGCCTATATCATTTCCCTCCTCTCTAGTGAAGCTTTAGCCTGGGCAGCCCCTCTGTGGGAACTGAATGATCCAGTGGTTTCTAGCCTGTCTGGCTTCTTGAAACTTTTTCGGAATATCTTCGAAGAACTGGCTCGTGTCTCTTCAGCGGCCAGCGCCCTTTTACGTCTCCGCCAAGAGTCTGCTTCTGTGGGACAGTATGCCCTTCATTTCCGCATACTGTCGGCTGAGTTGAGCTGGAACAATGAGGCCTTAGTCGCAACCTTTTTGCATGGCCTGTCTGATAGAGTGAAGGATGAATTAGCAGGAAGAACCATCCCCACTGATCTGGCCGGTGTTATCTCCTTGTGTAACCAGATCGATATTCGCTTTCAGGAGAGGACCTTAGAAAAGCAACGCCAGCACTCCTTGGTTCTTAGTCAGCCTGAGCTCCCCTCTCTTCGACCCGTAGAGCATCTCCTACCAGCTGAGGAACCCATGCAGCTGGGTCGGACCAGGCTATCCCCAGAGGAACGTGCTAGGCGCAGAACTCTTGGTCTGTGTCTTTACTGTGGGGGCAAAGGTCATTTTCGTGACACTTGCTCTCTTTGTCCAGAAAAACTTTCGGGTCCACTTCATCTGGAAAGTGGAGTATTGGACCCAGAAATATCACCTTCCCCTTCTCGTCTTCTGCTTTCTGTGTTCCTTCATGTTGGTGCTTCTTCTCATTCGGTCTCAGCATATCTGGATTCCGGAGCCGCTGGTAATTTCATGGACTGGGAAATCGCATCGTCCATGAGACTTTCTCTTTTGCCCCTCACCACGCCATTGGTGGTCTTGGCGATTGATGGTACTGTTCTCCCAGGGGGACCTATCCGCTTCCAGACCCTCCCTGTTAAGATGTCGGTAGGGACACTCCACCAGGAGTGGATATCCTTCCTTATCTTACCCAAGGCCTCAACGCCTATAATTTTGGGTCTCCCATGGTTGCAGCTCCATTCTCCTCATGTGGACTGGACTACTGGACAGATCCTGGCTTGGGGTTCCTCCTGTTCCTCGTCCTGCCTACCCAAGGTTGCCCCCTGTGAACCTGAGCCGGTCATTCATTCCAGGTTGCATAACCATTTACATTTCTCTGTCCCTAACCACCCTTGGACGCACAGCCAGGCTAGCTTGTCTACAAGTCCTGCAGTCGCTACGTCTTGCGATGCGATTCAGGTAGTCACTACACCTGACTCAGCTATTCACTCTGCTTCTGTACTAGTTATGCCAGTCCAGCCCATGCCCAGTGAGCCTCCTACTTTTTCTTGTTCAGGACATTCTGCTTGTCCTTCAGCTATTCAGCTTGACTCCGGCGACATGTCACCTTCTAACCAACCTGACTTCAGGGTTCCACTGACATCTGCCCAGTCTGATGGTCCTGTGCAAGATGACCAGTTCCCCTTTAAGGGTCTAGGGGACCCTCCTCAGATTCCTGTTGATCCTCTCATGCCCTTGCTTATTCCTAGAGAACCTTTGGTCCTCAATAGATCTTCTTGTCATCTCCCTACCTCGTTTTCGGTCTCTGAGGATAATCTTAAGTATGAGATTAAACAAGTTCTGGATTCTCGGCTCTGCAGAGGCATTCTTCAGTACCTTGTGCATTGGAGAGGTTTTGGTCCTGAGGAGGCGTCTTGGATCGCTGCATCTGATGTCGCTGCACCTCATCTGTTGAGGAGGTTTCATCAGAGATTTCCCTTTAAGCCTGGGCCCAGGCGGGGGAGGGCCCATAAGAGGGAGGGTACTGTCATGGATATGCAGTAGTGTTTGTCTGTCAGCTTACCTTTCTTCCCATGTGTTCATCTTAGAGGCCAGAACCCTTTCACCTGGCTTCCTTTATAATCTCCTCCCAGCCTGACTCCACCCCAGGCCCTATCACAGAACACTATATTAACCTGTGCACTGCAAGCCTGCTTTGCTGATCAACGTGTTTGTTAGGCATTGTGTGTTTGGGTTCCTGCCTGCCGTGTGCTACGGCTGTCTCTCTGTTACGTTATTGGCTTGTCCCCGACTATCCCTGTCTGCTCGTGACCCTTGACCTTCGGCTCGTTCTTTCGTTATCCTTGTCTGCTTGTGGCCCCTGACCTTCAGCTTGTTATTCGTTTCTCTCATATCTTGTGCTGCTGCTTCCCCTCTTTTCCCCTTATCCTACGGGGCGTGAGCTAGGAAACTCCAGGGGTCGCGACCTGGTCCCAGCCTGCAGCATAACATCCTCACCACTAGAGGCTCTGGAGAAGACCTGCTGGGTCTTAGACTCCGCGCCCTGGGGAATCTTGGCTCTAGCTTCCGTTAGGATCCCGGTTGTGCTCCTCTGGTCCCGCTTTCCACAACCACCCAGTTTCCTATCCGCAGAAGCCAGCCATAGGGTTCACTACCTTGCGGTGCACTCCTGTCCCCCTACGGTGTGCATCTGTCACCTGGCCACAGGTGACCTTGACAGTATACATGATCTTTGATCCTTCTCCAAAATGCTCGGATTGTCTTGCTGATATAAAAGGAACCACAACAACAGAAAATTATATAGATAATCCCCTTGGTCTGACAGGTAACATGGTGTTTAAAAACATGAACCTGACCATTCGGTAAAGTGATCCTTGGACCCTCGATTAAAAGGTCACAATAATCACAATGGCCACATCTATAAAGTCCCTTCACCTCCTGAGGCGTACTATCCGATCGCCTGTAATTGCTTTGTACCAGACGGTCACGAATCGAGTTGGCTCGTCGAAATGTGATTTCTGGACTTGTTCCAATGTACTTCTTTAGAACGCTATCGGCAGCCAAAATGTGCCAGTGCTTTTGCATGATTGTCCTGACTTAGGCATGCTGGTCAGAATATGTAGTTATAAATCTCACTACATCAGGGGAGTTCTTTTTGGGAGTTCTAGCCAGTATAGCATTTCTGGGTCTCATGAGGGCTTTCCTGAACGCGCTTTTGAGGCAGTTTCTGCTATACCCCCTCATTCTCAGACGTGTGTATAGAAGATCAGCTTCTTCTTTGATTTTGATGTCATCAGTGCAGTTCCGTTTTAGGCGTAAATACTGCCCGAACGGTATACTTTGAATCAAAGAGCGGGGATGCGAACTGGTCGCATGTAGGATAGTATTTCCCGCCGTGGGCTTACGATACAGGGTGGTTTTAATTACACCACTTTCTGTGACATAAATCGATATGTCCAAATATGCAATTTTTTCTTGACTATAGGCCATAGTGAATTTAAGATTGTATCTGTTGGTACTCAACATTTGCATAAACTCGTTTAAGGTGGTTAGCGATCCTGCCCATAACATCAACACGTCATCAATGAAACGAAACCACCCCAGGACAAAGCAGAAAAGGTGTCCGAATTCATCATTGGAAAAGAGTTCACGTTCCCACCCCCCCAGGTACAGGTTCGCATATGATGGCGCACAACATGTGCCCATAGCGACTCCCTGTACCTGGAGGAGGTGGGACCCATCGAACGAAAAAAAAAAATTTGGTTAAGATATGCTCCAAGAGTTTGAGTACAAAGCAGTTTAGGCCAGTGGACTTGGGACCGCGTTCCTTTAAGAACCGAGAAATAACTTGGAGTCCTAGTTTGTGTGGAATAGATGAATAGAGGGCTTCTACATCTATGGATACTAAAAAGCATCCCGGGGGCACATTAAGGCCATCAAGAGTTCTAAGAAGATCAGGGGTATCCTGGATATAGGAGGGAAGAGTAGTCACATGAGGTCGCAGATATTCGTCGACAAATTTACTAGCTCGTTCCGTCTTGGCGCCTACGCCGGATACTATTGGACGACCCGGGGGTCTAGACATGTTTTTATGTCTCTTAGGAAGAGAATAGAAACATGGAGTTCTAGGATAGGGCAACTGTGGGAGCAATAATTAGAAAATGGAAGACATACAAGACCACTGATAATCTCCCTCTATCTGGGGCTCCACGCAAGATCTCACCCCATGGGGTCAAAATGATCACAAGAACAGTGAACAAAAATCCCAGAACCACACAGGGGGACCTAGTGAATGACCTGCAGAGAGCTGGGACCAACGTAGTAAAGGTTACCATCAGTAACACACTATGACGCCAGGGACTCCAGATCCTGCAGTGCAAGACGTATCCCCCTGCTTAAGCCAGTACATGTCCGGGCCCGTCTGAGGTTTGCTAGAGAGCATTTGGATGATCCAGAAGAGGATTGGGAGAATGTCATGGTCAGATGAAACCAAAGTAGAACCGTTTGGTTAGAAACACAACTCGTCGTGTTTGGCGGAGAGAGAATGCTGAGTTGCAACCAAAGAACACCATACCTACTGTGAAGCATGGGGGTGGCAACATCATGCTTTGGGGCTGTTTCTTTGCAAAGGGAACAGGACGACTGATCCGTGTACATGAAAGAATGAATGGGGCCATGTATCGTGAGATTTTGAGTGCAAACCTCCTCCCATCAGCAAGGGCATTGAAGGTGAAACGTGGCTGGGTCTTTCAGCATGACAATGATCCCAAACACACCGCCCGGGCAACGAAGGAGTGGCTTCGTAAGAAGCATTTCAAGGTCCTGGAGTGGCCTAGCCAGTCTCCAGATTTCAACTCCATAGAAAACCTTTTGGAGGGAGTTGAAATGCCGTGTTGCCCAGCGTCAGCCCCAAAACATCACTGCTCTAGAGGAGATCTGCATGGAGGAATGGGCCAACATACCAGTAACGGTGTGTGACAACCTTGTGAAGACTTGCAGAAAACGTTTGACCTCTGTCATTGCCAACAAAGGATATATAACAAAGTATTGAGATGAACTTTTGATATTGACCAAATACTTATTTTCCACCATAATTCGCAAAAAAAATTATTTCCAAATCAGACAATGTGATTGTCTGTCTGTCTGTCTGGATTTGTTTCCACATTTTGTCTCTCATAGTTGAGGTATACCTATGATGACAATTACAGGCCTCTCATCTTTTTAAGTGGTAGAACTTGCACAATTGTTGGCTGACTAAATACTTTTTTGCCCCACTGTATATACAGTCTCCTACATATATATATATATATATATATATATATATATATATATATATATCCACTGCGTTCTAGTCTAGCCAAGCCTATATCTGACTGTAGGCCATTCCTGGTGTACTTTTTCTAGTAAACTTCTGGCGGTGTTTTGCTAATCCAATTTTAAAGCATGTCTGGAAGGCCACCAAGGAGAGGCAGATGCTCACAGGCCACTAAGAGGGCAAGCAGGCTCTGTGTCTACAGCCAACAGTGCTGGTCATGGACACGGTGCATCCTCAGCACGTGGTTTTGGGGCACGCTTGTCCTTTTTTCGGCAGCTGGCCGTATTGAGCCACAACATGCTGAACAGTTGGTAGAGTGGATAACAAAGCCATTCTTCTCATCCTCTGTCTCCCAGGCTCAGAGTACTTTGCCTGGCAATGCAGCTGCCAAAGCGGCCTATTCCATCGGCTCAATGTCATCAGTCACTCCTTCCCTAGCCCCACCATCATGCCCTGAGCAGTCCCCCGAACTGTTCGACCACAGTGTCGGGTACATGCTGCAGGAGGATGGGCAGCATTTTGAAGGCTCCGATGATGGTACCCAGGTTGATAATGAAGGCAGTAACAATGATCCCAGAGAGAGGGGGTGCCCAAGAAGGACAAACTGGCAGTCATGTTCCCCCAACTGCAGCATACTGCCGAGTTTGCTCCAGTGATGAGGAGGGAGGGGATGATGAGGTCACTGACTCTACGTGGGTGCCTGATAGAAGAGAGGAGAAGGCACATCTCCGAGGCAGGATGCCCTCCCGGGGCCAGCTTAAAGGCAGCCACCCGACTGCATCACACCGCAGAGCTACGCATGGGCAGGGCGCTGCTGACTCCCCGCGTATTTTGAAAAGTTCTTTGGTGTGGGCCTTTTTTGAGACGTGTGAAGCAGATCACACTGTTGCTGTTTGCAACATATGTCTAAAGCATATCAAGTGTGGCCGCGGCTGCAGCCGCAGCCGCTTGGGCACCACATGCTTGACCAGACATATGTCGACCTCCCATGCAGTCCGTTGGCAACAGTACTTAAAAGACCCACACCAAAGAAGGCGGACCTCTCCTTGCTCCTCATCAGCTGGGATCTCCAACCCCACTATACCTTCAGTCCTCTCAGAAACCTGCACTGAGAGGAATGAAGGTGTAGAATTAGGTGTCCCAAGCACTTGCGGGCAATCTGCTAGTGGTACACCTAAATCCGATTGTAGCAGCCAAATTTCCCTACCCCAGTTGCTAAACCGTCAAAAGAAATTTGTTCCCAACCATCCACATGCTCAGCGGCTGAATGCTTGTTTGGCTAAATTGCTAGCACTACAACTGCTGCCTTTTCAGCTGGTAGACTCTGCCCCCTTTCGAGAATTTGTGAAATGTGCGGTACCTCAGTGGCAGGTTCTCAAATGCCATTTTTTTTTTCTCGGAAGGCCATTCAGGCTCTCTACCGGCATGTGGAAGGCAATGTCTTGGCCTCGTTGGACAGGGCGGTCAGTGGTAAGGTGCATATTACTGCTGACTCATGGTCCAGCAGGCATGGACAGGAACGTTACCTTTATTTCACAGCGCACTGGGTAACTCTGCTGGCAGCTGGGAAGGATGCAGGTCAGGGTGCAGTATTGTTGGAGCTTGTTCCGCCACCACGCCTCCAAAATGTTAGTGGTGATTCTGCCACAGCTCTCTCCTCCACGCCCTCTTCTTTTTTTTTTTCTCTATGGCCTCTTCCTCTGCTCATTTGTCCTCGGAACCAGCGGTGCTCCGTTGGCATTCAAGAGGCTACGCAAGCACTCAGGCAAAAAGATGCCATGCGGTATTGAGTTGGTCTGCTTAGGGGACAGGAGCCACACTGGGGCAGAGATTCTGTCAGCTCTGCAGGGGCAGGCTCAGAGGTGGTTGACGCCACGCCAGCTTCTGCCAGGAATGGTGGTTTGCGACAATGGCACCAACCCCCTCTCCGCTCTCCGACAGGGATACTTGACCTATTTTTCCTGTTTTGCTCACGTCCTTTGGTGGCACAGCGGTTTTTGTACAGGTACCCGGGCTAACAGGATCTCCTGAGGCAGGCCAGGAAAGTCTGGGCATTTCCGCCGATCATATAATGCCAGTGCTCGGCTGGCTGATCTTCAAAAGGAATGCAACCTGCCCAAGAACCGCCTCATCTGTGACATGCCCACCAGGTGGAGCTCAACGTTGGCAATGCTGCAGCGGCTGCCCACGCAGCAGAGGGCCGTCAATGATTACCTTTTTGGAGTATGGCACCAGGACAGGGTCAGGGGAGCTTGGCTTTTTTCCGCCACACCCAGTGGCTACTGATCAAGGGGGCATGCACTGTGCTGTCACCATTTGAGGAAGCCACGATGATGGTGAGCAGTGACAGTGCATGCATCAGTGATACTGTCCCTCTTGTCTTCCTGTTGGAGCACATGCTGCATGGAATAATGAACAGGGCACTTGAGGCAGAACAGAGGGAGGAATGGGAGGACTTCCTTACCTCTCAAGGCCCCCTTTATCCAGACAATATTCCTGCGGCCCGCCGATCACACAGGAAGAGGAGGAGGAGAAGGATTGTGTCGGCATGGAGGTGGAGCGTATGCACTCGGCATCGGCAGCAGTCTTCAAGGGATCGTTTTCAGTCCCCAATAACCCATGGACTTGTACGTGGCTGGGAGGAGGTGGCTGCGGATCATGTCATATTTAGTGACCCAGAGGACTCTGGATCTAATGCCTCAGCTGACCTACGCTGCATGGCCTCCCTGATCTGCGAAAGGACCCTCGGATTCGTGGTATCAAGGAGAGGGATCATTACTGGCTGGCAACCCTTCTTGGTCCACGTTACAAGGGTAAGGTTGCAGAACTTATCCAGCCTTCGCAGAGGGAGCAGAGGATGAAACGTCTTCGGGAGGCCTTGCAGAAAGGTTTGTGCAATGCGTTTCCAGAGCCTGGGAGGTTACAATTTCCTGGTCCTCCTGGACAATGTGTTGCTGAAGCTTTGGTCAGTCACAGAAGGAGTTGTGGAGAAGGTGGCAGTCTGACCGATGCGTTCAGACAATTTCCAGCAACCATCGCCAGCGTCTGATTTACACGGTGCAGAAATACCTAGGGGCAAGATCAGACTTGGAGACCTTTCCAACCGAAAATCCACTGGGTTACTGGGTCTTGAGGATGGATCACTGGCCAGAGCTTGCACAATATGCAATTGAGCTACTGGCCTGTCCTGCATCCAGCGTTCTTTCTGAACGCACATTCAGTGCTGCTGGAGGCTTTGTAACCGACCACAGAGTGCGCCTATCCACAGACTCAGTTGATCGGCTCACCTTCATAAAAATGAATCAGTCTTGGATCACCAGCTACCAAGCACCTGATGCTGATGTAACCGATTAAATTTATCTATGAATGTGGAATCCCTTGAAGACTGCCTATGCTGAGTGACTATCCTGTTATGCTGAGTGACTATCCTATTCCTCCTCAATGTTCATGTTGATGGCTTCTAAGAACTTTTTTCTTTCAGGGCACCACTGCCTAAGGCCCAATTTTTCTGCCCCTGTTTAACAGGGGTGTGTAATTACAATTTTTTTTTTTTCTTATTTATTTTACTTGATTTTATTTATTTTTACACTGTTTTTAATTTCAATGGTTTTTATTGATTTATAAAAGACATTCAGTATTATCAGGAAATAATATAGAGCTGCGTCTTCTAGAGCAGGGGTCTCCAAACGTTTTAAACAAAGGGCCAGTTTACTGTCCTTCAGACCTTGAGGGGGCCATATTGTCACCAGTGGTAGTAAAAAATGCCCTGGCATCAATGGGAGTAAACAATGGTCCACCATTGGTATTCGTGGGAGGAACAGTGCCCCATTGTTGGTATCAGTAGAAGGAATAGTGCCCCATGATTGGGGTCAGTGGGAAAAATAGTGTCCGGCCGTTGGTGTCAGTGAGAAGAATAGTGCCCCATTGTTTGTAACAGGGGAAGGAATAGGGTCCCATCATTGGTTTCAGTGGCAAGAATAGTGTCCTGCCATTTAGTGTGAATAAGAGGAATAGCGCCCCAAGGGCCAAGTAAAGGCAAGCAAGGGCCACATCCGGCCACATAGGGCCACAGTTTGGAGACCACTGCTGTAGATTATAGGAGGTCACATGAGCTCATATACAACCATGCACCATATATTGGTCAATCAATATACTCCACTCCACCGTTCCTGAGCAACTCCCACCAGATACCTGGGAAATCCCCAGGGAGGAACACCTTTCCTTGTTTAGTCCTAATCAGCTTTGGGCAGTATGCTTATGAAAGCTTTGAGACACAGAAGAGATGCAGGATACTAGCAGAATTTGTGTAAGATGTTTTGATGTCCATAGGGTGATGTCTGATATCTCTGCCACCTTAATATTGCAGCAGTTATTCTAGAGTATACAATGCAAAAACGTAATCAATATTGACAACTCCCAAATTGGGAGAACGGTAAGAATACAATGCAATGTGTATCTGCTGAATGCTTCTATAGGAATAAGAAAGTTTGTGACGTTACTTAACTTAGACTAGAACTAATGGCACTAAATACAAAGGTAAGAAAAGAAAAATCAAGGAAACCTTGAAGATCACGAAAACATTGAAGTGTTGCTCAGCTCATTATATCCAAGAAACAAACAGTAAGAACAGATTTGTCTTCAATTTCAGCTTTTATGAATAGAGTCGTACCACTCAGACCATTCACGTTTTCATATTGTTATAATTACCCTGGGCCGCAGCAAACATTATCTCGTATGAGGCATGTGTGTTAGTTATCTCAATGACTTCCCTGAGCGAGGGCGGGTTTGCGTCTTTCCAGTGACGCATAATTACCAGTCTAGTACTAAGGAGGATATGGGTGGCTATGAGAGGTAACTGGGATATGTTCTATACCTAGGGATAAAATTGCTGTAGCTGCAGAGGGAGTAATCCGAGTTCCCACAATCTGTGACAGTAAACTAAATATATTGGACCATAAGGCTTTAAGGGAAAGGCATGACCACAAGACATGGTGCAACGTACCTATACCTCCGCAATTCCTCCAACATAGAGGGGATGTTTTAGGATCAAATTTGGATACTCGGTACGGCGTTAAATACCACCGTAACAGTATTTTATGGGATAGTTCCCATAAATTGACGCTCTTGGTCGCAATAGAAGTACCGCACAGAGCTTTTTGCCATTGATCGTCGGTAAATGTTGCTCCCAGGTCTCGCTCCCATGCCTCAAGGTTTGTAGCTTTTATGAAGACATTTTTATTATTTAAAAGGTTGTAAAATGGCAAAATCCCCTTAATATTGGTTGTGGGATTGGTAAGATAAAGTGTTGCTAGTCAAGGCAGCATTGTGGAGGTCTGAGAGATATTTTGGAGACGGTGAACTATTTGGAGGTACCTGTAGTAGTCATTATCGTCCAAACCATACTCTTTTTGTAAAACTCTAAATGTTTTGTGTGAGGGACCTACTAACAAGTCCTCAACCACCTTAATGCCTTTAGTTATCCAGTGCAAAATGTGTAAGTCTGGAATGATCAATGGTAAGCTCAAAATGGTAAGTGGTAGAGATTTAATCACCTGATCTATAAAGTTTTGAGATGAAAACATTCTCCAAGCTTGTATTGTAGCCTCCATTGTGGGGGAGAGATGTTTATGGGCTAGTGTGTGTGCTTTACTGGATAGCAATATGTCCGATTTTTAACAGGGACCTGCGCTTTCTCAAGTTCCAACCATCTAGGATTGTGCAACTGGGAAAACCATACTTTGGTTTTTGACAGAACTGAGGCCGCGTGATAATCTTCCAGAAGTACATGGCCAACTCCTCCAGCTCTCTTAGCAGCTATCAACTTTTTAAAGGCACACCTTGCTTTTTTACCATGCCACAAGAATTTGTTCAACTGGGATTGGGCTTTAGAAAAGAAGGAGTTACTGTAGGGACTGGTATTGGTAACGTTCGAAATAGATATAGCAGTTGCGGCAGGACTATCATCTTAAATGCCGCTAAGCGGCCTGTCCAGAGCAATTCAACTTTAGATATCTCCTGCAGTACCTTATTTAAAGTGCTAAGGAATGGGGTGTAATTAGCTGTAAGCGGGTCATCAGTAGTTAATGTGAGGGTTATCCCCAGGTATTTTATCCCACTGTCTTTCCATGAGTAAGGGAACCGAGAACAGTTTTCTTTGCAGAGGTGGGTCAATGCCTATACCCATTATGTAAGATTTGCTTTCATTGACCTTGTAGTAGGACAACTTATTAAATAATTCCAAAGCCAGGTGGGCTGAAGCCAGGGAAGTCTCCACATCAGTGAGGATCATAATGATGTCGTCTGCAAACCGACTGATAGTGTGGGTAGAGTTTTGTGCAGGGAATCCTTTAATGCTAGGGTGAGAGCGTGTGTATATATATATATATATATATATATATATATATATATTGCAAAGGGCTCCATTAGCAAATTAAAAATGAATGGGGACACGGGGCACCCTTGTCTGGTGCAGTTTGAGATGTCAAATGGCTTGGACAAGACTCCCGAAGTGAGAACTTGGGCAGAGGGCTTGGAGTATAAAGCTAGAATAGCAGACAAAATGGGACCGGAAAAACCGAAACTCTTCAGTACTTGGGCCATATATTGCCAGTGGATGCGATCAAAAGACCTTCTCTGCGTCTAGAGCTAACAGCAGAGAAGGCCTTTTGTGCAAATTGGCCAAATGTATGATATTTGTCAGTCTGCGAGTGGCATCAGACGTCTGACGGCCTTTGGTGAATCCTGTCTGGTCCGGGTGGATAAGAAGGGGGAGAATATCTAATAGGCAAAATGCTTTAAGTTTGGCGTATACCTTCAAATCGATGTTAAGCAATGATATTGGCCTAAAGTTTGGAGGTGCGGATGGATCCTTCCCCGGCTTCGGGTGAGTCACAATTATAGCATTTAACATTTCAGGAGGGAAAGTGGCTGAGGCAGCAGCGGCGTTAAAAGTGCTTTCTAGATAAGGGGTTAAAATTAGTTTAAAAATTTTATAGTAATCTCCGGTAAATCCGTCCGGGCCAGGAGATTTGTTGCTAGGGAGGGAATCAATAACTTTATGGATCTCTGCCCTAAAAGGCAGATTCAGTTTTTGTAGTTGATCATGAGAAATGGTGGGTATTTTTAATTTTTGTAAAAATTGGCTGATTGCGTCAGGGTTGGGTTGGAAAGTGTCAACATCATCTTTTAAATTATACAAAGTACTGTAATAGTGGCTGAAAGCGTCAGCTATATCTTGGGGGTGGAAAAGCTTATTGTTGGTGAGGGGATGGATAATATATGGAATCTTGGTTTTGTACCTTTTAAACCCTTCACTCTATGTGCCAGTAGTTTTGCCTGCTTTATTTCCTGTGGCGTAATAAGACATATTTTTTATTTTCGGGACGATTATTCAAAACTTTCCAATAAGAGAAGTCTAAAGTAATATCTCAACTGATTTAGTTTTTGAGAGATTGTAGGAGATGAGTTTTGTTTGTTTGCTCGTTTTTACACTGTTTTTAAAAATTAAAAATAACAATTTGGGTCACTTTTATTCCTATTACAAGGAATGTAAACATCCCTTGTAATAGAAAAAAGCATGACAGGCCCTCTTAAATATCAGATCTGAGGTCAAAAAGACCTCAGATCTGATATTTAAACTAAAATGCACTAAAAAAAAAAGTCCCTTTAACCACTTAAGCCCCGGACCATTTTACTGGTCAAAGACCAGGCCACTTTTTGCGATTCGGCACTGCGTCGCTTTAACTGACAATTGCGCGGTCGTGCGACGTGGCTCCCAAACAAAATTTACGTCCTTTTTTTCCCCACAAATAGAGATTTCTTTTGGTGGTATTTTATTACCTCCTGCGGTTTTTATTTTTTGCGCTATAAAAAAAAAATAGAGCGACAATTTTGAAAAAAATGCCATATTTTTTACTTTTTGCTATAATAAATATCCCCAAAAAATATCTAAAAAATAAAATAAAAATTTTCCTCAGTTTTAGGCCGATACGTATTCTTCTACATATTTCTGGTTAAAAATCGCAATAAGCGTATATTGATTGGTTTGCACAAAAGTTTTATAGCGTCTACAAAATAGGGGATAGAATTATGGCATTTTTATTATTTTTTTTACTAGCAATTTCGGCTATCTGCGATTTTATTTATTTATTTTGTGACTGCGACTTTATGGCGGACACATCAGACACTTTTGACACATTTTTGGGACTATTGTCATTTTTACAGCGAACAGTGCTATAAAAATGCACTGATTACTGTGAAAATGACGCTGGTAGTGAAGGGGTTAACCACTAGGTGGCGCTGAAGGGGTTAAGTGTGCCCTAGGGAGTGCTTCTAACTGTGTGTCACGATAGTGATCACCGCTTCCAATTACAGGAAGCTGTGATCACTGTCCTGTCACTAGGAAGACTGGGGAAATGCTTGTTTACATAAGCATTTCCCCCTTCTTCCTCACTGTGACACGATCGTGGGTATGCCCGTGTACATCAAGTCCGCGGGACCCGCAGTCGGAGTCACGGAGCTTGCGGTGGGCGCATGTGCGCCCACAATGCCGCTTCTTAAAGGGGACGTATATACAAACGTCCTTTTGCCTGTCCGTGCCATGCTGCAGTCCTATATCTGCGTGCGGCGGTCGGCAAGCGGTTAACCACTTCAATACCAGGCCTATTCTGGCACTTCTCTCCTTCATGTAAAAATCATCTTTTTTTTTTTTTTGCTAGAAAATTAGTCAGAACCCCCAAACATTATATATGTTTTTTTTTTAGCAGACACACTAGGTAATAAAATGGCGGTCATTGCAACTTTTTATCTTGCACGGTATTTGCGCAATAATTTTTCAAACGCCTTTTTTGGGGAAAAAAGATAGTTTCATGAATTAAAATATAACAAAACCGTAACGTTAGCCCAATTTTTTTTCTGTATAATGTGAAAGATGATGTTACGCCGAGTAAATGGATACCTAACATGTCACGCTTTAAAATTCCGCACACTCATGGAATGGCACCAAACTTCAGTACTTAAAAATCTCCATAGGCAATGCTTTAATTTTTTTTACAGGTTACTATTTTCGAGTTACAGAGGAGGTCTAGTGCTAGAATTGTTGCACACGCGCTAACGCACGCGGCGATACCTGACATGTGTGGTTTGAACTGCGTTTACATATGTGGGCGGGACTTACATGCGTGTTTGCTTCTGAGCGTGAGCTACCGGGGACAGGGGCGTTTTTAAATGATTATTTTTTTAATTTTACTTAATTTATTTTTTATTTTTACACTTCTTTTTTTTTCTTTTTTTTTTTTTGATCACTTTTATTCCTATTACAAGGAATGTAAACATCCCTTGTAATAGGAATAGATTGTGACAGGTTCTCTTTATGGAGAGATGCGTAATAAGAACCCACATCTCTCCTTCAGGCTGGAAAGCATGATCTCGGAAAAAAATAATTCACTGATCTCATGCTGACAGCCGCGATTGCGGCTTTGTTTACTTCTGGGTATCTGGGCGTGACGTCACAACGTCGCTCCCTGGCCTCAGACGGTCATAGAGATGAAATGCGGAGGGTGCGGGAGGGGGGTCCCTCTCCAGCTGCCGATGAACAGTGATCTCGCTGCGAATCCGCCGCAGAGACCACAATTATCATAAACCGGACCGCCGCCTGAAGAGATGGATACCTCGGTTATGGCAGCAGGACTTCTCCAGAGCCTCTGGAACTCCCTGCCCTGGTATGTCCGATCAGCCCCTACCCTGTCCACCTTTAGGAGATCCCTGAAAACTCATTTATTCAGGGAAGCCTATCCCACACCCACCTAACAACTGTCCCCGAGCCACCCCCATCAAATCATTCTCTGCAGCTATTATTTTTTGTACCACCACAGCCTCCCTTTGGAATGTAAGCTCTACGAGCAGGGCCCTCTTGTACCTTCTGTATTGAACTGTAATTGTGCTGTCTCCCCTATACATTGTAAAGCGCTGCGTAAACTGTTGGTGCTATATAAATCATGTATAATTTTATTTATATATATATATATATATATATATATATATATATAATATTATAAATGGCTCCTTTAAGAACCATAGCAGGTGTGTGCCCACTGCACGGCGGGGGACCCCACACAAATCCCTGTTCTCACAAGGGAGGAGAAGTAGGAACTAAGTAGTAACAACGATCTGTCTCCTCCCCCAGTCAGTCCTATCCCCTCACAGTTAGAACACACCTAGGGAACACACACTTAACCCCTTGATTGCCCCCTAGTGTTAACCCCCTTCCCTGCCAGTGACATTTATACAGTAATCAGTGGCTATTTATTTATAATGCCAATGGTCGCAAAAAAGTGTCAAGTGTCCGATCTGTCCACCGCAATGTCGCAGTCCCGATTTTAAAATACAATGCCATTACTAGTAAAAAATGTTTATGAAAATGCCATAAATCTATCACTGATTTTGTAGACGCTATAACTTTTGTGCAAACCACTAAATATATGCTTATTGCGATTTTTATTTTATTTTTTTATAAAATTATGTAGAAGAATACATATTGGCCTAAACTGATAAATAAACTTTATTTTTATTTTAAATCGGGGATATTTATTATAGCAAAAAGTATAAAAAAATTAATTATTTTTTTCAAAATTGTCACTTTTGTTTATAGCGCAAAAAAAAACAAACTGCAAAGGTGATCAAATGCCACCAAAAGAATTTGTGGGGAAAAAAGGACGTAAATTTTGAATGGGTACAACATTGCACGACCGCGCAATTGTCAGTTAAATCGACGCTGTGCCATATTGCAAAAAATGGGCTGGTCAGGAAGGGGGTAAATTCTTCCGAGGCTGAAGTGGTTAAATTAACTTTGAATTTCACTACAGGTGGGAGAATACCAGTGTGCGTTTTTTTTTTTATATAATGATCGGTATATCCTCCATGATTCCTTGCTGATTAGGCCTCAAGCATACTGGGTGTTTGAATTTCTCCTCTGAAAGCCTTTTACTCCTGGCAGGAAAAAGTTGTTTAAAAAAAATGCTCTTAAAGACATCTATTGCAGGTGAGTTTAAGTACGTCTAAGCATTTGACTCTCCTATATATTCCATTAGCCATACGTTTTTTAATTTATTCTGGCCATAAGAATAAATGAACGCTTAAAGTGGAGCTCCACCCTAAATAGCAACTTTTGCTATTTGGAACCCTTCCCCCCTCCGGTGTCACAATTGACACCTTTCAGGGGGGAGGGGGGTGAAGATACCTGTCTAAGACAGGTATTTTCACCCACATCCGGGAGTCCTGTCTCCGGGAATCTGCGGGAGTTGCGTCACTTCCCGCAGACTTCCCTTGGTGTTCTGGGAGACACTCGGCTCCCAGAACACAGGAGCACCAATCAGAACAGCGCAGCGCGACTCGCGCATGCGCCGTAGGGAACCGGGCATGAAGCCGCAGGGCTTCACTTCCTGGTTCCCTAAGCGAGGATGGCGGAGGGAGCAGCAGAGCGACGAGCGGTCGCTCGTCCTCTGCTGCGGACGTCGCTGGACTCCAGGACAGGTAAGTGTCCAAATATTAAAAGCCAGCAGCTGCTGTAGCTGTAGCTGCTGGCTTTTAATTTTTTTTTTTCCGGCGGAGCAACCCCTTTAAGGCCCCTTTCACACTTGTATGACTTGTCCCACGATTTGGGACTGCAAAGTAGCATGACAAGTTGTTTCCCATGATTTCCAATGACTACCATTCATATTGATATGACTTCAAGTCATGCCGACTTCAAAGTAGTCCCTGCACTACTTTGGCCCGACTTTGATGCGAGTTCAGGATCATAGACCTCAAGTCTTCCTTAAATCGTGGCAAAATCGACTTTGAAGTTGTGGTAGTGTGAAAGGGGCCTAAGCGCTAAACACAAAGGATTGCAGTTTCCTTGGTTTGTAATGCAACCAAATGAATTTATGATTGAAATGCCACACCATGGGTTATATGTCCAGATCTAAATGTATTCAAATGCAAGGCTTCTTCAAGTAGAAGACTATATGAAAAAGCCATAATGTTTTGGGGGCAAAAACATGACACCTATATCAGGGCTACAACAAAATGGATGTATGCTAAATAGGTATAGTGTGTGGTTTTCACATTGAACATGTATGTAAGGCAATTGATACATGAAAGACAAGCTTTACAATTGTGGGTGGGGGTTATCTATGTCTGTGCACATGGGGGGTACCCTTCGTGCGAAGCATGCTCCTCAGTGCGCGACCAGGCAGAGATCGCGGCCTAGTGAAGAATCCGTAACAGAATGGGGTCCTGCCTAGTACATAGTGTGGACCTCATGTGTGCTGATTAACTCCCTCACTTCCGTACCCCATGACCAAGCCATAGATCTCTGTAACATGAGTTTGGATCCGGTTGCTACTGGAAACCGACCACTGGTGAAGGAGCCAGACAACGATCCCCTCGCTAGCGGAGGACCAGTCGCCTTACCAGGTACCATGCCGAACGGCTAGTTGTTTGTAGCATGTTCTACTTGGTTACCCATAGCAACTTCACTCTTCTTGTTTTGTCAAGTTAACCTTTTTGTAGTGGTGTTACTTCATACTCCCCTGTGCTTTACAGACCCTGGTTGATACACCAGGACCCACATGCAACCCTTTGAGTAACTTCAGACGATACTCCTATTGGTTAATGTAACTATTGAAGAAATGTGGCAGAACAGTTCAATATGAACAACGTCTTTACTCTAACCCGAACTATAGTAGTGTAGTGGCCCAGGAATACCTTAGGGAGGAGAGAGCCATTATGATATTGTCCATGGCTGGATGTCTTTTAAAATCCCTGGTGCCTTCAGTAGCGCCAGACGATTCCACTCACGGTTAATACTGGAACACACCGAACCCGGAACCCCTGGACCTCAGCCTAAAGATCATTTGTAAAAAAGAAATCACAATTTAAAAAATAAATAATCGTATTGGCAAAAAACGATATAACACTGATCAGCTATAACGCTATGACCACTGAGGGATAACATGAATCACGTTGATTATATAGTTACAGTGGCACTTCAAAGTGGTTGGGATCTACATGGCAGCGAATGAGCATGTTGTCCCTGAAGTTGAGGTGTTGAAAGTATAAAAAAATGAGCATTGCAATTTGTTACGTATTTGGCTGCGTAGCCGCAGACCGGTCAGGGTGCTCACGCTGACCCCTGTACAGAGCCAAAAGCGCCTACAATGGGCATGTGAGCATCATAGCTGGACCATGAAATAATGGAAAAAGGTGGCTTGGCCTGATGAATCACATTTTCGTTTACATCCTGTGGATGGCTGGGGGCGTGTGCGTCACTCACCTGGGGAAGAGATGGCACCAGGATACACTATTGAAAGAAGGCAAGCATGCAGTGTGATGCATTGCTCAATGTCTTGCTGGGTGTCAGGGCCTGACTCAGCCCTTCCTTCTCTGAGCTGGCCACTCAGCTGTCGGCTAATTGCCAGCTCCTATTTTTCCACAGTGACTCGCCTGTTGATGATTTCCTGCTCGTCACTCCTGCCCATCTAAGCTGTCCGGCCCAGATGATCTCTGCCTTCGCCTTGGTCAACATCACAGAGACTATCTCCTGCGTTTCTGTTAAAGACTTGCTTGGCTGACATTCCTTCTAGCTCCAGATCCTGCTTGCTGTTCCACTACGCTGATCCCTGACTTCCTGACTTTCTGGCTTGTCTGACTATCCATTCCGGTTACCGAACTTTGGCTATGTTTTAAACACGTTTGTGCCATTTACTTTTATTATTAAATAAGTGTGATTTAACTGTACTTCTGTCTTGGTCTGATTCATGGTTTCTGACACTGGAAAACCTTTGGGTCCTGCCATTCATGTGGATGTGGACACATTCCACCTACCAAAAGGCTGCTGACCAAGTACACCTCTTCATTCCCCCATCGCAGTGGCCTCTCAGCAGGATAATACACTCTGTCACACTGCAAAAATGGTTCAAGAAATGTTTGAGGAACACAACGAGTTTGAGTTTACTTGATCTCCAGATCTCAGTCCAATCAAGAATGTGTGGGATGTGCTGGAAAAACAAGTCTGATCCATGGAGCCCCTACCTCACAGCTTACAGAACTTGAAGGATCTGCTGCTGATGGCTTGGTGCTAGGTACCAAATCATACATTTTGGAGGTCTAGTGGAGTCAATGCCTCGATGGGTCAGGGCTGTTTTGGTGGCAAAAGGGGGACCAACATAATATGGATGGTCATAATGTTATGGCTGATTGGGATTATATTCCTGACTTAAAAACAAAACTTAAGGTCCCCATACATGGATCGAAATTCAGTTGGTTCAGTAGGGACCGGCCAAATTTAGATCTATGTATGTTGCACAGACCGATCAACTTCTGTGCAACCAGCTTGTCGGATTTTTCCCGATTGATCAGTGCCACTGGCTATATTGTATTTCGACAGCAATGAAGTCTCCTCACTGTCAGAATACAATAGCTCAATGGGAGGGATTCCCCCATCCACATCGAATGTATGGATGGGGGAATCGGACCCCCCCCCTTCTTTTTTTTTTCCCACCCTAATGTATGGACTGCCTTAGAGGAAAAAAGAGAAACAACTTCACTAAAAAATATAAGATTGTAGAAGGCCTTACATTGGTGGTCAGTGAAAAAGTGACCCATTCCATTGGTGGTAATATAGTGTATTATAACACAGTGCTAAAAGTACTCTAGATTAGTAGTTGGTGAGGGGAGGAACCCCTTAAATTAGTCTCTTCTGACCCCCCTGTACTGTGCCCTGTTGACACCCTGTTCCCTGCCCTGCTAACCCCTATCCTGCTCACCCCTGTCATCTGCCCTACTGATCCCTGGATACTGCTCTACATCCTACTGACCTCTGTACACTGCAATACATCTTACTGACCTCTGGGGGCTTGTTGGGTAACTTTTAACAAACAAGAAAACAAAAAGGGAGTAGCAGCTCGGTGATCTTTGCTCTCTTGCATGATGGTGTACCCCAAGGTTCAGGGTTGGGACCCTTATATTTTAACACCTTCTCGCCCAGCCTATTGTACAATGACGGCTGGTCAAGAGCACTATTGTTCTAGGACAGTGGTTCTCAACCTTTCTAGTGCCGTGACCCCTTGCGCCCCCAACCTACAGACATTTAGTGCTTCCTGAGTCCCTTCCACTCATACAGTATTAAAACCCCTTATGGTACATTTTAGGATGTACCACTCTTTCTCTTTGTTCTCCTTTTCTTTCCCTTTTCTTTCTCTCTATCCTAATTTCTTGTTTCCCCCCCCCCCCCCCATCCCTCTCTCTAGCCGATTTTCTTGTTCTTTCCCTTTATTTTTTCTCTCCCTTTTTCTTTGTTCCTCCCCCTCCTTTTCCTCTCCCTTCTATGTATTCTCTATTTTTATTTCTTCTCTTACTCCTTAGTGTGGAGGGGGGAATGGAATGAGTGGCAGTACTAGTGGGGGGGGGGGGAGGGTCTCCTCCAGCCCATCCCACTTCACATTCCTCACCAGTCAGCTGACCTCTAGTCTCAGCCCCCCAGCCATGCCCTGAACTGAATAGGTGGCTGTGAAGAGGCTGAGTGGGCGGCCTGCGGGCTCCAGGAACAGCCCAGATGGGCGGCCACACGCTCCAGGGACAGAACTGCTGGGCAGCGAAAAAAAGGCTGGGAGTGCAGTGCGGGCTTCAGGAACAGCCCAGGATTCGGTGACCCCTGGCAAATCATCATTCGACCCCCGAGGGGGTCCTGACCCCAGGTTGAGAACCACTGTTCTAGGAGGATGTCATATGACATCCTAGGATCGGCCACGTTCTGTCAAGATCTGTCACCCGCCGTGTCCACCGGACATGGCAGAGGACAGATCACTGTACCGGCCCACTACCAGTACCATGTGACCGCTATGGCCAATCACAGCAGGTCCATGACAGTTTTACACAGTGAAAGGCTTTGTTACATGTCTTTTAATTGTGTACTATTGTGATGAGCTCTGTGATTGGTCACAGTCAGAGAGGGCCAATTGCAGCCCATCTGTTCCATGTGATTAACTGTGGCTAATCACAATAGTTTGCACTATGTAGTTTTCATTCAGTAAACATTTTTTGCTTATAAATGTAAAATGCACTCCCTAGGGAACACATTTAACCTCTTGATCGCCCCCTAGTGTTAACCCCTTCTTTACCAGTGACATTTATAGAGTAATCGTGCATTTTTATAGCACTGATTGCTGTATAAATGTCAATGGTCCCAAAAAAGTGTCCGATCTGTCTGCCGCAATGTCACAGTCCCACTAAAAATCGCAGCTCACCGCCATAACTAGAGAATTTTTATTTTATTTTTGTTCATGCAAAGTTACCTCCTATTTTGTAGACGCTATAACTTTTGCGCAAACCAATCAATATACGCTTATTGCGATAATTTTTTTATTTTTTAACCAAAAATATGTAGAAGAATATATACAGGCGGTCCCCGGGTTACAAACAATATAGGGACTGTAGGTTTGTTCTTAAGTTGAATCTGTTTGTAAGTTGGAACAGGTAAATTTTTTAAGTGTAGCTCCAGCCAAAAAACTATGTTTAAGCTTTTTGGATAACCTAGGGAAGGGTTATCACCCCTGTAGCATTTGTTTTGCTGTCTGTGCACCTGTTCAGAACATTTCACCTCACTTTCTGTCCCAATGACAATTGGATTTTGAAAAATTTGGGTTGTTGTGGAAGCAAGCCTTGGTGATAAAGCTTCAGTACAGGTTCCTTTTTCCCATAATAACTCTTAAGCCTCGTACACACGGCCGAGATTCTCGTCGAAAAAAACATGTCGTTTTTTTCGACGAGATTCTTGGACAAGAAACTTGTCCCGGCCGAGTGTACACGCGCTCGATTCAAAGAACCCGCGGTTCTTTGAATGGAGCGTACGCGGTGACGTCATCGACTACGACGAGCATGCGCTCGTCACATTCGATGCCGTCGCCGCCATCTTGGTATACCCTACCTATGCCTAGGAAGCTACCGCGCATGCGTCGAATTCATTTCGAACATGCGCAGGCTTCCGGGAGGACAGGTAAGTGTACACACACTCACTTTTCTCATCGAGAAACATGCCGACGAGAATCTCGACGAGAAAATAGAGAGCAGGTTCTCTATTTTCTCGTCGAGATTACTTGTCGGTTTTCTTGACGAGAAACCATACACACGAACGAGTTTCTCGGCAAGACATCTCTGCCAGCAAGTTTCTTGCTGGTTCTTGCCGAGAAACTCGGTCGTGTGTACGAGGCATTACAGGAGTGAATTCCCCTTCCTAGGGGTAGATTTCCTCTCACTTCCTGTTGTCTCCCTCCGTTTGTAAGTAGGAGTCGTTTGTAAGTCGGATGTTTGTAACTAGGGGACCGCCTGTATTGGCCTAAACTGATGTAGAATTTTTAATTTTTTTTTACAAATATTTGGGGGTCATTTATTATTGCAAAAAGTAAAAAATATATATCTTTTTATAATTTTTTTTCAAAAATTGTCAGTCTTTTTTTGTTCATAGCGCAAAAAATAAAAACCGCAGAGATGATCAAATACCACCAAAAGAAAGCTCTATTTGTGCAAAAAAAAGGACATCAAGTTTGTTTGGGTACAACGTCGCAGGACCGCGCAGTAGTTAAAGCGGCACAGTGCTGTATCGCAAAAAATGGCCTGGTCTTTAAGGGGGCAAATCCTTCCGGGGCTGAAGTGGTTAAAGCGCCCACCACTTAACCACTTAAGCCCCGGACCAATACGGGCCATTATGACCAGGCCCCTTTTTGCGATTCGGCACTGCGTCGCTTTAACTGACAATTGCGCGGTCGTGCGACGTGGCTCCCAAACAAAATTGGCGTCCTTATTTTCCCACAAATAGAGCTTTCTTTTGGTGGTATTTGATCACCTCTGCGGTTTTTATTTTTTCTGCCATAAACAAAAATAGAGCGAAAATTTTGAAAAAAATTACATATTTTTTACTTTTTGCTATAATAAATATCCCCAAAAATATATATAAAAAAACATTTTTTTTCCTCAGTTTCGGCCGATACGTATTCTTCTACATATTTTTGGTAAAAAAAATCGCAATCTGCGTTTATTGATTGGGTTGCGCAAAAATTATAGCGTTTACAAAATAGGGGATAGTTTTAAGGCATTTTTATTAATTTTTATTTTTTTACTAGTTATGGCGGCGATCAGCGATTTTTTTCGTGACTGCGACATTATGGCGGACACATCAGACACTTTTGACACATTTTTGGGACCATTGTCATTTTCACAGCGATCAGTGCAATAAAAATGCACTGGTTACTATGAAAATGACACTGGCAGTGAAGGGGTTAACCACTAGGGGCGCTGGAGGTGTTAAGTGTGCCTAGTAGTTACTAACTGAGGGGGGGCGTGGCTACGACTGACACGTCACCGATCTCCGCTCTGATTACACAGAGCGGAGATCGCTGACATTGTCAGTAGAGGAGCGGGGAGATGTTGTGTTTACACACACATCTCCCCGCTCCGAGCCTCCGAGAGACAATCGCGGGGATCCCCTCACGGGGAAGGCAGGGGGGTCGCGACCCCAACGTCGGCAGTTAAAGGGCCACGTACATGTACGTGATTGTGCCTGTACGTGCCATTCTGCCGACGTATATCTCCGTGAAGGGGTCGGCAAGTGGTTAAACATGCTTTTTTTTTTTTTGTGTTTTTAATTCTTTTGTGATGCTTTGGCGGTGCTTCGATAAAGCATCAGCGGTTTTTCAAAGATGCTTCGGTGGTGCTTTTTTTAAAGCTTTAATGAAGCTTGGCAGATGCCCTGTGCACGTGTGTGTGTGTGTGTGTTGATATCTCATACTTGCAATTTCTCCAAAACTAAGAAAAGATAAAGTTGATTTAAAGCCTCTTAAAAGCTGCAGGTGCTTCAAGCGAGCTTTGCCATAGACTTCTGTGGAGGCTTTGAAGACGCTTTAAAGCACCAAAAAAAAAACGTCATGGGGTATCATTTTTGAAGCGAAGCCAAGGCAAAGAAAACACAAGGGGTAAACAGGAAGGTAAGCTAACCATTTTATTTTATGACAGGAGCTTTAATTGGCAGTTCACACCAGACGTAGTTCCGTGCGCTTTGTTTCTGCTCTAAAAATGCATGCACAGTGTTTTCCATGTATTCCAATGACTCTAGTTCACACCATGCAGTCAGTTTCCGGTGCGGAAACTGACTGCATGGTGTGAACTAGAGCCATTGGAATACATGGAAAACACTGTGCATGCATTTTGTGCAGAGAAGAAGTGCATGGAACTGAACGGAACTGCGTCTGGTGGGAACTAGCACTTGGAAAGCTTTAACAAAGCGTATCCGAAGCCATGTTTTGAAGCAAGTGTAAACGAGCCCTTAAAGTCCAAAGCAAGTGTAAACGGCACCAGTCGAGACAGAACTCGTCTCAGACACTATTAATTTCCCATAACAGTCTTTGTGATCGAGACTAATAGGCTAACTTTAGACTTCAGTCTAAACCATCACACCTGAAAAGTTATGTGCGCTCAGATCACTTTTCAGAAGTGTTTGACAGGTGGCAGGAGACAATGTAATCCTCCTCACCGTCTTTTTTTTTTTTTTTTTTAACCCTATTCTGCCCATTGAGCATGACAAGAGTGACTGTTTTTGCCGAAGGCATGAAGTAAAAGTGGCTACACATCGTGTTTTTAACACACCCTAACTGAAAGTCTCAGTTGGCCCAAACTTTCAACAGCCACAAGTGTTTGCATTTGTGTTGAGACCAATTTTACACTGTGGCATTTTTCAGACGATTTTGGGCTAAAAATAGCACCTGTAAAGCGCCGGAAAAATGCCTCCCCTGCAGCCCCAGTGTGAGAGCCCAAGTGCTTTCACACTGGGGCGGCGCGGGAGCGGTGTATACATCGCTCCTTCACCACCCCTGCTATTGGAATCAATGGGCACCGCTGCCAAAGCGCTTCGGCAGCGGTGCTTTGCGGGCGCTTTTAACCCGTTATTTGGCCGCTAACGGGGGTTAAATGTGCACCACTAGCGGCCGAAAAGTGCCGCTATTACAGCGGTAAGCCCCCCTCCCCCTGCCCCAGTGTGAAAGTATAGCCTTATGCCGCGTACACACAACAGTTTTTCATGGCGTGAAAAATGCCATTTTTTTAATTGGTCATTAAAAACGATCGTGTGTATGCTCCAGAGCATTTTTAACTATGTGAAAAATGGGCTAAAAAAATTTAGAACCTGCTCTATTTTTTCACGTCGTTTTTCACGTCGTTCTTTTTAACGTCGTGAAAAACGGTAGTGTGTATGCTTTTACGAGGGGAAAAAAAATGCGCATGCTCAGAATCAAGTATGAGACGGGAGCGCTCCTTCTGGTAAAACTAACGTTTGTAATGGAGATAGCACATTCGTCACGCTGTAACGGACTGAAGAGCATGAGGCTGAAAAGCGCATATCGGCTCTCACCAAACTTTAGTAATACGAGGATCAGCAAAAGCAGCCCAAAGGGTGGTGCCATCCTAATAGAACTTCCCCTTTTATAGTGCCGTTGTACGTCACCGCGCTTTGCTTGAGCATTTTTTTTCACGATAGTGTTTAGGCAAGGCAGGCTTGAGAGGAAACACGAAAAATCACGTCGAGAAAAACATCTTTTTTTTCAATGACATTAAAAACGGTCGTGTGTATGCGGCATTAGACTTTTTATATTCCACACTGGTCACTTTGTTGCAGCCACTGAAGTTTTGGAGCATTTCATGTGAAAGGAGCAGCAACTGAGATTGGCAGCAGCTTGGTATTTCCAGGAAGATTTTGTTGCTTTTCAAAGAGGTGGTTGACCTTTTTTATGATGCAGTTCATTTTCCTCTTTTCCCTTCACCATATTATTTTGTTTTAATGTTCAGAAGTTACAATACAATCTTTTTCAAAATGGCTCTGGAACCTGTCTGATACCTGAACATATTCCCTGTAAGGCTGTGGTGCATATAAATGATGAACCCTGCTTAGTACCACCAACAGTAAGCAGGAATACCACTAATGGCAAATGGCTCACAGTTTTGGAATCGTTGATTTGATCCTGAACCTCTGCTGTAGTTCTTATCTGGAAAGACATATATTTTCAGTTAATATAAAGTAAAATAACAATGTTATTTTTAAGTAATGTCAGTTTGTACAAATTACCACTAGATGGCCTTCTGAGCTAACTTATTGAGCTGCAGCGTTCACGCAGAAGGTGTCTTTAGTGTGGCATCAGAAGACTTGGGACATATTTGTAAAGGTGAATTTAACCAATCATTTGCAACTTTCAGTTTTGTATAGTTGTCACATCATTTACCATGTTTCATCCAAGAAACCTTTATTTATATTTGGATTTTTTGTTTTTTCACTGTGAAATCCAGGTTACGTTTATAACATGGCAAAATATAAATTAGTCATCAATGATTCTTCAAACGGGCACATACTCTCTCATCCAAGTCTAGGTTCTTTACGTATTTTATGCAAAGCACAATTTTACCCTTGAATTATAATTTGTACACCTTGGCATTCACCCTCAGCACCTGCCACAGAAAGGTGATGTAAGTTCTGTAAGGGGGAATGTGCTTGCACACCTGGATGTAACTCTTTATTTTAAATTGTTTCCTAATTTTTCGTTTGAGGAACAGAATTTGAAAAATATGTTATTGGGGTGGGGGCAGCACATATTCATGCTGAGTAAAATGGACAATTTGTAAAAGAATATGATTTTTCACAGGTACTACTAGACTCAGGACCGTCTTTAGCGCGGAGCAAACGGGACAGCTGCCCTGGGCCCTATCATTGTCGTGGAGCCCATCGCAGCTGCCCCCTGAGCCCGCGCTATTTTTCCAGGTGAGCGAGTGCACCTGATTACCCCCCCCCCCCCCCCGTTTGCTCTCCCGGCCGGTAAAGTCAAGAGGCCACGCTGTGGCAGAAGACAGGCACAGCTGTGGGCTGTATGTGCCACAGGTAGTGCTTCTCCCTCTGTCAGGACTGGAACTGCTGTGACAGAAAGTGAGACAGCGGCTCTGTGTTCCTCCACTTGCTCCCCCCCCCCCTTGTCGGTCAGCAGTGCAGAGATCAAACACACAGACCTGGCTGTGTGTGGATTCTTCTCCTCACCATTGTCCTGTCAGCAGGAAAGAGACTAACGGCAGGGGCAGGACCAGAGCAGCTTGCAGAAGAGGACACATCGGTGAATGGTCTTAAAGTGGTAGTAAACTCTGTACTACCACTTTTACCTACAGGTAAGCCTATAATAAGGCTTACCTGTACGGTTTAGGAGATATTTCCCTCGTAATGAGCCGCTGACTGCAGCGGCGCATGCGCAGCAGGGATTCTCGGCTAAAGGCCAGCAGCCGCCGGACCTCGCCGGAAAGAAGTCTCCCGCGCGCACGCGCGGGAGTGACGACATCGCTGCTCCAGCCACTCGCAGCGCTGGAGCGGCGATACCCGGAAGACACGCCGAGGTAAAATGACATCTCCCTCGGCATGGACTAGGTAAGTTACCGACGCCTTGTTCTAAGGTAAGTATTTCATAATGAGCTAGTATGCGCTGCATACTAGCTCATTATGCCTTTTGCCTTTCAGGTATGTAAAAAAAAAAGCAGCAGCGGGTTTACTACCGCTTTAAGAAGGAACTGCAGTCTGCTCACATAATTTGTAATAAAAACTTCTTGCCATTCTGAAGCTGCCCTCCACCCATTCTGCATATTTTATACAGGTGAAACTCGAAAAATTTTAATATTGTGCAAAAGTTCATTTATTTTACTAATGCAACTTAGAAGGTGAAACTAATATATGAGATAGACTCATTACATGCAAAGCAAGATAGTTCAAGCTGTGATTTGTCATAATTGTGATGATTATGGGTTACAGCTCATGAAAACTCCAAATCCACAATCTCAGAAAATTAGAATATTACATGCAATCAATAAAACAAGGATTGTACATAGAACAATATCGGACCTCTGAAAAGTATAAGCATGCATATGTACTCGGTTCTTGGTTTGGGCCCCTTTTGCAGCAATTACTGCCTCAATGCGGCGTGGCATGGAAGCTATCGGCCTGTGTCACTGCTGAGGTGTTTTGGAAGACCAGGATGCTTCAATAGGGGCCTTCAGCTCTTCTACATTGTTCGGTCTCATGTCTCTCATCTTTCTCTTGGCAATGCCCATAGATTCTCTATGGGGTTCAGGTCAGGCGACTTTGCTGGCCAATCAAGCACAGTAATCCCACGGTCATTGAACCAGGTTTTGGTGCCTTTTGGCAGTGTGGGCAGGTGCCAAGTCCTGCTGGAAAATAAAGTCAGCATCCCCATAGAGCTCGTCTGCGGAAGGAAGCATGAAGTGCTCCAAAATCTTCTGGTAGACAGCTGCGTTGACCCTGGAGTTAATGAAGCACAGTGGACCAGGAAAAAGGCGTGTGTCTCCAACAGTGGAACATCTGTTTCTGAGGTTAGGAAAGGTTTCCTTTGTCCCTCTCAGCCTTCCAATTCCAAATCTAAGGCATGAACATACTTTCATAAGAAGACATGCCCCTCAAAGCCTGCCAAGGCTGGTTCCAAGACTTTCTCCCAGTGATGGGGCACCCAATTCCCAGAGGGGGGATGTCTGTTGGATTTATGGTCCCAGAAAATCAAACACCTGGGTCCTGACATTTACAGGGGCTCCAAACTGAGGTTTTTCACTCTGCTTCCTCCCCGATTCATCCCTTCAAACTTGCACCTGTCCTTATGAAGGGCAGCTTTGCTTGCTGTTGTGCAGTAGCATTTGTCTCGAGGGGTCATTACCCCTGCACCAACAATAGAATGCTCAGTAAGTTTCTACTCAAATCTTTTTACAGTTCCCAAACCAAATGGAGGAGTCCTGCCCATCCTGAATCTAAAGACTCCCAATTTGTTCCTATGGGTGCAAATGTTCCACTCTGCCAATTTTGGTCATTGCTTCTAGGGGATTTTTTGGCCTCAATAGATATCAGGTCTGATCTACTTGCACATTCCCATCATCGCTCTTCCCTTTGCCTTTTCCACCCCCCCTCCCCCTTACATTCACCAGGGTGCTTGCCTCAATCTTGGCTCAACCCCATGCTTAGGAGATTCATGTTGTGGAGTACCTGTATTATCTTCTGTTAACCGCTTCCCGCACGGGCAGGCAAATGGGCGTACCTGTACGTCCCATTTGAATTTGCCGCCTAGCGCGCGCGCGCCGCCACGTGTCTCGGGAGTGTGCCCGCGGGTCCCGCAAACTCGATTGTTCGCCGGCGGCCCGCGATTGCGTTGAGGAGAGGCAGAACGGGGAGATGCCTATGTAAACAAGGCATTTCCCTGTTTTGCCTAGTGTCATGACAGGGATCTACTACTGTCATGTCAGTGGTAGCCCACCCTCCCATAGTTAGAATCACTCCCTAGGACACCCTTAACCCCTTGATCGCCCCCTAGTGTTTAACCCCTTCCCTGCCAGTGTCATTTATACAGTAATCAGTGGCTATTTATAGCACTGATCACTGTATAAATGACAATGGTCCCAAAATAGTGCCAAAGTGTCTGATGTGTCTGCCATAATGTCGTAGTCCCGCGAAAAATTTGCAGATCGCCACCATTACTAGTAAAAAAAAAAAATATTAATAAAAATGGCATAAATTTTGTAGACGCTATAACTTTTGTGCAAACCAATCAATGTACGCTTATTGCGATTTTTGGATTTTTTTTTTATCGGCCTTAACCAGTTCAGCCCCAGACCATTTTGGCTGGTTAAAGACCAGGCCCCTTTTTGCGATTCGGCACTGCGTCGCTTTAACTGACAATTGCGCGGTCGTACAAGGTGGCTCCCAAACAAAATTGACGTTGTTTTTTTCCCCACAAATAAATCTTTCTTTTGGTGGTATTTGATCACCTCTGCGGTTTTTATTTTTTGCGCTATAAACAAAAATAGAGCGACAATTTTGAAAATAATTACATATTTTTTACTTTTTGCTATAATAAATATCCCCAAAAAATATATAAAAAAAATATTTTTTCCTCAGTTTAGGCCGATACGTATTCTTCTACATATTTTTGGTAAAAAAAATCGCAATAAGCGTTGGATTGGTTTGCGCAAAAGTTATAGTGTCTACAAAATAGGGGGTAGTTTTATGGCATTTTTATTTTTATTTTTTTACTAGTAATGGCGGCGATCAGCGTTTTTATTTTATTTTATCGTGACTGCGACATTATGGCGGACACTTTTGACACATTTTTGGGACCATTGTAATTTTTACAGCGATCGGTGCTAAAAAAATGCACTGATTACTGTGAAAATTACAATGGCAGTGAAGGCTTTAACCTCTAGGTGGCGCTGTAGGGGTTAAGTGTGACCTAATGAGTGATTCTTACTGTAGGGGGGCGTGGCTTGGCGTGTGACATCACTGATCGTCGTTCCCTATGACAGGGAACAGACGATCACTGACATGCCACTAGGAAGAACGGGGAAAGGTTTGTTTACACTTACCTCTCCCTGTTCTTCAGCTCTGTGACCCGATCGCGGGACACGGGTCCCGCGGGCGCGGTCATGGAGCTTCGACCGGGTCGCAAGCTCGACCCACAGACAGGCTTTTAAAGGGGACGTACCTGTATGCCCTTGTGCCTGTCCGTTGCTTTCTGTCGACGTACATCGTCGTGCGACGGTCCTTAAGTGGTTAATTGTGGAGAAAATTTGTTTTTTTATATCCTTTTTTTTTGGGGATGTTTATTATAGCAAAAAGTTTAAAATATTGCTTTTTTTTTTCAAAATTGTCGCTCCTTTTGCGTTTATAGTGCAAAAAAATTAAAACCGCAGAGGTGATCAAATGGCACCAAAAGAGAGCTCTATTTGTGGGAAAAAAAGGACGTCAATTTTGTTTGGGAACAACGTCAGCTAAAGCGACGCAGTGCCGAATCGCAAAAAATGCTCTGGTCAGGAAGGGGATACATTTTTCCGGGGCAGAAGTGGTTAAAGTACCAGTCTACCCTGCCCCTTTTAGCCAACATCCAGAAAACCATGCAGACTCTGCAGAGCTTCAGTTTAAGCCTCAATCTTGAGGATTTCATCACTGGTCTTATCTTACCGACTAAGAGTACTTGAGCCTGATGTTAGATGGTATATTTCCAACCCAGTATTAAAGTTAAGGAGGCCCTTTCCAAAAACATGGAAAGTTCCCACAATGGATGACAGCCTATAAGGCTGGGGCACAGTCCTGGATGCCCCCTTGGTGCAGGGGACTTAGTCGTTGGAAGAGGCCTACCTTCCCATCAACATTCTAAAAGCTCCGCGATTTCAATTGTCCCTTCAACGCTGGACTCCCCTACTACGAGGACACCTGGAAAGGATGCAGTCGAACAATGCAACAGCAGTGACTTACATCAATGAAAAAGAAGGTTTCAGAAATTTTGCTGCTCAATAGGTAGGAGACTTGACCTTCTATAAGGCAGAACTGCATGTTTCATCCCCGTCTGCAGTCCACTCAGACAATTGGCAGGCAGACTCTGTCGTCAGTGTCAGGATCTGGGAGAATTGTTTCTCTATGCTCAGGTGTAAGCCCTTTTGTATAGGTAGTGAACACCAGACATGGATCTTCTGGCATCAAGTTTTCAAAAACAAATAAACTGGTTTGTTAGCAGGTCCAGGAACGCTTTGGCCTTCGCAGTGGATACTCTGTTGACTCTGTGGGAACCTAGAGATGTGAGCACATGGCTTGCTGTCACCATATTGGTTTGCATGAATACCCCGGGGAATCTGACTATTCTGAACGAGCAGGGAATCGCTGTACCAGGGATCGCTCGGCCAATGTGGATTCATTAAAGAGGCTTATTTATGAGCCAGTGAGGTGAGAGGCTGGGGGAAACGTGAGCACCCGCACTGGATGGAGGCACATGCACTTTGCATCTAAAGGAAATTCCAATTGGATTTTGTATTTTTCACTTGGACTTTATGCACTTTATTATGTTATTACCATCTTTGAACACCATTTTTTTTTGGATTGTGATTTGCACATTTTTTAGCACATAAATATTTAAATATATTTTTTTGTTGCACACTTCCTATGTTTGGAAACTTGGAACATTTTTTTGCACATCTGATGTTTGGATATTTGCTTATTTTGCACATCTATTTTTTACATTTTTGCACATTTGGGCACAGATTGATCGTATTGATTGCACTATTATTGCATATTTGCACAGGAGAATTGATTGCACTATTATTTGCACAGGAATACTTGGTATGTTTTTTACTTGCAGCGTAATTAGTTGTTAGAAAAATTTTCCTTCGTTGGAGACATAGTAAGCGCCACATCTCCCCCCCCCCCCCCTTATTTTCATTTATTATTAGTGTGTGAACACCTTTTTGTGGCTTCTGCTTTTATTAGTTTGTTAGATTAGCCATCACCCTTGTGGTTTGCGCATTAGTAACCCCCTGCTATCAAATCATGTTCCAGTAAGCCCATCCCCCTACAGTTTGAACACGCTGAGAGAACACAATTAACATCTTGATCGCCCCCTAGTGTCAACCCCTTCCCTGCGCTGTCATTTTTACATTGATCAGTGCATTTTTATGGCACTGATCAAAGTATTTATGTCACTGGTCCCCAAAAAGTGTAATTTGGGGTCAGATTTGTCTGCCCCAATGTCGCAGTCTGCTAAAATTCACTGCCATTACCAGTAAAAACATTTTTTTTGCCAAAAATATGTAGAAGAATATATATCGGCCTAAACTGATCAATAAATTAATTTTTATTTATATATATTTTTTGGATATGTATTATAGCAGAAAGTAAAAAAAAATTGAATTATTTTTTTCAAAATTGGCGCTTTTTTTTGTTTATAGCGCAAAAAATCAAAACCACAGAGGTGATCATATACCACCAAAAGAAAGCTCTATTTGTGGGTACAAAAGGACGTACATTTTGTTTGCAACAAAATCCTTCTGGGGCTAAAGTGATTAAAGCGGTAGTGAACCACCATACTTCTTCTTTTTTCTTTTTTTTTTTTAAACCTGCAAGGTAAAGTTGTAATGTGCTAGTATGCATCGCATACTAGCACATTATGTGAGACTTACCTAAACCACTTTAGCCCCGGAGGATTTGGCTGCCCAATGACTGGGCCATTTTTTGCGATTCGGCACTGTGTCGCTTTAACTGACAATTACGCAGTCGTGCGACATGGCTCTCAAACAAAATTTACGTCCTTTTTTTCTCACAAATAGAGCTCTCTTTTCGTGGTATTTGATCACCTCTGCGGTTTTTATTTTGTGCGCTATAAACAAAAGAAGAGTGACAATTTTGAAAAAAAAGCATTATATTTTACCTAATAATAATAATAATAATATAGTACTAAAGCGCTACTACGTGTAAATTAAGTGAAGAAACAAACAAAATAGGATACCTGAATGGTAAAAGCTGCAACCAATTAGGAATTACTGTGATTCAAAACGCATAACACAGCTCAGCAGAGCGATCTCCTCATTGAGTGTCTGTATGTGATAGACATCTGCAGACAGCATCACTCGGTTCCTACCTACGCGTTACATCAGAGCCACCTGACTTACCCATGAATAAGTCAGGTGGCTCTGATGTAACGCGTAGGGAGGAACCAAGGTCCGGAGGTCAAGTGGGTAATGTGGTTTTACTAAACAAATGTTGCACATACAAACCATTTACAAATATAGGAAAACAATACTAGACTGACAGATATACATACAGCACATGCTACCTAATTCCTAGCGAATTAGGCATGAATAATGGTCTACATACAATAAGAATACACTAAAAAGTTATCTCAGGTTATAGTGGCTTCACGATCTCCGTAGCTAACCAGGACTCCAGGCTCCACCCTACTAGCAATTTCAGAAAATCGTGCTATAGCATCTTCGTCTCTTTTGACACAGACCTTTTGTTATGTCATTATGGAGCCATCCTGTCCACTTATCCTGCTGGCTTTTTATTTGGAAAATTTGTGTAGACAATTTCACATGAGTGTATCCTTTCTCACTACTTAGTTTGTTTTGGTAAACACTTCCCAACTCAACCTCTAGATGGCACTGTTTTATCATAGGTCACATATGTCAAATAGGGGTGTTTAATATAATCGATGCATCGGGATTCGACCGTCCACGATGCGGCATCGATGCTGTACCTTTTAAATAATCGATTAATGAGGATGACGTCATCCTCACGCCGTGCCATGTCCTGCCTCCGAGTGGAGTCGTAGTAAGCTGAGGTTCAGAGGAGACAGACTGCAGCAGAGCCGAGTGACACCATCCATCAATCACCTTCCCTCCCCTCATCGTCCCACCCCCTCACCAGCCAATAGACGGTGATCCCAGGCGGCGTCATGGTGACGGAATGCAGAAGTGAGGAGCCACGCTGTGCGCGCATTGGCGGGGACATGGAGCGCTGGGGCTGGAGATGTCCGAGTGGCGGCGGCCGGCTTATGGAGCACGGAGCTCCGAGGAGGAGAATGGAGCCATCAGTGCCATTGGTCCCGGAAGGGTTCAGGGCGGCCGCGGCGTATCCAGCCGGAGGTGTAATGTAGGAGGACGAGGCAGAGACGGAGGAGAGCCAGAAGAGTGGTAGAGCCAGGTGAGGGGGCCGCGGGGGGGACACTGAGGACTGACATGGTAAGGCAGGTGCCAGACTGTATGCAGAATACAGGTAGGGCAATAAAACAAAAAATGGTGTGCAGTGCATTGTGGTGATAAATGTACAAAATAGTCTCTTATTAAGTAGTGAACAAATATAGTCCTGAAATATATTTATATATAAATCTGATCTGATTGAAAGAAATCTGTGTATTGAAAGTAATTCCAGTGCTGAGTGTGCTCTGCTGTGTTCACCAGAAATCAGAAATGATTTGAACACAGCAGAGCACACTCAGCACTGGAATTACTTTGAAAGAAATCTTCTGTGTATTCAATCAGATCAGATTTATATCTAAATATATTTCAGGACTATATTTGTTCACGACTTTTTTGTACATTTATCAACGCAAAGCACTGCACACCATTTTTTGTTTTATGGTCTATTAACCACTTCAACACCGGGCTTTTCTTACCCCCTCAATACTGGGCCTATTCTGGCACTTCTCTCCTACATGTACAAATCATCATTCTTTTGCTAGAAAATTACTCAGAACCCCCAAACATTATATATGTTTTTCTAGCAGACACCCTAGGGAATAAAATGACGGTCATTGCAGCTTTTTTTCTTGCACGGTATTTGCGCAATAATTTTTCAAATGCCTTTTTTTTGGAAGAAAAAGTTTTATTATTTAAAAAATAACAAAACAGTAAAGTTAGCCCAATTTTTTTGTAAAATATGAAAGATGATGTTACGCCGAGTAAATAGATACCCAACATGTCACACTTTAAAATTGCGCACACTCATAGAATGGCGCCAAACTTCGGTATTTAAAAATCTCCATAGGCGACGCTTTAATTTTTTTTACAGGTTACCAGGTTAGAGTTACAGAGGAGGTCTAGTGCTAGAATTGTTGCTCTCGCTCTAACGCACGCGGCGATACCTCACATATGTGGTTTGAACGGCGTTTACATATGTGGGTGGGACTTACATGTCCGTTCGCTTCTGATCGCGAGCTACCGGGGACAGGGGCGTTTTAATATTTTTTTTTTTATTATTATTTTTTTTTTTTACACTTATTTAACTTTTTTTTTGATCACTTTTATTCCTATTACAAGGAATGTAAACATCCTGTCATGGATATGCAGTAGTGTTTGTCTGTCAGCTTACCTTCCTTCCCATGTGTTCATCTTAGAGGCCAGAACCCTTTCACCTGGCTTCCTTTATAATCTCCTCCCAGCCTGACTCCACCCCAGGCCCTATCACAGAACACTATATTAACCTGTGCACTGCAAGCCTGCTTTGCTGATCAACGTGTTTGTTAGGCATTGTGTGTTTGGGTTCCTGCCTGCCGTGTGCTACGTCTGTCTCTCTGTTACGTTATTGGCTTGTCCCCGACTATCCCTGTTTGCTCGTGACCCTTGACCTTCGGCTTGTCTTTCGTTATCCTTGTCTGCTTGTGGCCCTTGACTTTAAGCTTGTTATTCGTTACTCTTATATCTCGTGCTGCTGCTTCCCCTCTTGTCCCCTTATCCTACGGGGCGTGAGCTAGGAGACTCTAGGGGCCGCGACCTGGACCCAGCCTGCAGCATAACATCCTCACCACTAGAGGCTCTGGAGAAGACCTGCTGGGTCTTAGACTCCACGCCCTGGGGAATCTTGGCTCTAGCTTCCCATAGGATCCCGGTTGTGCTCCTCTGGTCCCGCTTTCCACAACCACCCAGTTTCCTATCCGCAGCAGTCAGCCATAGGGTTCACTACCTTGCGGTGCACTCCTGTCCCCCTACGGTGTGCATCTGTCACCTGGCCACAGGTGACCTGACACATCCCTTGTAATAGGAATGTGTGTGACAGGTTCTCTTTATTGAGAGATGTGGGGTCAATAAGACCCCACATCTCTCCTCCAGGCTGGAAAGCATGAGATCAGTGAAATTTTTTTCACTGATCTCATACTTACAGCCACAATGGCAGCTTTGTTTACATTTGAGGACACGGGCGTGACGTCATCACATCGCGCCCGGGCCTCCGACGATCATAGAGATGACTGGTGACCATCTGGTCACCAGTCATCTCTATGCTCATCACGTGACCCACCAACGGTGCCAGAAGATTCGCTCCGGGTCCCCGATCGCACGGGAGAGCATGGAGAAGCACCGGATGGCGGCGGGAGGGGGGATGTCCCCTCCCGCCGCCTATAAGAACGATCAAGCGGCGGAACCGCCGCTATGATCATTCTTATGGTGCGCAGAATCGCCGGCTGAACAAAAGGATATCTGAATGATGCCTCTAGCTGCAGGCATCATTCAGATATCCCCCCCTCAAAGCCGAGGACGTCATATGACGTCCACTCAGGATGGGAGATCCCATCTTTTGACGTCATTTGACGGTGGGCGGTAGGGAAGTAGTTAAAGTGCTAGCTGCCAACTAATCATACAGTGCCCACTTTATTTTGTTTTTAACTCAGATATGACGGCATGTTCCCCAGCTGGCTGTCAAACTGCCTAATGTCCTTCACAGCCCCTTCCTCCCCCCTCAGGTCCCACTATCTCTCGCCCAACCCCCCCCCACCCACTATATATATATATATATATATATATATATATATATATATATATATTGTGGTAGTGTGGTACCCCACCAGTGTATGAATACAGGATTCTCAACCAGGCAGGTTGAGGGGCTCCAGGGTATTTGCTTGTTTGGGAGGAAACTGGCTTTTCAGTTTCCTCATGATTTACTAAAATCCACTTTGGGACCCGGAGCTTGGGGATTTCTTAGAGATCCGGGTGGGATGAAATCCCCAGTCCTGGATCCGGGTTTTGAGACTCAACTGCACACTGATTGTTCAGGTGTGTGTGGGCCTGATAGTAGAGTCAGGACCAGCATTCTGGGCCCCACCCTCCCGACGAGTGCAGGTGTGCACTGGGGAAGCCATAGAGTGCAAGTGTGCACTGGAGAAGTCAGAGAGTGCTTGTGTGCACAGTGGAAGCCAGAGACCCAGGTCTGAGGGTCAGAGCAGCAAGGGGCTGCTATCCAAATGGATGGTGTTGCAGATGGAATAGTCTATAGGAGAAAGACAAGAGCCTGAAGTGGAAGGCCTGAGCAGCACTGCTGTATGTATAAGCCAGGAGGCTGAATGTCATTTTGTTGTTGAAAAGGAGTACTGAAACCCCTGCGAGGGAAAACCTTTTGATTTTGTTTTGAACTTCTTTTAATAAAAATGGGCAAACAACCCTTAAAAAGAAGAACCAGCGAGTGGTGGTGTCCTTCAAGCTCTACACTTGATGCTAGTCCTTCACAATATATATATATATATATATATATATATATATATATATATATATATATATATATAAATGTCTCAATGTTCACTAACCCCAGATCACCCAAACTACACATCAGACGGATATGGCTCCCAGCCCATTCCTCTTCCACCTCCCTATTCAAACCAATGGCCACCGCATAGCCCTCACCCACCTCACCTCCATTCACAGGCTCCAACCCCCATCCCATGCAGCCCTGAACAATCTGAGGTCCCACCGATTCTTATCTCTGGACCGACCCCTCCATCCTTCAGTTCCTATCACCCCCCCCAGACTCTTCCATCTAATAATATTCCTGGACTCTACCAGCCTTCCATTCCTGTCCTCCATCCTTTTTTCCTTGTTCATGGATTCCTATTTCCCAATCCCTGGACTCTTCCATCCCTTTAGTTCCCATCTCCAGACTACTCTATTCTTCCTTTCCTATTCATGGATTCTTCCTTCCCTATCTCCAGACTCCTCCATCTTTCTAATCGTGATGCATCGCGGAATCGAATCGTTGACATGATAATCGAATCGTGAGACCACCGAAGATGCGCACCCCTAATGTCAAAGGGTCAAGCTATTGTTGACCTTGGATGCAGAATTCTTGACCTTGGTTACAAAACTCCTGTAACATAATGGAAGCATATAATTGCCAAATTACATTTGCCCAGCATACAGCAGTAGTAGCTGCATTGCCATTGTAATAAAGGACACCTTGTACAAATAATTCCAACAGCATTTGTTTGCTATGTGCCCACTCAAACACAAAAATCTGTCTGCTTTTAAAACAAACATATTTTTTTCTATGCAAGTCTGAGAAAATCAGAAAGCAGACTATTTATAATATATATCTTAAACGCAACACAATTTTGAAAGTGGATGGTTAGTGTTTGGGCCACCTTTTGATGACAGTTTTGGGCATAGGGTGCCGCAAGCTGTTCCTTGAGTCTGTCAATCCTTCTTGATTTGTTTGTTATAAGGGCCTGTTGGCAAGTATTGCTGTGTTGGCCACACCTCAATTGAACTGCTTTTGGACATTCCATTGATAATGACTGCAGATCTGTGTACAATACTGAAAGTAAGATTTTTGACTTGTTAGTCAAATCTGTCTCTTGAAACACCGTAAGGGACACGGGTTTGTCCCCTTCTTTTTTTTCTAATGTTCTCCTTATTGCTTGCTACAAATCTGAGGCTAGGGAGTGGGAGGTTTCCCTGCAGCCTTCTTTTCTTGTCAGTGTCCAGTGACCTGAAGATGGCTGCATAAAACCTATTGGTAATGCTTAGAGGGAGTATGTCCCATACTGTTCTCCAAGAAATGGATTTTACTAGTAAGTCAAAAATCCTGTTTAATCTCCAATATTGTTTTGCCTTGTGTCTATTAAATTGGGAGTTAACTTCAATGCATACATTTTACCTATAGGTATGCGTATGATAAGGCTTACCTATATGTACTGTAAATACCTCCTAAACATGCACTGTTTAGGAGATGATTACTGTACATGCAGCCAGTAAAATCACTGGCACATGCGCTCTGAAGGAATGGCCACTCGGGCTGTTCCTTCAGAGTCTTGTGCCGTAAATGGCGGCTCCTGCGCATGCGCGCGAGTGACGCTATCGTGGCTCTGGCCACTCACACAGCCAGAGTCTGCGAACCTGGAAGAAAGACTGGGTGAAGGTGGAAGTGCCTTCAGTAGTGACAGAGCGTCACTGGAGGGGCTTTATCCTAAGGTAAGTTTCACATAATTTGCTAGTATGCAATGCATACTAGCATAATATGACATTGCCTTGCAGGTTGCAAAGAAAAAAAAACACAGTAGTTTACTACTGCTTTAAGGTTCTTTGAAGTATAAGCCAAGAAAGCAATTAAAACTCTGTAAGAGCTAACTATCCTTTCTAATTAATAAGCAGGTACAATATAACTGGTAGGCATAAGTATTTTAAGCACTTAACCTGTGTTTGCTGGTGATGGACTCTTCCCATGGCTCCTTGCTTCTCAGAGCCCATCACAACTCTTTCCTCCTTTGTCTTCCAGCACAACTCTTCCTTTTTCTCTCACCACATGGTTGTTCGAAGTCCTTTTCCCCTCCCCTCATTTCCTGTACATAATTTCCTATTCTGAGTTTCACAAACTAGTCCAACAGGTTTATTTGCATTTCAGTGGGGAGGCCTTGCTTCTAAAACAGCACATGTAACTAATTTATATTTAAGCTATAAAAATCACCATTATTATTATTATTATTATTATTATTGTTATACAGGATTTATAAAGCGCCAACAGTTTGCGCAGCGCTTTACAACGTCTGGATATAGCCACAGGAACACAGATATGTTTTAGTTCTGACCTTTTTTTATGTAATTTCTAAGCTCAACACAATGCTATCGCTTTTATAAGGGGTTTTCATTCTTTGTTTGATTTTATTATTATTTTATATGATGGAGAATGCAGTACCATGAATTGAATTTCACAAATTTTAATAACACTCAAAGTACTTTTTCTCGTGGGAATAGTTTGTTTAACATGGTTGCTATGTGACATTGATTTTTATTAAAAGCAGGGGAAAGCCTGCTTTTTACATCTATTGCAATGTCCTTTTTCTTCTGTGATATTTACTGTAGTCGGTGAGGGTAAAGGGTCAAAATGTATGTCCAGTCAGTAAATTTATCTTCGTGCTGGATGGAGTGTGAAAGGTTAGAACCCATTTTATGTTTTACTATAAAACTTATAAAAACACAATCAAATCCCTGAGCGCTGCTATAGAAAACTTTCATTATCCTACCCAGGGATTTGATTGTGTTTTTATAAGTTTTATAGTTTTATGTTCTGCAAAATATTTGTTGTGTTTAAGCGGCTGCTGATATAGATACATATAGTGAACATTTGGGTTAATGAATACGGTCACGTATTCATTGTAGTCTGTTATAAGTCACCTGTGAGCTTCTTTAGCGCTGGGATAGTGAAAGAAGGCCAGGGGAACTTCACTTCCATTTTATGTTTTGACTGCTCTCCGGGGTTCCTGTTAGAGACATTTGTCCTCACTATCTTTCCTGCTGACAAAGTTTTACCAAATAGAAGTAAGGTAAACTCTCCAATAGCAACACAGATCTAAAATGAGTTTCTTTAGTAGAGTACAGAAAGGCTAGAAACCCTGTCCGATTTTTACTTGTGTACGTGTTGCTGTTGCAAATATTCCCTTACTTTCTGTCTAGTAAATCTATTGTTAGCAGGACAGTAATCGAGGGTAAATCTCTCTAACTGAGCTCCAGATACAGTAGTTGTAAAAAAAAACAGGAGTGTCAATCCTTTTCTACTCTACCCAAAACTACACAGATTTTGGCTTGATATAATTGAACTTGAACATTAGATATAATGTAAAATTTAAGAATTGTGTGTTCGTTTTTATGATTAGGCAAAACTTCCATGTTTGAGCAATGCCTCATATGCACATGTGCAGGTAAACGCTGATGCAAAAAAGCTGGGATTTTTTCATTGGAGGAGATTTGCAACTGCAAACGTCCCATGTACATGAGCCCTAACTGTTGATTTTGGAAATACGCTTGTCTTAGAAATCACGATAGCCAAACTATCACTTTGCATTCATATGTAAAAAGCCTTTTATAAGTTTACCATCAAAATGGTACATAATTACAAAGCCTTTCCTGCTTCAATCAGTTGCACTTCCGTAGAACATCAGTGCTTCTCACGCTGCATCAAAATATATACCTGATAATGTATAAGCCGTTGGCAATCTCAACACACGTTTTTTATTCAGAACTGAATGAGATGCTTAGGTAAAGTACTGTCAGTTATTGGTGTTAATTGTTGATTGCCACTTTGCTCATGTTTTAAAACATTGATGCTCACTTTGCATAGGGAAATGGTTTTTGCTTTTACAATACCAGAGAAAAAGCACAATTGAGTAAAATTACGACTTTGAAATTAAATATTACCACTCATTTAGCTTTAGTCACAGGAGAGAGTTACACGTATATGGTGAAATAGAGCTCATATTAATATTTTTATAAAAGGTAAATGTTCTTCATTATAAAAAAAGTAGTATATTTATTGAGTAAAATACTGATGCCGCGTACACACGACCGTTTTTAATGACGAGAAAAATGCAATTTTTTAAAATGGTCATTAAAAATGATTGTGTGTGGGCTTCAGAGCATTTTTTCACGACGTGAAAAATGGGCATTAAAAAATTGGAACATGCTCTAATTTTTCGCGTCGTTTTTTCACCTCGTCGTTTTTCTCGTCATGAAAAATGGGCGTGTGTAGGCTTAAACAACGTGAAAAAAAATGTGCATGCTCAGAATCAAGTATGAGACTGGTATAACTAGTGTTCGTAATGGAGATAGCACATTCGTCACGCTGTAACGGACTGAAAAGCGCAAGGTTGAAAAGCGCGAATCGTCTCAACAAACTTTACTAACATGAAGGGTGGCGCCATCCGAATGGAACTTCCCCTTTATAGTGCCGTCGTACGTTTTGTACGTCACCGCGCTTTTCTCAAGCATTTTTTTTCCACGATATTGTGTAGGCAAAGCAGGCTTGAGAAGAATCACGTCGAGAAAAATGCCGTTTTTTTCAATGACATTAAAAAACGGCCGTGTGTACGCGGCATTAAACTCAAAATGACTATGTGAACAGAATAAATATCATTAACCTCATAATGCCCAGAAATATGATAAAATTGTGTTTTTTATGAAATGTTCTTAGGTATTTTGATCTAATTAAATAAAATCCAGAAAATTAGCACTTGATTTTTTCCACGTTATACTTTTAGTGTGAAGTTGATGAATGGGTTTATGTGAATACATTTTGGATACCTTTTCAGCTTTCACTGTAGCGCACATGCTGGAATGGCTCTGAGGTATAGTTTCACTAAAACTGGTAAGGAAAATCTAGTCATTTCTTGGTTCAGGGTTCCTGAAGGACTGTATACTCAATCCTTCAGGAACCCTAAACCTGAAGAAAAAATTTTAAAAACAAAGGCACTCACAAAACCCACCTAAAAAAAAAAAGTGCATCTTGCATGGCCGGATGGTGGAAATGCAAGACACGCACTTGAGGCTTGAAAAAAAGAGACATGTCCCTTAAATGCATTGTCATAGTAATCAGGAAGCTGAACAGGATGTGAGCACAGCTTTCCGTAAGCCCTGGTGTGGAGCGCTGCACAGGCTTTTCATCACCCAAGAGCCCAGCCTGACAGCCCATCAGGATGAAAAAGGAGGATGGAGGAAACATAACCACTTTCCTGTAGTGATGCTGCCAGCCCCAGCATTGGCTTGCACTGTGCAGGGTGCATCCTCCTCAGCTGGGTTATGTGAGTGTATTCATTTTTATTTCACATTAGTAAAAATTAAAGTACAACTAAAGGCAACCTTTTTATTAGTTATGGATAGAGTGGGGATGGATTAGAACACCTGTCAGTTTTTATTCCTCTGTGTTCCCATTGGGGAGATTCACCCTCTATATTGTCCTGTTTACCATTATCATTAAAAGTAAAAGAAAATCCCAAATTGGGTTGTCCCCTGAAAGGAAATGGAGGAGAATCTTCCAATGGGGACACTAGTTCTGGTGACCTGGGGGTCTCCAAGGAATTCCCTTTACGTTGCAGGGATTTCCACTCACATCCTGTTTTGGCTATGGGACAGGAAGTGAAGGTAAATCTTCCCCAATGGGACACAGATGGCAAAAAATAAACTGACAGTGGTTATGACCCTCCCTGATGCTATCCCCAAAAAATATTTTAAGTTTAATTGCACAAGATTGCTTAGATTTTTGTAAACTAAATCTTCTGGTTTTTCATCTGCCCAGTAATGGCTTGTTCTGTGCAGACCTCTACAGCAGTTCAGTTTTGGGCACCAGTTCATAAATAGGATATCGGAGAACTGGAGAAAGTGCAGAGAAGGGCATGGAGGAGCTTGGCAATAAGGAGCGATTAGCTGAACAAAATGTTTTCTCTCTTGAGAAGAGGAGAATAAGGGGGGATATGATCAACATGTATAAATACATAAGTGGTCCATATAGTGAACTTGGTGTTGAGTTATTCACTTTAAGGTCATCACAGAAGACAAGGGGGCACTCTTTGTTAAAAATAAATAAAAAAGACTGAATTAAAAAAAACGTTTTATATTTTGTTATAAAATTTTGCAAACTGGTAATTTTTCTCCTTCATTGATGTACGCTGATGAGGCTGCACTGATGGACACCGATGGGCTGCACTGATAAGGTGGCACTGGTGGGCACTGAGAGGTGGCATTGGGCACTGAGGTGACACTGAGAGGTGGCACTGATGGGTGGCACTTAAGGGCATTGATAGGTGGCACTGGTGGGCACTGAGAATTGTCACTAATAGGTGGCAGTGATGGGCACTGATGGGTGGCAGTGATACTGATGGGTGGCAGTGATGGGCACTGATGGGTGGCAGTGATGGGCACTGATGGGTGAGACTGATTGGCACTGACAGGTGGCACTGGTGGTCACTGTGGGCATTGGCAGGGGGCACTGGTGTAAACCAACGAGGCTGATGTGCCTCTTCCACTGGGGACCGATGTCCCGCACACAGGAGACGGTGATCGGCTTTTTTTTCTCCTCACGCTGTCAACGCGAGGAGAAAAAAAAACGATTACCGAACTTTGTTTTCATCACGTGATCAGCTGACAGCTGATCACGTGGTAAGGGGCCGGGACCGGCCCCTTACTCGGATATGTGATCACCCGAGTCTCAGTGACTCGGTGATCACAGTGCGCGCCCTGCAGGGGGCACGTGCAAAGGCGAGGACATCTATTGACGTCCTTCCGGCAATTGGGGTCCGCGCTGTAGCCGTCATTTGACTATAGCGCGGGCCCCTAGTGTTTTTTTTTTTTGGTTGAACTAGTTGTCTTTTTTTCAACCAATCTAACTATGTGGCAGATTAGTGGAAGGATTTCTGGTTCCTTTCAGCTCAGCTTATTATGAGACAAATGATTACAGTGACTTTTTTTTTCGGCACACTTTAAATATAAATGTAGCATATTTATAAAGCAACAGAATGAGGGAGCTTTTTAATTTCAGTAAGCATGCTTTCAGAATAGGATTTTATAAAACAAAATATGTTGTAGTAATTTTGCCTCCAGTGATCTAAAGGTAAAAACACTTTATGAAATTGTGTTTTTTTTTTTCTCCAGATCTTATTTTGAAGCTTTTATAAAACATGGATGAACTTTCCCTAGAAGGTTTATTTTTTGAAGGACCAACCACAAAAGGGTTAGTAGGCAACAACAAAACAATATTTTTAATAAATGCCAACGCATGCATTTTTGCTTTTATTGTTTAAGTTTCAGCTTTGACTTTCACACAATCATAACTTATCTCAAGCTGAAACATGCAAAAATCAGAGAGAGACCCATTTAAGTGGACAATTATGACAAGTGTGGAGTGTAAATGTGTATTGACTAAAATGCTAATTTTGCTAATGGCTTAGGCCCCTTTCACACTGGGGCGTTGGGTGCGGTGGCGGTATAGCGCCGCTATTTTTAGCGGCGCTATACCATCGTAATTGCGGCGTGATTCGGCCGCTAGCGGTGTGGTTTTAACCCCCGCTAGCGGCCGAAAAAGGGTTAATACCGCCGGCAATGCGCCTCTGCAGAGGCGCATTGCTGGCGGTATTACCGCGGTTTCCCATTACTTTCAATGGGAAGGAGCGGTAAACACACCGCTCCAAAGATGCTGCTAGCAGGACTTTTGGAGCGGTCCTGCTAGCGCACCGCCTCAGTGTGAAAGCCTTCGGGCTTTCACATTGAGACTGCTGGGGCAGGAGTTTTCAGGCGGTATTTAGGCGCTATTTTTAGCGCTAAACCGCCTGAAAAATTCCTCAGTGTGAAAGGGGTCTTAGTGAGCATGTGTGCACTTTAAAGTACCCTATCTTTGTTTTGCTTTGTGTCCTATTAAGGTTCTTTGTGTTAGAAGCAAGGAAGCAACTAAAACATCTGTAGTGTATTAAAGCGATACTAAAGCTTTGTTTTTCCTAAAATAACAAACATGTTATACTTATCTGTTCTGTGTAATAGTTTTGCACAGAGCAGCCCAGATCCTCCTCTTCTTGGGTCTCAATCCAGCACTCCTGGCCCCTCCCTCCTGCCAGATGCCCCCACAGCAAGCTGCTTGCTGTGGGGGCACCCAAGCAGGCACGTTCCCAAGCCAAGGCTCTGTGTGTCTATTCACACATGGAGCCGCAACTCGGCCCTGCCCCCTCCATCTCCTGATTGGTTCACTGGCTGTGATTGACAGCAGTGGGAGCCATTGGCTCCCGCTGATGCCAAGAGCCAATCAGGAGTGTTAGTTCCCAAGGAGCCAAGGCTCTTATGGACATTGTTGGATCAGGAGCGGGCTCAGGTGAGTCTTTGGGGGGGCTGCTGTGCACAGAAGGTTTTTTACCTTCATGCATAAGAAGTTAACATATGCACCAACTTAGTGTACCTTCATAGACTTTATTGAGGTAAGAGTATTACTCACATATTGTGAATGGTCATAGGCACATTAAAATGATGATGACACTGCACATCCGCTATCTTGACATCATGGGAGAAAGAAGAAGAGGTGCACATCAATGGATGCCCAGATGGAGCACAGGCTGTCTGCCTGCGGTCGGGTAGTCTGGTAGGAACCGGCACTTCCCTGTCCCGTGGTCCCGCACGTCAGGCTGGTATGACATCACTTCCTGGAAGTGGTGCAGATCGTCAGTGACGCTTCTTTCTTCATGCTGTGGGGCCGCCATTTTGGAAGAGGGCTTATATAGACACAATGTCTATAAAAGGCCTTCTTCCAAAATGACGCCCCCACAGCCTAGAGAATGAGCACATGCTCTGCAAATTGGGGAATAGAATGCATGAAGGTAAAAAACCTTGTGCCTATACAACCACTTTAAGGTGCTTTTACTAACTTGGTTACAGAATCCCTGTAACACAATGGAAGTATCGAACTGCCAACTGACATTTGCCCAAAGTACAACAATAATATCTACAGTATGTTCCCATTTTATTAAAGGACAGTTTGTGTAAACGGTTCCAACAGAATTTGTTTTGGGCGTGTCAAAGGTCTGCTTCTAAAACAAACAAACAGATTTTTTCTGTAAGTCTAAAAAAAATCTGAAAAGAGACATGCCCTACCAAGACTTACTAATGACTGACTAATTGCTAAAAATAATGGCTCTGCTCCATACTCGTACTACTAGACTTTCTGCTGCCTTTTATAATGTTGACCACTCGATCCTCCTAAAAAAAACTGTGACAAAACAAAAACGTGAAACACAGGGTGTATTTTGAAGGAGTCAGGAAGATTGAGTTCATATGCCACCCTGTTGAGTTTCCTTTTGATTGGGAAGGGCCCCAAGTACCTGGGTCCCAACTTTTTAGAGGGACAGGCAAGATTTGTAGTAGACAGCGTCACCAATTTTTAGATCCAGTTCCCCTCTTCTTTTCCTGTCGAATAATTTTTTATCGCTCTCTTGAGCCTTGGAAATTGCTTCTTTTAGGATTTGATTATTAGAAGAAAGGAAATTCAATCTATCCTGGACTGCTGGCAATGGAGAATACGGGACTAATGTTGGTAGAAAGGAGGGATGGAATCCATAATTGGAGAAGAAAGGTGTCTGATTTGTAGCAGCGTGGATGGAATTGTTGAATGCAAATTCTGCCAGGGGGAAGTAGTGATGTCCAATCCTCCTGGGTAAAAGAGGAGAAGCATCGTAGGTATTGTTCCAGTGTTTGGTTCGTACGTTCGGTCTGCCCGTTAATCTAGGGGTGGTAGGCTGAGGAAAAATTGAGTTTAATGCCCAAGGCTTCACACCGTGCTTTCCAAAATTTAGACGTGAATTGTACTCCACGATTAGAGACAATGTCGTCCGGAATTCCGTGCAACCTCACAATTTCTTTTATGAACACCTTGGCCGTTTCTGTTGCAGATGGGGTCCCCTTCATGGGAATCAAATGTGCCATTTTAGAGAAGCAATCAACTACCACAAAAATGGATGAAAACCCTTCAGAGGGGGGGGAAGTTAGACAATTAAATCCATCGCAATTCTTTCCCAAGGTCTTTCAGGGATGGGCAGTGGTCTTAACAGTCCTGTCAGGAAGATCCTGCCAGTAACAGGCACTCTGAACTTCCTGGTGCGCGACTGCGGGTGCCATTGTGCATGCGCACCATTGCGCATGTGCACGTGGGAATGCGTGCGCGTGGGAATGCGCGCACCCCCATTGGCACCAGGCGGGCTATTTAAACCAGACTGACCCACTGGGATCTTTCTGTCTGATCTACAGCGTTACGTGTGTCCTGACCTCTGAAACCTGTTCCAGTTCACTCCAGTATCTGACCCGGCTTGCTTCTGACTAACCCAGCTATCTGCCTGCATCTGACTCCTGCCTGCCTGACCATCCTTCTGCCTGCTCCTCTGGTCCTGCTGCTGTCCGCCTGATATCTGACCCGGCTCGTTTGACCCATCCAGTTACAGTCTGCTGCATCTGCCTGCCGATCCAGCCTGTTCCAGGTTCCTGTCTACGGTCCTTCCAGTCAGCTGTCCAGTTCCAGTCTGCTGCATCTGCCTGCCGTTCAGCTTGTTCCTGGTTCCTGCCTCTGCTCAGTCGCACCTGCGATTCCTCTGTACAGCTCCACCTGGACTTCAGACCAACCTCCTGCTGTTGATCCTGCCAGGCACTCGTGCCACTCCTGACTCCTGTGCTTCCTGTTCACCCTACCAGGGGCCACGAGTCGGAGCCGCAAGAGAGGCCATCCCCTGCAATCCGGGCTCATCCACTAGGTACGTGACAAGTCCCCAGGTTTTGTTCTTTGAGCCTTTATTCCTGAGACAGATTGGGCAGGAACTTGCGTAGGCCCTGCAATCTTTTGCTAGACCAGGCCACTAGAAATGCCTTTGAACTAGGTCCGTGGTTTTGTGACCCCCAAAATGACCAGCCGAGGGGTAATCGTGACAAGTCTGTAAGGTAATTGTACGAAGATCCTGAGGCACAAATATTTTGTTTCCCTGCCAATAGAGCCCTCTCTTTCCTGAAGCCTGGTATGTTAGGGTAAAGGGATCTCCCGAGACGCCTGACGGATCTGGGACACAAAATCAGTTTGAGTTAGTAAAAAATTTCCAGCTTGAAGCATAGTATCTGGCGGAGATAAGGTTTCAGTTTCCGGGAACATACGAGACAGAGCATCAGGCTTAATGTTCTTGTATCCCGGCTGGTAAGTGATGTGGAAATTAAAACGTGAAAAAAAGATCCCATCTTGCTTGTCTAGGCCTGAGGTGCTTGGCGGTTCTGAGGTATTCCAAATTTTTATGATTTGTAAAGATCAATATGGGATGTGCCGCTCCCTCCAAGGGGTATCGCCATTCCTCCAGGGCTGTCTTTATTGCCAACAATTCTCGGTCCCCTACGTCGTAATTCTTTTCTGATTAGTCCTAGTTTCCGGGAAAAGAAGGCCACAGGAAGCATTAATGATTTAGCTCCCAGACGTTGGGACAGGAGGGCCCCTACCGCAGTCTCAGAGGCATCCCCCTCCAGGATATACGGTAGGGCAGGATCAGGATGCCTTAGTACTGGAGCAGAAGTGAATAACTCTGAGTTTATCGAAGGCGACTTGAGCTGCTTCAGTCCACTGGAAGCGCTTTTGCTTTTTGGTGAGATGTGTGATGGGTGCTATGATGCCAGAAAAGTTATTTTTGAATTTCCTATAGAAATTGGAAAATCCAGTAAAACGTTTCACCCCTTTTTTGTCGGTGGGAGGTGGCCAGGACATGATAGCTGCGACTTTCTGAGGGTCCATCGCCACACCTCCAGTTGATATGACTAGGCCGAGGAAGTGGATGGTTTGATGCTTAAATTCACACTTCTCGGCCTTAGCGTAAAGACCATTCTGCCTTAACCTGAGGAGGACTTGTTTCACGTGGATCTGGTGTGATTCTAATGATGCTGAGAATATCAGGATATCGTCCAAGTATACAAAAACGAATAAATCTAAAGTCTCTGAAAATATCTTTAACAAAATGTTGGAAAGTCGCTGGTGCGTTGCATAATCCGAATGGCATCACGAGGTATTCGAAGTGGCCGAAGCGTGTTTGAAAGGCCGTCTTCCACTCATCCCCCTCACGGATTCTAATTAAGTTGTAAGCCCCTTGTAAATCCAGCTTTGTGAATATCCTGGCGGAACGAAGTCTCTGGAACAACTCTGGAATCAAGGGAAGGGGGTATCGGTTCTTGATCGTGATTTTATTTATTTCCCTGTAATCAATAAATGGACGAAGGGAGCGATCTTTTTTTTTTCAACGAAAAATATTCCTGCACCAGCTGGGGAGAATGAGTGTCGGATGAACCCCTTGTTGAGGTTCTCGTCGATGTACACCTTAAGGACAAAAAGTTCAGGCTCAGAGAGGAAAAATTCTTCCAAAGGGAATTTTCTGCTCCTGGCAGCAATTCAATTGGGCAATCGTATACTCAATGTGGGGGAGAGTATTAGCTCTTTGTTTATCGAACACGTCTAAGAAGTCGTGGTAAGTGGGTGGCACAAGTTTCTGGGTTTCAGAGATGGCTTCCAGGCAGCCAATGACTGGGGTTGTAGGGTGACAAGACTTGAGTCAGTTCTAGATGCAGTAGGCGGACTGGAAGGTCACCTGGTCAGTGGCCCAATCAATGTGGGGGTTATGGGCCTGTAACCAAGGTATTCCCAGGATGATTGGGAATAACGGGGAAGGGATAACATCCAGGAGTAGCAGTTCTTGATGGTCTGGTTGAATACTTGTGGAAAGAGGTTGGGTTTCATGGGTAATGGGCCCAGATTTAATGCTTGATCCATGAGCCAGTCGCATGGAGAGTCGCTGTAACTTGGGTTGCAGGGGGATGTTATGTTGCTGGGCAAAGACACGGTCTATGAAGCAGCTGCAAGCGCCTGAATCAATTATGGCTTGGACGGACGATTACTGGGTACTCTGGGTAGCATCCATACAGGGCGGAATTGGCTGGTTTTCTCTGATCTGCATTCCCTTAAGCGTCGGTCTATCTGAATAGATAACTGGATCAAGGCCTCCAAGGAATTGGGAACTCCCACTCGGGCTAATTCATCTTTAAGTGCCTCAGAGAGGCCTAGGCGAAATTGGTAACGGTCCAGGGCCTTCAAGAGGGCTACCGCCAACTGGAGCATTACTAACTTATTAACTGATGTCACACCACTTCCTCAAACTCAGTCTTTCACAAAATTGAGCTCATATTTCTCCCAGCCTGTGCCCCCTCCCCTGACTTCTCCATCAAGATCAATCATATAGTTATCTGTCCCTCCTGCCAGTTGCTAGGTGTAATCCTGGACTCTGATCTACCTTTTCAGCCCAAATCTTGGACTTTTCCTCTGTAACATCTCCAAAAATATGCCCCTTTTTAACCAATTAAACCACTAAGCAACTCATTCACTCCCTTGTCATCTCTCGCCTTGGCTATTGTAACTCCCTCCTCATGAGCCTACCTCTACACAGGCTATCCACTCTTCAGTCTGTAATGAATGCTGTTGCCAGACTCATCCACCTTAACAACTGCTCAGTGTCCTCCACCCCTCTCTGTCAATCCCTCCAATGGCTTCCGATTGCTAAACAATTCAAATTCAAAATAACAACATACAAAGCCATTTACAACTCTCCCCCCAGCTACATACATTTTGAGTTAAACTCCCTTGTGGATCTTCAGCTTAAGGCCCCATGCACATGAGACGCTGTTAAATGCGTGTTCAGAGGCAGTTGGACACTTTTTTCAACTGCTCCTGAACACATTCAATGTTATCCTATGTGTCCATGCACACAGTCTCGTTTATTGCCGTTTTTAGGCAGTTGCGTTTAACCTCGTTTTTCCAGAAGCAAAAAAATGGGTTCAGACGCAAAAGTTTTCCACGTTTCAGACGCAAAACGCGGCACCGGCGTTTTGCCGTGTTTTTCGTTTATAAGCGTTTTTAAAGGTGACCTATTTTTTTACAATATAAATCTCAAAAATGATGGCAAATGATGAAAAACCATTAAAAATATATTAAAAAAAACTGTAATTGCTTGCATTGCCCTGTAGACAATCCACAACTTGTGCCAGGTGACGTGGCAAGTGGACAATCCACTTGCCACCTTACCTGTCACAAGTTGTGGATTTCCACCTGCCACGTCACCTGCCACAAGTTGTGGATTGTCCACTTGCCACGTCACCTGGCCACGTCACCTGCCACAATTTGTGGATTTCCACCTGCCACGTCACCTGGCCACGTCACCTGCCACAATTTGTGGATTGTCCACTTGCCACGTTACCTGTCAAAGTTGTGGACAATCCACAACTTGTGGCAGGTGACGTGGCAGGTGGAAAGCCACAACTTGTGGCAGGTAACGTGGCCAGGTGACGTGGCAGGTGACGTGGCAGGTGGAAAATCCACACATTGTGGCAGGTGACGTGGCAAGTGGACAATCCACAACTTGTGGCAGGTGACGTGGCCAGGTGACGTTGGCAGGTGGACAATCCACAAATTGTGGCAGGTGACGTGGCCAGGTGATGTGGCAAGTGGACAATCCACAACTTGTGCCAGGTGACGTGGCAGGTGGACAATCCACAAATTGTGGCAGGTGACGTGGCCAGGTGACGTGGCAGGTGATGTGGCAGGTGACGTGGCAAGTTGACAATCCACAACTAGTGGCAGGTGACGTGGCGGGTGACGTAACTGGTGACGTGGCAAGTGGACAATCCACAAATTGTGGCAGGTGACGTGGCAGGTGGACAATCCACAAATTGTGGCAGGTGACGTGGCCAGGTGACGTGGCCAGGTGACGTGGCAAGTGGACAATCCACAACTTGTTGCAGGTGACGTGGCCAGGTGACGTGGCAAGTGGACAATGCACAACTTGTGTCAGGTGACATGGCCAGGTGACGTGACAAGTGAACATTCCACAACTTGTGGCAGGTGACGTGGCAAGTGGACAATCCACAAATTGTGGCAGGTGACGTGGCCAGGTGACGTGGCAAGTGGACAATCCACAACTTGTGGCAGGTGACGTGGCAAGTGGACAATGCACAACTTGTGGCAGGTGACCTGGCCAGGTGACGTGGCCAGGTGACGTGGCAAGTGAACATTCCACAACTTGTGGCAGGTGACGTGGCCAGGTGATGTGGCAAGTGGACAATCCACAACTTGTGGCAGGTGATGTGGCCAGGTGACGTGGCCAGGTGATGTGGCAAGTGGACAATCCACAACTTGTGGCCAGGTGACGTGGCCAGGTGACGTGGCAGGTGACGTGGCAAGTGGACATTCCACAACTTGTGGCAGGTGACGTGGCCAGGTGATGTGGCAAGTGGACAATCCACAACTTGTGGCAGGTGATGTGGCCAGGTGATGTGGCAAGTGGACAATCCACAACTTGTGGCCAGGTGACGTGGCAAGTGGACAATTCACTGACGTGACGTGGCCAGCTGACGTGGCAGGTGATGTGGCCAGGTGACGTGGCAGGTGACGTGGCAATTGGACAATTCACAACTTGTGGCAGGTGACGTGGCCAGGTGACGTATCAGGTGACGTGGCAAGTGGACAATCCACAGCTTGTGGCAGATGATGTGGCAAGTGATACGCTAAATACAAGTACACTGCTGCTCTCTCAGCTGCTGGTCTCCCAAAATGGCGGAAATGGTTAAATAATACTCTTTTTTTGAGCTTAGGGAGGGTCTTATGCTGTTTCTTAACGAAACGCCTATAGACACAAACGCGGTAAAACGCTGCTAAAATCGCGGCAAAACGGGCGTTTTTAAACGCCGGTTTTAGCCTTTAAAAACGTGTGTTCAGCAGAGTTTGGACCGGCGTCTCATGTGCATGGGGCCTAAAAGTGATTGTAAACAATCACCTTGTAAAACAACCCATTCAGTTTAAAATAGACGTGAAAGGCAAAACATTTGTGTATAGATATAACAAAACAAAGACCTTTTTTTAAATTTATTTTTTTATTTTTTATAAGTGATCGCATTCCCTCTGTCCCCAGCTACATACGAGCTAGGGAGGAGAAGCAACGGCATACTGGTCTTCCCAGTGAATGGTTGTGCAGCCGGTCATGTCAGGACAAGTCTGATCATTGGATGAGAGCAGACTGAGTTCTCAGCTCAGCTAGAGAACTGACCACGATGTGTTCTCCTGCTTAGTGTGGTCAGTGTTTTATAAGAAAGCAGAGGAACTGGCAGGAACACCAAGGATTTCACACAAAGGAAGCAATACAAAGAGGACATTGTCCAGCAGGCACATATCAGGAATATGAAATGTTGGCTTTACATATTCTTTAATGTGATATTTTCTTGACTGGCTGACTACTTTTTAAAGTAATGCTAACTGTTTTGTGTGTGTGTGTGTGTTTGTTTTTTTAGTTTAGCTAACCGTTTTTATTAATTTACAAAATGTGTGCTGCTACTTATTTTCTTCTTGCAGGGCTCTTTTATCAGCTTTCTATTTTATTTTACCTTCTACTTTTAATATTGATTCTAGAACTATTGGACAAAAAATGTATTTCAAATTATAATATACCTACTAGTAGTATGCAGTCATTAACGGTTTGTGTGATTTTGATTACAGCACTAGATGGGATAAAGAAAACCTTAAAAAATGGCTTTGTGGTCCAGCTCCTTGTACCGATGATATTCCACAGGCTGGAGATCTGCAAAAGGAAGTAGATATGCAGGCCGCAGGTATTAATATTGTATACAGTATGATGGTGAATAGTGTGAAGAAGGGCTAGAACATCTGTCAGGTTTTGATGCCTGTTTACTTCATTGGGAAAATCTACCACAGGGAGGGAAATATTTCTGAGAGGGACACATACAGCATTTTATACCTTAACGAACAATGTAATTATTCCCTTTTTTTTTTTTTTTTTTGTCAAAAACAAGTGATGCTTTTGTCCTTGCCAGAGGTTTTTCCTTGCACATCTCTTACTTTAATGGTAAAATGCCCTTTAATGCATCACACTAGTGTGAATAGGCCCTAACGCCTATTTGCCGTTTGTTGGGAAACAAATTTGAGCAAGTCAGGGCACATTTCAGTATAACTTTTAAATGTGTTGCTATAGTATTATTTTGCACTGCTGCGCTAGTGCAAAATACATATTCCCTGTGGGAGTGTGACGATGACTGAATGGGCAGTAGTAGTTCTGGCAAGGCAGGCAGCCTGTCAGACACCTGCGAAGAAACTGCTGTCCTCATACAGATACCAGCAGTCTTTATCTCCAGCTGATCTATCACATGCCTGATAAAGGGGTCTTGCATGGTCCCGAAAAATCACAATTCTATGCTGTTATGTGATCGCTTGAAACAACGTTTGTACGCCATTTCAAAGATCCACAGTTGGCTGGCAATATATGCTTTAAAACCATTTTCAACTACAGCTTGATGCTGGTATTATGAATTTTGGGTTGGCACTGGAGCTCAGAGAAATAAAAACTAAGAAATGTAAAATGTTGGGTTTATATTCCTCAGTTGGTCTCTTGTGTTTTTCCAAAAAACAATAATGAGGCTTTACAATGACTCTCTAAAGTTGTTGTATTTTTGTAAATGAGTGTGTATACTCGCCTCCCCAGCCTGCTCCCTAAAGTTTCGTTCTCTACAGAGCTATGGCCTCACGCAGATTTTTCACATCCTGACACATCCAGGAGTGTCCCTTACTGCACACTGTGGTTTCATATTTTGGCTTCTATGTCATTCCTGTTTCCTGTAGTGGTGTGAGGGGCGGCAGAAGAAACCACAGCATGTAGTAAGGGGATCAGGCATCCAACACAGACAGAAGTGTGTTGAATGTGAAAAGTCTGCCAGAGGCTGTAGCTCTGTGGGAAAATGAAGATCCAAAAAACGGGAAGTGGAGTATCTAATTTTAATCCTCCTTCCTTTGCAGGCAAATTTTTGCCTCTGTTTTTTTCTTAACGAGTCACTTTAAGATATAGTTTCTGCCACACGTGCCACTCATTGACGATCATGCAAATGTTCACCCTCCTCTTTAATGAACGATGGGAAATTGTATACATGTCTGATTTTACTTTAGGGCAGATATTGTGGTTGTTTTAAAAGCTGATTGAATCTAGACTAGATTAAAATGTATACATTTATGGAGGTTAAATCTATTATACTATAGAGGATAATCGTTGCATTAAAAACATTATAGTTGTTTTACTTGTATATATTGAGGGTAGGCTGTAATTGCATTATGTACGGCTAAAATGAATATGTTAGGAAGAATGTCACATAACATTAATTATAAGTCCTGTCACATTTGTACCTTCAAGGCAGATGTCACACAATTGTAAACAGCCTTCAATTGCTGTTACTAGCTTATTTACATAATATGCTAAATAATGTTTTTATGCTTTCTTTTTAAAGCAACAATAAGACAAACAAAAAAGTTTACACCACTATTAAAGAAAGTAAATGCTATAGAAAGCGATTCTCAGGGACCATATGCTTCACAGCATGGCATTCATTTTAACACAGAGGTGACACCAAACACAGGAAACACAAGAGCAGCGAATGTGACAGCAACGTATCCCTGGTTTTCAAGTGGTAACAAAGAAGCTCCAGGCACATATTTTCTGCCTCCTGAACCAAATCTTCTACAAAGCCAAGATATCAGTTGCAGTCCAAGTTTGCTTCGAAGAAGGTAATGAACTTTTGTGTTTTACCCCCAAGTAAGTTTACAGAGAAGAAGTTAAGTACTCCAGTATGTTAATTATTTTGACTATAAAGGCACAAAGAAAAATACAGCTGCACATAAAGTTGGCAATACAATAATACAGTAGATTTATTTCATGAATAATACAGTAGATTTATTTCATGCAGTCTGTGGGTTGAACAAAAAAAATCTCATTCTTCCATCCAGTGTGGATGAACTAATTCCCCCTGCCAGGCTACTGTTTTCTGACCGCTGCAAGCTTTGAATGTGAGAATACCCAAACAGTGCCTGCAGTTGATTGGCCGACAATGTTCGGCCTGACTCCTTCGATAAAAGTCTATTGAGTTGTCAAGCTGGCAGGGCCATCTACTGTTAGAATTTCATCCAATTCCTCTGAATCTACAAACATTTTAACAGTGTTTGGTCAGCTTGAAGTGACTCTTAATTTATGTGGACATGCTTTAAGGCATAAGTAGTGTGTGCTATCATTAAACAGAACAGTACATATTCTGTATCGCTGAATGAAAATAATTGTAAATACTTTACGTGATTTTTAGCCTGTGTTTCTGTACTATCAGAAAAATCTGTGGGCAGCCATGTCATCTCATGGATGGAGAAAAACTGTCCAGCAGTCTCTGCTGTTCACATCCTAGAAGTGGATAATTAGAAGGCTGACTTCCTCAACTGTCACCACCTGGACCAGGGGAATGGGCCCTTCACCCTGACAGCTTTAGCCTGATATGTCAGAGATTATAATTATTATTATTATGCAGAATTTATATAGCGCCAACAGTTTACGCAGCACTTTACAATATAAAAGGGAGACAATACAATAAAATAAAAGAGGATTAAGAGGGCCCTGGTCAGAAGAGCTTACAATCTAATAGGGTGGTGCAGGTGGTACAAAAGGTTGTGACTATGGGGAATGAGCTAATGTAAGTGGTAAAAGATTAGTTGGAGGTGGGATAGGCTTCCCTGAAGAGATGAGTTTTCAGGGACTGCCTGAGGGCAGCTAGAGTAGCAGATAGCTGGACAGGTTGAGGTAAAGAGTTCCAGAGGATGGGAGAGGCTCTGAAAAAATCCTGGATACGCGCATAGGAGGAGGAGACGAGGGAGCTTGAGAGTAAGAGGTCTTGAGAAGAGTGTAGAGGACGGTTTGGGTGATATTTGGAGACAAGATTGATGATGTAGCTCGGGGCAGAGTTGTTGAATGGCTTTGTATGTTTTTGTTAATATTTTGAATTTAATTCACTGGGTGATTGGGAGCCAGTGTAGGGATTGGCGGAGAGGGGTGGCAGATACTGAACGGTTTGGTAAGGTGGATAAGTCTGGCGGCAGCATTCATGATAGACTGAAGAGGAGATAGCCTATGGAGAGGTAGTCAATCATAAACAAAAATATCCTGTAGGCGCTGCAAACTTCCAGTCTTAGCGTGAGAATGTCCAACCTGTAAGGATTCAAGAGGGCCAGTACCAGTGCGGCTGCAAACCACTGGAAGGGCGGATAAAAAAACACAAAAGCAGTGCTCGATGGACCTGGCATAAAAATTTATAGTCTAGTATTGAATAAAATTACATAATTATTGCACATATTGATAAAGACACTAAAAGCACATAATCAGCAAATAATCAGCTATGATTGTGGTAAATGAAAGGAACAATGCTGATGCCACTGTAGAGTCTAGAATCAGAGGGGTTAACATCAGACCATGATGTGGTATGGGTCCCCAAGGACAGCCTGTCACAGTGCAACAAGGTAACCACGATGCAGGTATAGTGGCTAACTGATGTTGTAGCTCAGATGTACCTGCTAGAAGTCATGGCTGACCACCTAGATGTGGAGTGTTGTTTTGCTTTTGCGTCTGTCTATTAGGTCCTTGTGGTAAAATCAAGGAAACTTAAACTTCTGTAGTGTATCAATGCTTTACTAAACAAGGAACAATCTGCATATACAACTGTAGGATGCACAATACAACACAACGTATAGCTTACAAAATATATGCCTACAAATATATAAGCATGTACAACATGTACCGTATACATTAAGTAAACTAAATAATTACTCAACTTAGAGGTCAAGATGTAATGTCCATAGTTCCTTGCTCAGTCCAACTCCCAAAAAGGTCTCCAAAGTTATCCAGCTTCAGGCAGGCATGTCTTCTTCCTTTCTCCCTCCAAAGACCAACTCCTTCCTTTGTCCTTCCAAAACACCAACTCCTTCAAAACATGTGTCTCCACCAAACACCTTTCCAAACCCCCCCTTTCCTGTTTCCTGATCAATGGAGGGGGAGGGGCCCCTCCCACCCCTTTCCAGCAAAGAACTTCCAGTATCAATGGAGGGGGAGGGAAGGGGCTCTTTACACATATCCTGTTACTACCTAAACTCTATATTATTATTATAAAGTCACCATAGAAATTTCCATAGCAACACATACCACCTCTTGACTTTATAGAATAATATAGAAAACTTCTTAAAGGAGTAGTAAAGTTACATGTTTTTTCACCTTAATGCATCCTATGCATTAAGGTGAAAAAACATTCGACAATACCGCCCCCCCCCCCCCCCCGAGCCCCCGTTTTTCTTACCTGGCCCCTCGAAAGTCCCATGCTCGTCCCCGTCATCCTGTTCGTTTTTCTGCCTGGCCGCCGATTGGCTACACTGGATAGATTGAAAGCAGCGCAGCCATTGGCTGGCGCTGCTGTCAATCACATCCAATGACGCGGCACGCCGGGGGGCGGGGCCGAGTGATACAGTCGGCGGCTATGGCCGCCGCTGTATCACGGGAGCGCGCCCGCAATCACTCCACACCATGCGAGCTCACTCGCATTAAGGTGTGGAGTCCTTGCGGGGAGGAGCCAAGACAGCCGCCGAGGGACCCCAGAAGACCAGGATCGGGGCCACTGTGTGCAAAACGAGCTGCACAGTGGAGGTAAGTATAACATGTTTGTTATTTTTAAGCAAAAAAAAAAAAGGTTTAGTGCTCCTTTAAAGCCTTTTGTCCAGAAAAGGGCGAAACCCCCCCCTAAATGGGAGGGAAAAAAATTCCCTTTTGACCCCCATCTGGGCGATCAGACTTTTGCTTTGTCCCTGGAAGGCTGCAACATTACTTTTGAGCACGGTTAATGTCTTTGGCAGTTTGTGTAAAGAAAGTCCCAGATGAAAATCTGTTGTCCTCTTGGTCATAAGGAAATGCTCAGATGAAAGTCCACTCCAATTCAGCCACCTTTATGACATCATCCGAATCTTCATCATGCTCTCTTCTGGTCTTCCTCCTCCCACCCAGCATGGTCGTCTGCTCTGCCTGCTCCACCTCTCGATGCTCAATATCTGAAAAGAGTAAGAGACAAAAGCAGATTATATGTTCATTTCCAACTGTGCCAAAAACATAGCTCACTGCTCACATTTCTCTATCTGCCCATTTGTAACTGCAAAACTATTGTAGGGTGCCCACTGTTGCCTTGAAACACTTTCACGGAAAGGCATTGACTTCCAACGTAACGAATAAACTTGCATTTCTCTCCGTGCCGTCCTTGGAAGAACAGAGGCCTGCTGCTTCACAGTATGGCACATTTTTGCAAAATGCCCCATTTTGTGGCAACAGAAACACTTAATGTGACTGAATCTACCATTCCCAACCATTTGCTTCCACTTCTTAAACAATGCTGTGTAGGAATCCCATCTATTTCCTCTCTAGGGACCCCCACCTTAAGTAAATCAATCCACATGTGTCTCCTGGAGATCATAGGCCTTGCCTTCCTTGTATCTGAATCAACTCTGTAATTTGAGCTGATCAAATCCTCAGCTTCCCGGTTATGAGAAGTAACAGTAGCACATGTCCTATTTCTGCTTACAGGCTTTGGGCCTTTGTCCTTTGTTAGAGCATCATTAGATTTATTCATGGGGGCTGCACACCGCTCATTCAAATCTTCAGCTCGGCCTACAGCGGTTTGAACACTCTTGGAAGCCACTGCAGGTTTAACTTTGATTATCCTATTTTCTAAATCTTTTGCCTTGCTGCCAGTTTCTTCCAAACACTTGGAGGCCACTGCAAGCTGCTTCTTTATTAAATCTCTTTCTAATTCTGCCTTTTCCCTCTTTTCAGATTCAATATGTAGAGCATGCAGGAAATGCAAACCAAACACAGCAGCTGCCCGCATCTCTCCCTTACTGAACCCAAAACTTTTGAGACTAAAATCTGAGGAAAGATCAGAGACTCCATCCCCCCAAGCTCTGTTCAAAGGAGAAGCATATCCAGCCAGCTCCCTTGCAACAGACATCCACTGACTATTTCTGGCCCAGATAGGAAGGGTGCACCCCTTCAAGTCCTCCTGGACACCAGAAACCTTTGCAGCTTTACTCTTCCTAAACAGTGTACGCAGCATTTTTCCCCCAGTACAAGCAACAAAACACACCACAGAAAACAGGTCAGCTTCTGTTGAAATTTTAGCACAAATTCCGGCTACGAGCCCCCATTGTTTTACTTTTGCGTCTGTCTATTAGGTCCTTGTGGTAAAATCAAGGAAACTTAAACTTCTGTAGTGTATCAATGCTTTACTAAACAAGGAAAAATCTGCACATACAACTGTAGGATGCACAATACAACACAACGTATAGCTTACAAAATATATGCCTACAAATATATAAGCATGTACAACATGTACCGTATACATTAAGTAAACTAAATAATTACTCAACTTAGAGGTCAAGATGTAATGTCCATAGTTCCTTGCTCAGTCCAACTCCCAAAAAGGTCTCCAAAGTTATCCAGCTTCAGGCAGGCATGTCTTCTTCCTTTCTCCCTCCAAAGACTAACTCCTTCCTTTGTCCTTCCAAAACACCAACTCCTTCAAAACATGTGTCTCCACCAAACACCTTTCCAAACCCCCCCTTTCCTGTTTCCTGATCAATGGAGGGGGAGGGGCCCCTCCCACCCCTTTCCAGCAAAGAACGTCCAGTATCAATGGAGGGGGAGGGAAGGGGCTCTTTACACATATCCTGTTACTACCTAAACTCTATATTATTATTATAAAGTCACCATAGAAATTGCCATAGCAACACAAGCGTGGAGCTGGGGTCCCAAGGATTGTGGATGTTGCAACAGATTGCGGGCAGGCAGACCACTCCAAGGAACCGACCTGTATGTGGACAGATGAGTGTGGCCACTCCTACGCCGGAAGCTCCGTGGCGGTGGGCGAAAGGCCAGCTCAGCGGGAACGCGGAGAGCGATGAATCCACCAATGGAAAGTCGGGCGCATACAGATGACGTCAGCGCCGTCCAATGCGGTGGAGAGCAGTGGAAAAAACTGGAAAACTGCCTTGAATCTTATCTTCCCAACATATCTGAACCAGATGTAACAGACCGCATCGTCACTGCGTCCGCCCGGAGCTCCCCTGTCACCAGCAGCAGTCCTCAGCCATCCCAGGTATCATACCATCCCGGTCATGCGTCACTTCCGGCCTGCTGATCTGCCACCAGGTGGCAGATCAGCAGGCCGGAAGTGACGCACCAGGTGGCAGATCAGCAGGCCGGAAGTGACGCATGGCCGGGACGGTATGATACCGGCTTCCTATTGGTGGATTCATCTGTCCACATACAGGTCGGTTCCTTGGAGCGGTCTGCCTGCCCGCAATCTGTTGCAACATCCACAATCCTTGAGACCCCAGCTCCACGCTCCACATCTAGGTGGTCAGCCATGACTTCTAGCAGGTACATCTGAGCTACTGCATCGGTGGTTACCTTGTTGCACTGTGACAGGCTGTCCTTGGGGACCTATACCACATCATGGTCTGATGTTAACCTCTCTGATTCTAGACTCTACAGTGGCATCAGCATTATTCCTTTCATTTACCACAATCATTGCTGATTATGTGCTTTTAGTGTCTTTATCAATATGTGCAATAATTATGTAATTTTATCCAATACTAGACTATAAAGTTTTATGCCAGTTCCATCGAGTGCTGCTTTTGTGTTATTTTATGGAGAGGTAGTCGAATTAGAAGGGAGTTGCAATAGTCAAGACAGGAGATAATAAGGGAGTGAATTGAGTAGCTTGGTGGTTTCATTTGTTAAAAAGGGGCGAATTTTAGAGATGTTACAGAGATGAAGTCTACAAGCTTTCAACAAAAAGTGATTTGGATTTGGGGTTGAAAGGATAGGTCAGAGTCTAGGATTACACCTAGTACCCTGACATGAGGGGAGGGATTGATGATTGCATTATTGATTTTGATGGAAAAGTCATGGAGGGGGGCACGAGCGGGGGAATATTACCAGCTCAGTTTTAGAGCTGAGCTCTAAAACCAGCTCAGTTTTAGTAATGTGAGAGGGGAGACTGAAGGAGCAAGGTGAGGAGCAGACAGATTTTGGTGTCATTTGCATATAGATGGTATTGGAAGCCTTGGGCGGTTATCAAGTGGCCAAGGAAGGAGGTGTAGATCAAAAGGGGTCCAAGAACGGAGCCTTGGGGGACCCCCACAGCAAGGGGCAATGGAGAGGAGGAGACAGAGTTGTAGGTAACACTGAAGGAGCGCTGTGATAGGTAGGAGGAGAACCAGGATAGAGCAGAATCTTGAAGGCCAAGAAAACAGAGTTTATTGAGAAGGAGCAGGTGATCAGCAGTATCAAAGGCCACAGAGAGGTCAAGTAGTAGGAGTATGAAGTAGTGACCATTGGTTTTTGCAGTTGGTGAATCGTTAATGAGTTTTAGTAAGGCAGTTTCTTTTGAGTGCTGCAAATGAAAGCCAGACTGTAAGGGGTCAAGAAGGTTATTTTCACTGAGGTAGGAGCTAAGATGGTTGTAGAATAAGCGTTCTAGAAGTTTAGAGGTGAATGGGAGCAATGAGATTGGTCTTAAATTGTTCAGGACGGTAGGATCCAGTGAGGGCTTTTTAAGTATGGGAGTGATCTGTGCATGTTTTAGAGGTGAGGGGAAGGTGCAACTAGAGAGGGAGAGATTGAAGATGTGAGTGAGGGAGCATAGGATAGAATAAGAGGGTCATCGTAGAAGTTGTGAGGGAACAGGATCCAGGGGACAGTTGATTAGATCAGGGTTTCTCAACTCCAGTCCTCAAAGCGCCCCAACACGTCATGTTTTCAGGCTTTCCATTATTTTGCACAGGTGATTTGATCAGTTTCACTGCCTTAGTAATTACCACAGCTGTTTCATCTGAGGGAAAGCCTGAAAACATGACCTGTTGGGGCGCCTTGAGGACCAGAGTTGAGAAACACTGGGTTAGATGGGCACCTGAACATGAATATATAGTTGCATACTAGGTGAGGTTGAAAAAAGACACCACTCCATCAAGTCCAACCTATGTGTGTGTGATTATATGTCCGTATTACATTTTATATCCCTGTATGTTGTGGTCGTTCCGGTGCTTATCTAATTGTTTTTTGAAACTATCAGTGCACCCCGCTGAGACCACCCCTGTGGAAGGGAATTCCACATCCTTGCCGCTCTTACAGTAAAGAACCCTCTACGTAGTTTAAGGTTAAACCTCTTTTCTTCTAATTTTAATGAGTGGCCACTGGCCACGTGTCTTGTTAAACTCCCTTCCGCGAAAACACCCCCCGGTTCGGTTCGGACCAGAACATGCGAACGGACCGAAAGTTTGCACGAACTTTCGAACCCTTTAAAGTCTATGGGACTCGAACGTGAGAAATCAAACGTGTGAATTTTAAAGGCTAATATGCAAGTTATTGTCCTAAAAAGGGTTTCCTGCCCCAGGGTACATGTATCGATGCAAAAAAAAGTTTTAAAAACGGACGTTTTTTCAGGAGCAGTGATTTTAATGATGCTTAAAGTGAAAAAATAAAAGTGAAATATTCCTTTAAATATCGTACCTGGGGGGGGGGTGTCTATAGTATGCCTGTGAAGTGGCGCGTGGTTCCCGTGTTTAGAACCGTCCCTGCACAAAATGACAATTCTAAAGGAATAAAAGTCATTTATAACTGCTTGCGGCTTTAATGTAATGTCTGGTCGCTGCAATATGGATGAAAATCATTGAGAAAAATGGCAAGGGTCCCCCCCCCCCCAGCCCATTACCAGCCCCTTTGGATCTTGTATGGATATTAAGGGGTACCCCACACCCAAATTAATAAAAGGAAAGGTGTGGGGCTCCCAGGCTCCATATACTCTGAACAGCAGTATACAGGCGGTGCAAACAAGACAGGTACTGTAGGTTTGTTCTTAAGTAGAATCTGTTTGTAATTTTGAACTGGTAAATTTTTTAAGTGTAGCTCCAGCCAAAAAAATTAATTTTTAAGCTTTTTGGAAAACAGCATAGGGAAGGATTATCACCCCTGTAACATTTGTTTTGCTGTCTGTGCACCTGTTCAGAAGATTTCAACTCACTTTCTGTCCCAATGACAATTGGATTTAGAAAATTTGGGGTTTTTAGTGAAACAAAGAACTCTTACAGGAGAGAATTTCTCTTCCTAGGGGTAGATTTCCTCTCACTTCCTTTTGTCTCCTTCCGTTTGCAAGTAGGAGTTGTTTGTAAGTTGTATGTTTGAAAGTAGGGGCCTGCCCTATATACTCTGCAGAAATGTGGGCCTTAGGTGTTGGTGTTGCCACAACACTGTAAGCCCTCACAGTTACTCTTGGAGGGCGCAGGAACGGGCCCTGCTGTGAAATATTAGATCAAGGATTGTAATTACATGCCCCTCTTAAACAGGGGCAGAAAAATTGGGCCTTAGGCGCTGGTGCTGGTGCCACAACACTGCAACCCCTCACAGAAACTCCAGTTGGAGTGCAGGAATGAGCCTTGCTGCAAAGTATTTCAGCAAAAATTGTAATTACAAGCCCCTGTTAAACAGGGGCTGAAAAATTGGGCCTTAGCCACTGGTGGCGGTGCCCAGAACCAAAAATGTTCTTACAAGCTATCAGCATGATCATTGAGGAGGAAGAGGATAGACACTCAGCATCAGCATAGGCAGTCTTGAAGGGATCTGACATTCAAAAAAAAATTATTCGGTTACATCAGCATCAGGTGCTTGGTAGCTGGTGGTGATCCAACACTGATTCATTTTTATGAAGGTCAGCCGATCGACCGAGTCGGACAGGCGCACCCTGTGATCGGTTACAAAGCCTCCAGCAGCACTGAATGTGTGTTCCGAAAGAACGCTGGATGCAGCACAGGCCAGTACCTCAATTGCATACTGTGCAACTTCTGGCCAGTGATCCATCCTCAAGACCCAGTAACCCAGAGGATTTTCGGTGGGAAGTGTCCAAGTCTGATCTTGCCCCTAGGTATTCCTGCACCATGTAAATCAGACGCTGGCGATGGTTGCTGGAACCGATCATACCTTGGGGCTGCGGACTAAAAAATTGTCTGAATGCATCGGTCAGACGGCCACCTTCTCCACCGCTCCTCTGACTGACCGAAGCCTCAGCAACACGTTGTCCAGGACCAGGAATTTGTAACCTCCCAGGCTCTGGGAACGCGTTGCATAAACCTTTCTGTAAGGCCTCCGGAAGATGTTTCATCCTCTGCGACGGCAAGATAAGGTCTGCAACCTTACCCTTGTAACGTGGATCAAGGAGGGTTGCCAGCCAGTAATGATCCCTCTCCTTGATAGTACGAATACGAGTATCCTTCCGCAGGCTTTGCAGGATAAGGGAGGCCATACAGCGTAGGTTTGCTGAGGCATTCGGTCCGGAGTCCTCTGGGTAACTAAGGACGACATGATCCGCAGCCACCTTTTCCCAGCCACGTACAAGTCCATGGGTTTCTTGGGACTGTAATTGATCCCTTGAAGACTGCTGCTGATGCTGAGTGCTAGGCTCCACCTCCATGCTGACACAATCCTCCTCGTCCTCGTCCTCTTCCTGTGTGATAGGCAGGCCAGCAGGAACACTGTCTGAATAAAGGGGGCCTTGAGAGGTAAGGAAGTCATCCTCTTCCTCCCTCTGTTCTGCCTCAAGTGCCCTGTCCATTATCCCATGCAGCGTGTGCTCCAACAGGTGGACAAGAGGGACACTGTCACTGATGCATGCACTGTCACTGCTCACCATCCTCGTGGCCTCCTCAAATGGTGACAGGACCATGCATGCATCCCTGATCATGACCCACTGGGGTGGCAAAAAAAAAACAAGCTCCCCTGATCCTGTCCCCGTGCCATATTGGCACAGATACTCATTGATGGCCCTCTGCTGCGTGTGCAACCGCTGCAGCATGGCCAACGTTGAGTCCCACCTGGTGGGCATGTCACAGATTAGGCGGTTCTTGGGCAGGTTCAATTTCTTTTTGGAGGTCATCCAGCCGAGCACTGGCATTATATGACCGGCGAAAATGCACACAGACTTTCCTGGCCTGCCTCAGCACATCCTGTAAGCCCGGGTACCTGCCCAAGAACCGCTGCACCACCAAGTTAAGGGTGTGAGCCAAACGGGGCACATGGGTCAGTTGTCCCTGTCGGAGGGCGGAGAGGAGGTTGCTGCCGTTGTCGCAAAGCACCATTCCTGGCTTAAGCTGGCGTGGCGTCAACCACCTCTGAGCCTGCCCCTGCAGAGCTGACAGAATCTCTGCCCCAGTGTGGCTCCTGTCCCCCAAGCACACCAGCTCAAGCACCGCATGGCATCTTTTTGCCTGCGTACTTGCATAGACCCTTGAATGCCTACGGAGCACCGCTGGTTCCAAGGACAAATCGGCACAGCAAGAGGCCATGGAGGAAGAAGAGGAGGGGGTGGAGGAGACAGGTGTGTCAGAATCACCACTAGTATTATTTTGGAGGCGTGGTGGCGGAACAAACTCCAACACTACTGCACCCTGTCCTGCATCCTTCCCAGCTGCCAAAAGTGTCACCCAATGCGCCGTGAAAGAAAGGTAACGTCCCTGTCCATGCCTGCTGGACCATGAGTCAGCGGTAATATGCACCTTACCGCTGACTGCCCTGTCCAGCGAGGCCAAGACATTGCCTTCCACATGCCGGTAGAGAGCCGGAATCGCCTTCCGTGAAAAAAAGGCGTTTAAGAACCTGCCACTGAGGAACCGCACATTCCACAAACTCACACAAGGGGGCTGTCAGGAAAGGTTCCATCCGCTGGTGATATTTATTATTTGTCTTGCAGTACTGTGGTCCACCAGCAGGTGTCTCCTGGCAGTTTGGAACTGTCAGGAGAATCTTTCCCTGCTGGTGTTGTATTATCCTTTGGACGCAGTACTGGTTTCCACCAGCGGATGGATCCTGGCAGTGTGGAGCAAACTGCCCTGCCCCGGCTCAGCTGTGACCTGAAGCTAATCAGCCTTCCCATAAATACCCGGCAAGTACAAGCACTCCTTGCCCTGGTATCTCTCTCCCTGACCTAGGACCTGTGACCCTGACTTGAGCCTGCATCCGACCCGATCCCTAACCTGCATCCTGCTTGACCCGATCCCTACCTTGAACCTGCATCCCTGTATCCTGCTTGACCCGATCCAACCTGATCCCTACCTTGAGCTCATCCTGCATTTGTCTCCCCGGTTACCTAGATCCCTGCTCTGCAGCCAACCCATCCGTCCTCTCCCTGTTCCTGCTTTATTCCCATCCTTACCCATATGCTTGATCCCCTTGTGTATGACCTCGGCCTGGCTTTTTACTACGATTCCGGTATCTCCCATATTTGTATATACTTTGTTTATAGTCACTGTTTATTGATTTATTCTTTGCACTGTGTTCTGTTTGAGGTGGTTGTATGTTGGTCACTTACCATAATAAATTGTTATACTTTCACCTACACCCGTTTGGTCTCCTCTATGCAGTCACACAGTCTGGTCTATTAGCCTCCTCTGACAGGGGCAGAGTCTACCAACTGAAAAAGCAGCAGTTGAAGTGCTAGAAATTTAGCCAAGCTAGCATTCAACCACTGGGCATGTGGATGGCTGGGAGCGAACTTCTTTCGGTGGTGCAGCAGCTGGGGCAGGGAAATTTGCCTGGTACAATCTGACTTCGGTGTACCGATAGCAGATTGCCCGCAAGTACTTGGCAGTGACACACCTAATTCTACACCTTCATTCCTCTCAGTGCAGGTTTCTGAGAGGACTGAAGGTATAGTGGGGTTGGAGATCCCAGCTGATGAGGAGCAAGGAGAGGTCCGCTTTGTTCTTTGGTGTGGGTCTTTTATGTACGCTTGTCAATGGACTGCATGGCAGGTCGACATATGTCTGGTCAAGCATGTGGTGCCCAAGCGGCTGCTGTTTTGGCCACGCGAGATACGCTTCAGACATATGTTGCAAATAGCAAAGGTGCGATCTGCTGCACACGTCTCAAAAAAGGCCCACACCAAAGAACTTTTGGAATAACGCGCAGAGACAGCAGCGCCCTGCATATGTGGAGCTCTGCGGTGTGATGCCCTCAAGCTGGCCCCTGGAGGGCATCCTGCCTCGTTGGAGATGTTCCTCCTCCTCCTCCTCCTCCTCCTCCTCTCTCCTATCAGGCACCCATGTAGAGTCAGTGACCTCATCATCCCCTCCCTCCTCATAACTGGAGCAAACCTGGCAGTATGCTGCAGCTGGGGGAACATGACTGCCAGTTTGCTGTCCTTCTTGGACACCCCCTCTCTCTGGGCTCACATTACTGCTTTCCTCAAACTGGGTACCATCATCGGAGCCTTCAAACTGCTGCGCATCCTCCTGCAGCATGTACCCAACACTGTGGTCAAACAGTTCGGGGGACTCCTCAGGAGGACATGGGGGAGCTAGGGAAGGAGTGACTGATGCCATTGAGCCAAGGGAAGAGGCCGCTTTGGCAGACAAAGTACCCTGAGGCTGGGTGAGAGAGGATGAGGAGGATGAGGACGGCTTGGTCAGCCACTCTACCAACTCTTCAGCATGTTGCGGCTCAACACGGCCAGCTGCCGAAAAAAAGGACAAGTGTGCCCCACGGCCACGTACTGATGAGGATGCACCGTGTCCATGACCAGCACTGTTGCCTTTAGACACAGAGCCTGCTTGCCCTCTTTTATTGGCCTGTGTGTGTCTGCCTCTCCTTGTTGGCCTTCCAGACATACTTTATTTGATTTATTGGAATAGGTAGGTACACAATGAATTGTCTGCAGTCAGCTTTAGCTGCACACTGTGGCCAGTATACAGTACACTGACTTAATATACTGCAGGTTGGCTCAATCAACTGCCTGTATTATCAGTAATAGAAAAGCAATAGTCTGCAGTGAGCTTTACATGCACACTGTGGCCAGTATACACTACACTGACTTAATATACTGCAGCGAGAATAACAGGAACACTCTGAAGGGAGATCTAGCTAAACTGAATACAGTGTATGTGTATGTATGTATGTATGTATGTGTGTGTATGTATATGTGTGTGTATATTGTGAGGGGGTTAGCTCGGCAGCGGGTGTGTGTGACCCCCGAGATGGGCTCCCCACACAAAAACAGGCCCAGCAAACGGAGGTTGTGGGTTTCAAAATCAAAAAGGTGCGGTTTATTTTCTATTTACAGTGACAAAACACAGCAAAGCAAAAGAAACATAAACAAAATAAATCCTGGTCAACTTGACCTCTGACTAAACATACAGGTTTCCTAACTAACAACTGGGATCAGCCTAGTGCTGTCCTAGTCCCTAAGTCCCTGGTTTTAAATGTCCAAGCAAATAGCCACACAGGCTTGTCTCACCGCACAGGGGTTCACTCTCCCTAGACAGTCCACACAGGTCTGGTTCCAGGCATGAGCTAACATCTAATGAAGCTGGGAGTTCTTATAGAGGCCTAAACGAGCTGACAAGGTTCAGCTGGTCTCCTCATCTCTGTCTGCACGACGCCCCACACTCTCCCTAGAGGTATGAGTCATCCATGAGCCCACTAGCCTTATACAACTCTCCACCTAGTTGTATAAGTCGGCGTAAAGCCTGAATCTGGGCGAAATATATCTACCCCCCTGGATGCAACCAGGTGACTTTACCTTCCTGCTGTCACATACCCCCCCCTCTTGTTTTAACCTTGGGGTTGGAACACCAGCAATCAGGCATTCATGTACTCGAGACAAAGCATCCACATTCCCCATTTGAACGCCAGGGCGATGCTTTACTGTGAAGTTGAATTCCTGGAGGGCCAGGAACCACCTATTCACTCTTCTATTTGTTTCCTTGTTTTGAGCCATCCACTTTAACGGAGCGTGATCCGTAACCATGTCAAAGTGCCTACCTAGCAGGTAGTACCGAAGGGAATCTAGAGCCCACTTCACCGCTAAACACTCCTTTTCAACGGTGGCGTAATTTACCTCATGGGACTTCAACTTCCTGCTGAGGTAAATGACTGGGTGCTCTTCCCCGTTCCAGACCTGGGACAATACTGCTCCTAACCCCACATCTGACGCATCACTTTGTACGACAAAGTCTTTAGAGAAGTCGGGTGAGTACAACACTGGCTGGCTACATAAGGCTTGTTTCAAGAATTGGAATGCTGCCTCAGCCTCGGGGGTCCATTTAATCATGACCGACCCTTTCCCCTTCGTCAGGTTGGTTAGGGGCACAGCCTTAGAAGCAAAGTGGGGAATGAATCGCCGATAATACCCAGCGATTCCCAGAAAGGCTCGTACCTGCTTCTTGCTGTTGGGACGTGGCCAACTCTGGATGGCCTCGACTTTGTTGAGTTGGGGTTTTATTACTCCCCTGCCAATGGTGTACCCAAGATATTTGGCCTCCTCCTGCCCAATGGTACACTTCTTGGGGTTAGCCGTAAACCCCGCTTCCCGAACAGAGTCCAGGACTGCTTGCACTTTTGGCAGATGTGAGGCCCAATCTGTGCTATGGACAATTATGTCATCCAGGTAAGCCGCAGCATACTTCCGATGGGGCCTCAGCATCTGGTCCATTTTCCGCTGGAATGTGGCCGGCGCATTCTGTAACCCGAACGGCATTCTTTTATATTGGAACGCCCCGTCTGGGGTTACAAATGCGGTTTTCTCTTTGGCCGACTTGGCCAGGGGGATTTGCCAATACCCTTTTGTGAGGTCAAGAGTCGTCATGTATCGGGCTGTTCCCAGCCGGTCGATCAACTCATCTATACGTGGCATGGGGTAGGTGTCAAATTTTGTAACTTTGTTCAACTGACGAAAATCGTTACAAAATCGCCAGCTCCCATCCGGTTTAGGCACCAACACAATGGGACTAGACCAATCACTTTGGGACTCCTCTATCACCCCTAAGTTCAGCATTTTCTGTACTTCCTCCCGTATTGCCTCCCGTCGGGCCTCTGGGATCCGATAGGGTTTTAACTTCACCCTTTCACCGGGCGGGGTAATGATGTCATGCTCTACCCCAGATGTTTGTCCCGGCAGCTCAGAGAATACCTCCTTGTTGCGAAGCACAAACTCCTTAACCTCCTGTTGTTGGGGTTGTGACAAGGTGGCTGCTATTCCAACCTCAGGAATCACGCAACCAGTTTGAGCTGGTGACCAAGTGTCTGCGACTAGGGACTCTCTATCCCTCCAGGCTTTCAACAGATTAACGTGATAGATCTGTTCGGGCTTTCGCCTTCCTGGTTGTCTGACCTTGTAATTCACTTCGCTCACTTTTTCCATTATCTCGTAGGGGCCTTGCCATTTGGCAAGGAATTTACTTTCAACCGTAGGGACAAGTACCAGTATCCTATCCCCCGGGGAAAAGGTACGGGTCTTGGCTCCACGGTTGTACACTCTCTGCTGTGCTAACTGCGCTTGGGCCAAATGTTCCTTCACGATGGGCATTACCTGTGCAATTCGGTCTTGCATCAGGGCGACATGCTCAATCACACTCCTGTGGGGAGAACTCTCACTTTCCCAAGTTTCCTTGGCAATATCCAACAGCCCTCTTGGGTGTCTCCCATACAGTAACTCAAAGGGGGAGAATCCCGTAGAGGATTGGGGCACCTCCCTAATAGCAAACATCAGATAAGGAAGTAGACAGTCCCAATCCTTTCCATCTCTATCCACCACTTTCTTCAACATTTGTTTTAGGGTTTTGTTGAACCTTTCAACCAGCCCATCGGTTTGGGGGTGATACACAGATGTACGTAATTGCGTCACTTTGAACAATTTACACAGCTCCTTCATAACCCGGGACATAAAGGGTGTACCTTGGTCCGTAAGCAGTTCTTTACAAATACCCACCCGGCTAAACACAAGAGATAGCTCTTTGGCTATGGTTTTGGCCGAGGTATTTCGGAGAGGGATCGCTTCTGGATAACGGGTGGCATAGTCCATTATAACTAATATGTACTGGTGCCCCCTAGCGGACTTGATTATAGGACCTACCAAATCCATGGCGATCCTCTCAAACGGGACCTCAATGATGGGTAGAGGGACCAGCGGGCTACGGAAATGTGGCATCGGGGCCGACCTCTGACACACAGGGCAGGAGGAACAATAATTTTCTATGTCCTTCATCACCCCCGGCCAATAGAATCTCTGTAATACCCTCTCTCGGGTTTTCTCTGTCCCCAGATGACCTCCAAGAATGTGCCCATGGGCCAACTCCAACACCAACTTCCTGTAAGGTTTGGGCACCACAAGCTGCTCAACGGTTTCTTCTGCCCTTTTTGCCACCCGATACAGTAGGTCCTTCTCTACGCTGAAGTATGGGTAAGTGCAGGTATTATCTGGGTTCACTAACTCGCCATCTATTTTCACTACGTTTTCCCGTGCCTTTATTAGGGCGGGGTCTTTCAACTGTTCTGTGGCAAAATTTTCCCTGTGAACCTCAAGATCAGAAAACTCCACAGACGGTAGGTTTTCGTCTGAGGAGGTGGGCTCCTCTCCAGTTTCTTGAGTCTCCCCTGCCAATACTGATAAGGGAAATTCCGGAGAGTCCTCACCACTCTCAGGGGAGTTCTGGCTATCACATTCCTGGTACATAGGGGCACCAGTGGGGGGCTCAGGATCATCCCACAGTTCCCAGAACTTCGGAAAATCCCTTCCCACAATGGCCTCATGCGGTAACTGAGATACTAAGCCCACTGGATGAGAGAGGGTACCTTTGGGGGTCTCGAAACACACTGTAGTCACTGGATACTCTCGGGTGTCCCCATGCACACAAATAACAGCTACCTTGCTATTCCCAGAGACCTCTGTTTTAACTAACTCAGCCTTTATCAGGGTCACAAGGCTACCTGAATCCAACAATACCACAACATTTCTACCATTAACACACATTTTGCATAAATGTTTCTCAGTTCCTCGAATGGCAGTGCATGCGACTGTCGCACACAGCGACTGACGTCTGCCCGTCAGAAAGTCACACTGCATGGGTTCCTCCACAACCGGGCAATTGGCTGCAATATGTCCCGCTTGCCGGCAGCGGTGGCAAACGATCCTTCTTGCGGCCTCTTGAGCCGCTGATTTCCCAGGCTGTTCTCGCCAAACTTGGGGTAGAGCTCCCACCCTCTCACTCTCTCCACCCTCACCCCTTGGAATCCTCTTATCCGCCCCTGGGGATGGTCTGGTCTTAGGGTGGAAAGTCCGAGTGTCTCTGGAAGAGGCCGTCAGGTTCTCTGTAGCCAAGTATTTCTCCACACGATCCACAAGACCATCGGCCGTCTCTGGGTCTCCATGGCTTACCCACTTTTGGATGGCAGTAGGAAGAGCTCTCAAAAACCGATCCATTACAACACGTTCCACAATCTTTGGTGCGGACAAAGTCTCTGGCTGTAGCCACTTTCTGCTCAGGTGAATGAGATCATACATTTGAGACCTGGGGGGTTTTCCAAGCTGGAAAGTCCAGTTATGCACACGCTGAGCCCGGACAGCCTGGGTGACACCCAGCCTTGCCAATATTTCAGCTTTTAGCATCACATAGTCTTTTGCTTGGTTAGGCTCTAGGTCATAGTAAGCTTTCTGCGATTCACCAGTTAACAGAGGAGCCACCAGTCCAGCCCACTGCTCCTCAGGCCACTTTTCTCTTTCAGCGGTCCTTTCAAATGTGGTCAAAAATACCTCTGGATCATCCTCTCCAGTCATTTTTGTCAATAAACGACTCACCCCAAAGGACGCGGTATTAGTGGGACGGCTTTCCTCACTGGTCTGCGGACGTTGCTGCATTACTGCTTCCATCTGTTGTTGTAGTCTCTGCTCTTGCTTCTGCAACAGGTCTATGAAGCGGGCCTCAGATTGCTGCTGGGCTTGTTGCTGAGCCTCCAGACTCTGTTGCAAAGTTGCGTTTGTCTGCTGCTGGGCTGCAAGGCTCTGTTGATGAGCTTGCTGCTGGGCTGCGAAGTTCTTTTGCAAACCTGCATTTGTCTGCTGTTGATTGGCATTTGCTAGAGCCAGCTGCTTCAGTATCTACTCCATGCTGGCTTAAAAAAAAAACTGCCACTGGTTCTCCACCAACTGTGAGGGGGTTAGCTCGGCAGTGGGTGTGTGTGACCCCCGAGATGGGCTCCCCACACAAAAACAGGCCCAGCAAACGGAGGTTGTGGGTTTCAAAATCAAAAAGGTGCGGTTTATTTTCTATTTACAGTGACAAAACACAGCAAAGCAAAAGAAACATAAACAAAATAAATCCTGGTCAACTTGACCTCTGACTAAACATACAGGTTTCCTAACTAACAACTGGGATCAGCCTAGTGCTGTCCTAGTCCCTAAGTCCCTGGTTTTAAATGTCCAAGCAAATAGCCACACAGGCTTGTCTCACCGCACAGGGGTTCACTCTCCCTAGACAGTCCACACAGGTCTGGTTCCAGGCATGAGCTAACATCTAATGAAGCTGGGAGTTCTTATAGAGGCCTAAACGAGCTGACAAGGTTCAGCTGGTCTCCTCATCTCTGTCTGCACGACGCCCCACACTCTCCCTAGAGGTATGAGTCATCCATGAGCCCACTAGCCTTATACAACTCTCCACCTAGTTGTATAAGTCGGCGTAAAGCCTGAATCTGGGCGAAATATATCTACCCCCCTGGATGCAACCAGGTGACTTTACCTTCCTGCTGTCACAATATATATATAAATATATATATATATATATATATATATATATATATATATATATATATATATATGTATATGTGTGTGTATATGTATGTGTGTGTGTATATATATTGTGACAGCAGGAAGGTAAAGTCACCTGGTTGCATCCAGGGGGGTAGGTATATTTCTCCCAGATTCAGGCTTTATGCCGACTTATACAACTAGGGAGGGAGTTGATGAAGCCCAGCTGAGGCTAGTGGGCTCATGGATGATTCATACCTCTAGGGAGAGTGCTGGGCGTCGTGCAGGCAGGGAGTTGATGAGACCAGCTGAAGCTTGTCAGCTCGTTTAAGGCCTCTATAAAAACTCCCAGCTTCATTAGGTGTTTGCTCATGCCTGGAACCAGACCTGTGTGGACTGTTTAGGGAGAGTGAACCCCTGTGCGGTGAGACAAAGCCTGTGTGGCTATTTGTTTGGACATTTACTAAACCAGGGACTTAGGGACTAGGACAGCACCAGGCTGATCCCAGTTGTTAGTTAGGAAACCTGCATGTTTAGTCAGAGGTCAAGCTGACCAGGGTTTATTTTGTTTATGTTTCTTTTTGCTTTGCTGTGTTTTTTGTCACTGTAAATAGAGAAATAAACCGCACCTTTTTGATCTTGAAAACCACAACCTCCGTCTGCTGGGCCTGTTTTTGTGTGGGGAGCCCATCCAGGGGATCACACACACCCGCTGCCGAGCTAACCCCCTCACAGTTGGTGGAGAATGCAGGCAGTTTTTTTTTAAGCCAGCATGGAGGAGATACTGAAACAGCTGGCTCTAGCAAATGCCAATCAACAGCAGACAAATGCAGGTTTGCAAAAGAGCCTTGCAGCTCAACAACAGAGCTTCGCAGCCCAGCAGCAAGCTCATCAACAGAGCCTTGCAGCCCAGCAGAAATCTGAGGCCCGCTTCATAGACCTGTTACAGAAGCAAGAGCAGAGACTACAACAAATGGAAGCAGTAATGCAGCAACGTCCGCAGACCAGTGAGGAAAGCCGTCCCACTAATACCGCGTCCTTTGGGGTGAGTCGTTTATTGACAAAAATGACTGGAGAGGATGATCCAGAGGTATTTTTGACCACATTTGAAAGGACTGCTGAAAGAGAAAAGTGGCCTGAGGAGCAGTGGGCTGGACTGGTGGCCCCTCTGTTAACTGGTGAATCGCAGAAGGCTTACTATGACCTAGAGCCTGACCAAGCAAAAGACTATGTGATGCTAAAAGCTGAAATATTGGCAAGGCTGGGTGTCACCCTGGCTGTCCGGGCTCAGCGTGTGCATAACTGGACTTTCCAGCTTGGAAAACCCCCCAGGTCTCAAATGTATGATCTCATTCACCTAAGCAGGAAGTGGCTACAGCCAGAGACTTTGTCCGCACCAGAGATTGTGGAACGTGTTGTAATGGATCGGTTTTTGAGAGCTCTTCCTACTGCCATCCAAAAGTGGGTAAGCCATGGAGACCCAGAGACGGCCGGTGGTCTTGTGGATCATGTAGAGAAATACTTGGCTACAGAGAACCTGACGGCCTCTTCCAGAGACTCTCGGACTTTCCACCCTAAGACCAGACCATCCCCAGGGGCGGATAAGAGGATTCCAAGGGGTGAGGGTGGAGAGAGTGAGAGGGTGGGAGCTCTACCCAAAGTTTGGCGAGAACAGCCTGGGAAGTCGGGGGCTCAAGAGGCAGCCAAAAGGATTGTTTGCTACCGCTGTCGGCAAACGGGACATATTGCAGCAAATTGCCCGGTTGTGGAGGAACCCATGCAATGTGACTTTCTGACGGACAGACGTCAGTCGCTGTGTGCGACAGTCGCATGCACTGCCATTCGGGGAACTGAGAAACATTTATGCAAAATGTGTATTAATGGTAGAAATGTTGTGGTATTACTGGATTCAGGTAGCCTTGTGACCCTGATAAAGGCTGAATTAGTTAAAACAGAGGTCTCTGGGAATAGCAAGGTAGCTGTTATTTGTGTGCATGGGGACACCCGAGAGTATCCAGTGACTACAGTGTGTTTCAAGACCCCCAAAGGTACCCTCTCTCATCCAGTGGGGTTAGTATCTCAATTACCGCATGATGCCATTGTGGGAAGGGATTTTCCGAAGTTCTGGGAACTGTGGGATGATCCTGAGCCCCCCACTGGTGCCCCTATGTACCAGGAAGGTGATAGCCAGAACTCCTCTGAGAGTGGTGAGGACTCTCCAGTATTTCCCTTGTCAGTATTGGCAGGCGAGACTCAAGAAACTGGAGAGGAGCCCACCTCCTCAGACGAAAACCTACCGTCTGTGGAGTTCTCTGATCTTGAGGTTCACAGGGAAAATTTTGCCACAGAACAGTTAAAAGACCCCGCCCTAATAAAGGCACGGGAAAACGTAGTGGAAATAGATGGCGAGTTAGTGAACCCAGATAATACCTGCACTTACCCATACTTCAGCGTAGAGAAGGACCTACTGTATCGGGTGGCAAAAAGGGCAGAAGAAACCGTTGAGCAGCTTGTGGTGCCCAAACCTTACAGGAAGTTGGTGTTGGAGTTGGCCCATGGGCACATTCTTGGAGGTCATCTGGGGACAGAGAAAACCCGAGAGAGGGTATTACAGAGATTCTATTGGCCTGGGGTGATGAAGGACATAGAAAATTATTGTTCCTCCTGCCCTGTGTGTCAGAGGTCGGCCCCGATGCCACATTTCCGTAGCCCGCTGGTCCCTCTACCCATCATTGAGGTCCCGTTTGAGAGGATCGCAAGGGATTTGGTAGGTCCTATAATCAAGTCCGCTAGGGGGCACCAGTACATATTAGTTATAATGGACTATGCCACCCGTTATCCAGAAGCGATCCCTCTCCGAAATACCTCGGCCAAAACCATAGCCAAAGAGCTATCTCTTGTTTTTAGCCGGGTGGGTATTTGTAAAGAACTGCTTACGGACCAAGGTACACCCTTTATGTCCCGGGTTATGAAAGAGCTGTGTAAATTGTTCAAAGTGACGCAATTGCGTACGTCTGTGTATCACCCCCAAACCGATGGGCTGGTTGAAAGATTCAACAAAACCATAAAACAAATGTTGAAGAAAGTGGTGGATAGAGATGGAAAGGATTGGGACTGTCTACTTCCTTATTTGATGTTTGCTATTAGGGAGGTGCCCCAATCCTCTACGGGATTCTCCCCCTTTGAGTTACTGTATGGGAGACACCCAAGAGGGCTGTTGGATATTGCCAAGGAAACTTGGGAAAGTGAGAGTTCTCCCCACAGGAGTGTGATTGAGCATGTCGCCCTGATGCAAGATCGAATTGCACAGGTAATGCCCATTGTGAAGGAACATTTGGCCCAAGCGCAGTTGGCACAGCAGAGAGTGTACAACCGTGGAGCCAAGACCCGTACCTTTTCCCCGGGGGATAGGATATTGGTACTTGTCCCTACGGTTGAAAGTAAATTCCTTGCCAAATGGCAAGGCCCCTACGAGATAATGGAAAAAGTGAGCGAAGTGAATTACAAGGTCAGACAACCAGGAAGGCGAAAGCCCGAACAGATCTATCACGTTAATCTGTTGAAAGCCTGGAGGGATAGAGAGTCCCTAGTCGCAGAAACTTGGTCACCAGCTCAAACTGGTTGCGTGATTCCGGAGGTTGGAATAGCAGCCACCTTGTCACAACCCCAACAACAGGAGGTTAAGGAGTTTGTGCTTCGCAACAAGGAGGTGTTCTCTGAGCTGCCGGGACAAACATCTGGGGTAGAGCATGATATTATTACCCCGCCCGGTGAAAGGGTGAAGTTAAAACCCTATCAGATCCCAGAGGCCCGACGGGAGGCAATACGGGAGGAAGTACAGAAAATGCTGAACTTAGGGGTGATAGAGGAGTCCCAAAGTGATTGGTCTAGTCCCATTGTGTTGGTGCCTAAACCGGATGGGAGCTGGCGATTTTGTAACGATTTTCGTCAGTTGAACAAAGTTACAAAATTTGACACCTACCCCATGCCACGTATAGATGAGTTGATCGACCGGCTGGGAACAGCCCGATACATGACGACTCTTGACCTCACAAAAGGGTATTGGCAAATTCCCCTGGCCAAGTCGGCCAAAGAGAAAACCGCATTTGTAACCCCAGACGGGGCGTTCCAATATAAGAGAATGCCGTTCGGGTTACAGAATGCGCCGGCCACATTCCAGCGGAAAATGGACCAGATACTGAGGCCCCATCGGAAGTATGCTGCGGCTTACCTGGATGATGTAATTGTCCATAGCACAGATTGGGCCTCACATCTGCCAAAAGTGCAAGCAGTCCTAGACTCTATCCGGGAAGCGGGGTTTACGGCTAACCCCAAGAAGTGTACCATTGGGCAGGAGGAGGCCAAATATCTTGGGTACACCATTGGCAGGGGAGTAATAAAACCCCAACTCAACAAAGTCGAGGCCATCCAGAGTTGGCCACGTCCCAACAGCAAGAAGCAGGTACGAGCCTTTCTGGGAATCGCGGGTTATTATCGGCGCTTCATTCCCCACTTTGCTTCTAAGGCTGTGCCCCTAACCAACCTGACGAAAGGGAAAGGGTCGGTCATGATTAAATGGACCCCCGAGGCTGAGGCAGCGTTACAATTCTTGAAACAAGCCTTATGTAGCCAGCCAGTGTTGTACTCACCCGACTTCTCTAAAGACTTTGTCGTACAAAGTGATGCGTCAGATGTGGGGTTAGGAGCAGTATTGTCCCAGGTCTGGAATGGGGAAGAGCACCCAGTCATTTACCTCAGCAGGAAGTTGAAGTCCCATGAGGTAAATTACGCCACGGTTGAAAAGGAGTGTTTAGCGGTGAAGTGGGCTCTAGATTCCCTTCGGTACTATCTGCTAGGTAGGCACTTTGACATGGTTACGGATCACGCTCCGTTAAAGTGGATGGCTCAAAACAAGGAGACAAATAGAAGAGTAAATAGGTGGTTCCTGGCCCTACAGGAATTCAACTTCACAGTAAAGCATCGCCCTGGCGTTCAAATGGGGAATGTGGATGCTTTGTCTCGAGTACATGAATGCCTGATTGCTGGAGTTCCAACCCCAAGGTTAAAACAAGAGGGGGGGGTATGTGACAGCAGGAAGGTAAAGTCACCTGGTTGCATCCAGGGGGGGGTAGGTATATTTCTCCCAGATTCAGGCTTTATGCCGACTTATACAACTAGGGAGGGAGTTGATGAAGCCCAGCTGAGGCTATTGGGCTCATGGATGATTCATACCTCTAGGGAGAGTGCTGGGCGTCGTGCAGGCAGGGAGTTGATGAGACCAGCTGAAGCTTGTCAGCTCGTTTAAGGCCTCTATAAAAACTCCCAGCTTCATTAGGTGTTTGCTCATGCCTGGAACCAGACCTGTGTGGACTGTCTAGGGAGAGTGAACCCCTGTGCGGTGAGACAAAGCCTGTGTGGCTATTTGTTTGGACATTTACTAAACCAGGGACTTAGGGACTAGGACAGCACCAGGCTGATCCCAGTTGTTAGTTAGGAAACCTGCATGTTTAGTCAGAGGTCAAGCTGACCAGGGTTTATTTTGTTTATGTTTCTTTTTGCTTTGCTGTGTTTTTTGTCACTGTAAATAGAGAAATAAACCGCACCTTTTTGATCTTGAAAACCACAACCTCCGTCTGCTGGGCCTGTTTTTGTGTGGGGAGCCCATCCAGGGGATCACACACACCCGCTGCCGAGCTAACCCCCTCACAATATATATATACTAAATACACTGACTGCAGCTACCTGAATCGCCTGCCTGCTCTATCTAACTGAAATGAAATGACACTCTGACTCTCTCTGAGTGAGTGAGTAACTTGTATAGCGCTACAAATGCAAACTAAATCGCCTCAAGGCGCTTATTTCCATCCGGTGTCGTCCTGATCCTTCAGAAGAGGTGGGTCTTAAGTTTTTTCCTAAAGGCCCGATGGTTTTCTTCCATGTGGATGTTGGTAGGTAGAGCGTTCCATAGCCGTGGTCCTTGGACTGCAAATCTTCGTTCTCCCTTCGATTTGTAGTGGAACTTGGGGATGTGGAGGTGGTTTTGGTTAGTTGATCGGAGAATGTGATTGGGGGTGTAGTGTTTTATTTTCTCGCATAATTATTGAGGAGCGTTTCCTTGTGTGCATTTGTGGGTGAGACGGAGGGTCTTGAATGTGACCCGATCTTTTACGGTTAGCCAATGTAGGGTCCTCAGGGACGGGGTGATTGATTCCCAGGGTTTTTTCCCGGTTACCAGTCTGGCTGCCGTGTTCTGGACGACTTGTAGGCATGAAATCTGGTATTTAGGTAATCCTAGGTAGAGGGAGTTTGCGTAGTCGAGTCGGGAATTGATGATTGTTCCAACTACTACTGCTGTGTCCTCTTCCGGGATGAAGGGGATGAGTCTACGCAGTAGGCAGAGAAGATGGTGGGATCCGCTGACTACTGATCCTATTTGTGCATCCATTGATATCTCTGAGTCAAAGATGACTCCGAGGCTTTTGACTTTGGTGCTTGGGGTGATGATCTGTCCAAGGATGGTGGGTGGTGTCCATGAAGCCCTAACGTTTGTCTTTCAGTTTGCGTGGAGGAAAATAAGTTCTGTTTTAGATCCATTGAGTTTGAGGGACCTCTCCATCATCCAATCACCGATCAATGCGAGGCATTTTCCTAATCCGTGATATTGGTAATTTTTTTTGGTGATGCGAAGGTAGAGTTGAGTGTCGTCAGCTTAGGAGTGGTAGCTCAGGTCCTGTTTGCTGATGATTTTGAGCAGTGGGCGGAGATGGATGTTGAAGAGCACGGGTGACAGGGGTGATCCTTGAGGAACTCCGCAAGAAATGGTGTGCGTTTCTGAGGTGAAAGCTCCTAGTTTCACTGTCTGAGAACGATTTTCTAGGAAGGACACAAACCAGGGTAAATCTGAGTCTGTTACTCCAGCTACTTCTTTAAGGCGAATGAGTAGCCCACAAAATTCTATGTCGAATGCTGCACTGAGGTCCAGCAGCACCAGGAGACATGATTCTCTGTCATCTGCTGCTTCAAGGGCGTCATCCCATATTTTGAGCAGTGGCGTTTCTGTGCCATGGCCTGGGTGGAAGCCTGATTGTAGTGGGTCCAAGAGTTTGTGGGTGTCCAAGTGGAGTTGTAGCTGTTGTACTACTGCTTTCTCAATAATCTTGGAGATGGTCTTAAGGCTCATTACCAGGCTGCGGTAGTTTGGGTCTTTGGGGTTGAGGTTAGGTTTCTTTAGGAGTGGTTTGATTATGCCTTGCTTTAGGGAGATCGAAATCATACCTTCTTTGAACGATTGATTTACGAGATGTGTTATGGTGGGTGCCAGGGTGTCAGTACATTCTTTCAGGAGATTTGTAGAAATTATGTCATCTGGTGATGTGCTGTCTCGGAGGCTTCTGATGATGTTTTTGGTGGTGTCGATGGTGATTGGGACCAGCAAAAATTTCGTAGATTGTAGAATATTTGTATTGTTTTCCCTTTCTTGCTTTGGCTGAGTGAGGTTGGTTGTTTTTTTTCTGTTGAATTATTTCACAAATGTTTTAGATTTTATCGATAAAAAAATCCGATAGTTCATTACAGAATTCTTGAGTGTCGTTTGCTGGTGGCTCTAGGCAGGTAGGGTCCATAGTCTGAGCGACTAGTTTGAAAAGTTCACGTGGACGATTTAGGGCTTTTGAGATGGTGTTTGAGAAGTGTTCTTTTTTTGCTTTGAAGATTGCTTTGTGGTATTTCTTAGTGAGTGCTTTGTAGTTTGTGTGGTTTTCCTTTGTTGGGTTTCTTCTCCAGGCTCTTTCAGCTCTTCTGCGTTCTTGCTTCAATAATGTAAGAGTGTCATTAAACCAGCCCAAGTTTTTTTTGCAGATGAGTGCGTTGCATTTTGGAACAACTGTGTCTGCTGTTTGTAGTAGTGCTTTGTTTAAGGAGTTTTGTTCCGCTGAGTGGTTTTGATTTAGCATTCCTGTTTTTTTCCGATAGTGTGGTTTTGAAGAGTTCAGAGTGTAGTTTCTTCTGAGATCTTGTCCAGTGTGTTGTTGTTGAGTGTTTCGGTTTTTGGAAGAAGGTGTTGGTGGCAATTTTGAATTTGATAGTGTGATGGTCCGTCCATGGTAAAGGCATGTTGTCCAGTGTGTTGATGTCTAAATTTTGTTTGAAGATGAGGTTGAGAATGTGACCCGAAACATGCGTGGGCGCATTTATCAGTTGTTGCAGACCTAGTTTTTCCAGTTGGTCGATGCAGGAGGTGGCGATGGGGTCCTGGGTGGAGTTAGCCCAGAGGTTGAAGTCCCAGAGTAGCAGAAAGTTTTTGGTTTTCAAGGTGTATGTTGAGATGAATTCGATGAAAGGTGTGAGGAGATGTGTCTTTGGTCCCGGTGCGGCTTCGGGGAGGTCTGCTGACGGCTGAGGGAGCTCTGGAGTTGGAGGGAGCAGGCGGGCCCGCTGGAGAAGGAAATTGGGGAGAAAAAGATGATGATGGGATGGCGGGGGTAGGCCGCAGTCTGTCCTGCGAGTCTGGCGGTCAAGCAGGAGGACGCCTGGCAGTTGGCGGCTGCGGGTGGCGTGATGGTAAGCTGGGGGAGCAGGGCTGGGGGAGAGCCGGGTCTAGGCTCGCATTTGCTGGGGGATAGAACGCCGGAAAATCCGTGGATGTACCCTGGACGGCCGAATGGCCGGAGCTCCTGTCACACACGTCCGTTCCACTGGACTGCTGGTCTCTCTGACTCTCTCTCTCCGCTGCCGCGACACGCTTCTCAAGGCCGACACGTAGGCGGCCTCCCCTGAGCCATGATTGGCCAAAGGCACCCTTCCTTTGGCCAATCACGGCTCTCTGTACTGACAGCGCTGTGATTGGCCAAGCATGCGGTTCATAGTGCATGCTTGGCCAATCATCAGCCAGCAATGCACTGCGATGACACAGTGAATTATGGGCCGTGACGCGCCACTCAAATTTGGCGCGAACGGCCCATATTGTTCGAAATTTGGCGAACGGCCGAACAGAATATGTTGGAGTCGAGGATGAGTTTGAACACGAAGCTCATCCCTACTCATAACTAATATCCTCCAGACCCTTTAGCTTTGTTGCCCTTCTTTGTACTCGCTCCATTTCCAGTACATCCTTCCTGAGGACTGGTGCCCAGTCCTCAGGATATGCTAGTTTCCTTCTTCAACAACAAGTTGGCTCTGGCCAGGATCAAGTATGCTCTAGCACTGGCATTGGATGCTTTGAGAATTCCCTGGTTTGATTTCAGGCTAATCTCTGCCTTCCCCCGTGTGAATTCTGCCTTGCCAGCTCTGCAAATTAGAACAAGAGCAGAAATTGATACTATTTGCACCAAACTTGTCCACAAAAACCTGTAAAACAGGCACTTCAGTCCCAGAGACTACTCGGTGCCTCACATCCTGGCCTTCCTACAATCAGGACTTGACAAGAACTTGGCCTTAAGCACTCTGAAAGAACATGTTTTGCCCCTGTCTATTCTTTTTCAAAAACGTTTGGCCTTACCCTATCAAAACCATTATTTAAGATGTAGCTTGGCTCCTCTTACAGCACCCTATATTTCCTTGGGACCTCATTCTGGTTCTCTCTTCCCTTCAGAAACAACCCATTGAACCCATCAGAGAAATCCCCTTAGATGATTTCTCTTTCAAAGCAGCCTTCTCGGTTTCTGGGAAATCTATTACCGTATATACTCGAGTATAAGCCGAGGTACCTAATGTTGCCACAAAAAACTGGGAAAACTTACTGACTCGAGTATAAGCCGAGGGACAACAATGCCTCACTGTTCCCTATCCTCACTGTTCCCTATCCTCACTGTTCCCTATCCTCACTGTTCCCTATCCTCACTGTTCCCTATCCTCACTGTTCCCTATCCTCACTGTTCCCTATCCTCACTGTTCCCTATCCTCACTGTTCCCTATCCTCCCTGTTCACTATCCTCACTGTTCACTATCCTCACTGTTCACTATCCTCACTGTTCCCTATCCTCACTGTTCCCTATCCTCACTGTTCCCTATCCTCACTGTTCCCTATCCTCACTGTTCCCTATCCTCACTGTTCCCTATCCTCACTGTTCCCTATCCTCACTGTTCCTATCCTCACTGTTTAAATTTTACATGTAAATAGTACCTGAAAAAAAGTTGCGGCGGCATCCATCGTTCAAATCCCGTTCTCTCATCCTCAGTTTCCCAGCAGACACTGTGTTGGGTGTTCCGCCAATCACAGACGTCTGCTGGGAAACTGAGGATGAGAGAACGTTTGTGATAGGCGGAGAGTGTCTGATGAGAATCGCCTATCACGGAAGGGACCAGGAAGAGACCGCGGGATTTGAACGATGGACGCCGCAGCCGCAACTTTTTTTCAGGTACTATTTTTTTTAACAACAAAATGTTCCTTTATTGAGGCAAAAAAAAGATAAGCATTATACACAAAAGTCCAGAATGGACCAAGTCATACACCGAGATAAAAGAGAAAGTACATTACATAGAAAGCCATATAAACGAGTGCATAAGAAGGGCATTTCAAAACCATCCAAAAATAACGTCACTTATACAGTTGAATAGAATCATATCCCAGGTGAACCAGAACTCGTAGCTGTACCCCCATCCCCACCCCCCAGTGTCCAGTGTCGGAAGGCCATTCCCTCCTATTCCGTCCAAGGATGCCAAATCTTATCGAACTTTTGTGGGCAGTTCCTGCACATGTAAGTCAACTTGTATAGTGGCAGCACATTATTAATAGATTTCTCCCAAGACTCCACTGTTGGGGGGGAGGGGACATTCCAGCGCAAAACAATCTCCCTTCTTGCATAAAAGAAGAGGTACGTAAGAAGTAGTTTGGTGTAACGGGGTCTCTGATCATCATCCTGAATCCCCAGGAGCGCCAGCTCGGGGGACACAGGGAGTGTCAGGTCGAGGCGGCCATTAATAGTGTCAACCACCCTAGCCCAATACCTGGCGATCCCAGGACAACTCCAAAACATGTGGAAATATGTGCCCACACTAATCTGACAACGGGGACAATCCTGCGTGCGCTGCGGGTATATCTTGTGGAGTCTCTGGGGAGTGAAATAAACTCTATGCAGGAATTTGACCTGTATCAACCGTTCTCTAGTCGAGATTAGTAAGGCAGCACTGTCGGCTAAGCAGTCATCCCAGTCCTCTCTGTCAAGACCTGGTATGTCGGTCTTCCACAAGTCCCAAAGTCTTTCTACTCCAGCAGAACCAGTCTTCAGCAACATCAGATATATAGCCGATAGGGGCTTCGGGAGTTGCTCCTGGGCCAACACCTCCTCAAGCGGGTCCATAGCCAGTCCGGGAGGAGACGGGAACTGGGCCCCGATAGCGTGTCGGACCTGAAGGTACCTAAAGTACATCCATCCGGGCAAATGAAATTTATCCCGGAGGACTGTAAACGACATCAGAGTTCCCGCCACGAATACATCCCCAAGAGTCTTGATTCCATACCCTGCCCAGACCTGAGGGTCAGGAACCGTCCCGAGATGCGGCAGATTAGGATTCCCCCACAGTGGGCAAAGAGGAGACCAGTCCCGCTGGCCCGAAAGCCCCCGCCTGGCCACCGTCCAGGCCCTCAGAGTCGTTCGAGTCGGTTGCGGGAGAGCAGCATATGCCCCGTGCCCCCTGTAGACTAGATTGCCCAATTCCCGGAGCGAACCCAGAACCGCCGCCTCCAGGCATACCGCAGCGTTGCTCCTGGAGAGGACAAACCACCACCGGATTGTAACTAGCACCGCCGCCCAAAAGTATGTCCGATAGTTCGGCATCGCAAGGCCCCCGCTACGAACTGGGAGCATTAGAGTTGATTTAGCCAGTCTGGGGGTTGCGCCACCCCAGATAAATGAGCCCACGCATCAGTCTATTTCCACAAAGAAGGAGTTGGGTATCCAGATGGGACTGTTGCGAAATACGTACAAAAACTTGGGGAGAAACAACATCTTCAAGAGATTTATACGTCCCATGATGTTCAGAGGCAAGGATGCCCATGAGGCACACCTGGACCGAAGCTGGGACAGGATAGGGGACAAATTAAGTTCTCTATAACTCGACAGCTCCCTCCGCACCTGGATACCCAAATACTTAAATTGATCCACCCAGAGCAAAGGTGTCCTCCCAACCCGATCCCCGACCTGCGGATCGAGGGGAAAAATAATTGATTTGGACCAATTAATACGTATCCCCGAGAATCTGCCGAAAATGTCAAAAATTTCTAAGGCTGCCGTCAGCGACTCATCCGCATCTTGCAGGTATAGTAGTGCGTCATCCGCATAGAGAGAGAGCTTTTCCTCCATGGATCCTACCATCAACCCCCGGACCCTGTCCGAGGCTCTGATAGAGACGGCTAGGGGTTCCAGTGCAAGTGCGAACAGGGCTGGTGATAAAGGACACCCCTGCCTCGTGCCCCTCTGCAAAGAGAGTGGCACAGACAACCTGTCATTAGTTCGGATTCGGGCCGAGGGCATCCGGTAGAGCATCCGCAACCAACGAAGGAACCTGGGCCCAAAGCCAAACCGGCGCAAGACCTCCCACAGAAAGACCCATTCGACCGAGTCGAACGCCTTCTCAGCGTCCAGTGAGGCAATGACCCGCTTACCACTGTTGTCATGGGGTATTGACATATTAAGAAACAGGCGTCGTAGGTTAATGTCAGTTCCCTTCCCAGGCATAAACCCAGTCTGGTCCGGGTGAATCACCTCTTCCAGAACTGGAGATAGCCTGTTCACCAAAACCTTCGCCAGTATCTTGGCGTCCACGTTCAGGAGTGAGATTGGCCTGTACGAGGAGCAGCTCTCAGGATCCTTGCCTGGTTTGGGGATCAACCCCACCACCGCCTCAGACATGGATGCAGGGAGAGCCTCCAGCTCAAACGTTTCAGGTACTATTTACATGTAAAAACTTTCGCTGACTCGAGTATAAGCCGAGGGGGGGGGGGGGGGACTTTCAGCCCCAAAAAAAGGCTGAAAATCTCGGCTTATACTCGAGTATATACGGTAGATGTGTCTCAGAGCTAGCTGCTCTTTCTTCTAAGGGCTATTCCTCACAGGGACAAGGTAGTGTTACTCCCAAGGCCATCCTTTCTTCTAGTGGTATCAGTCTTCCACTTCAGTGAAGACCTAGATCTTACCTCTTTGTGCCCTGCTTCAAAACACCCAAAAGGAAATTGCTCTTCACTGCCTGGATGCAGTTCGAACAATTAAAGTCTACCTCAAAGCAACAGCTTCTACCAGAAAGACGGACTCACTATTTATCCTGCTCAGGACCTTGAACGGGACATCCTGCTTCAAAGTCCACTATCGCTTGACGGATAAAAGAATCATTGCCAGAGCTTACACCCTAAGGCTACATTCACACCGGTAATTAGGGCTGGTGTGAATTGCAGCAGCAGAAATCCTTTGTTTACAGCTGTGAATGAGACTGTCTACCAGCAGCCGCAGCTATTTGTGGCTCTCTGCAAAGCCAGTGATTGCTTGGAGTGACCGCTGCTGGACACATTCTGTGTCATCTGAAGGTACCAGCTTATAAACCTGAGGCTTTAAATATTCAGCTGGTGTCCTATACTATACTCCAAAATAGGGAATTTACAGGTAAGCAAAAATGTCTTTTATTATGAAGGCCCACTATCTGTCTTCATTGCAGTTTATGAAAATCAAAGATGTGTATGTAGCACACACATCCCTAGTTCCGCTACGTACCTCCGCCAGCAGGTGGGACACACCATGCCACATGCCCAGTATCCTCCATCTTGTAGAGGGTGAGCGGTGTTAATTGATTTTGGGTCCTGCAGCGAGTTACCTCTTTCTGTTGGTTCTTGCCCCTAGAGTGTAGGGAAAAGCCTATTATTTCTAAACGTTCAAGAAGGCCATTGTCCACACAGAGTTAAACCCAATAGAGAAAGGTTTATTTTTCCTTTTGGGTAGAAACTTGATAGGAAAGTTGGAGATAGATAATTGAACAGGGAGGTAGGTTCAGGCACGCGGCACTTAACTGTCACCCGTCGCCACTCAAGCCTGAGTGGGCCTTGCTCACCCGGATAGTCCCCTAGCAGCCGGTGTGAAGCACGAACATTATTTTGTAATTTTCCTTAGGATACGATCAGGATATTAACCTCCTAAGTCCCAAACTTCCCAGCACTTGTAACACTTGAGACCTTAAATGCCAATGGGGCACGTTACAAGGCTTGTGGCGGATTGTGGAGTCCTTCCCTCTGACAGGTAGCCAGGCCTCTCCCGAGACAGTGACTTCCTTCACTGATCTCCTTGGATAGGTCCTCCCCTGGTTCCCTCTCCTTCAGAACGGGTTACCCCTACTTGGGTACCCTGGGTCTCCTCTTCTGGTGTAGGCCTAAGCTAAAGGTGCTGGGCCTACCTGGAACGATGCAGCCTCGGGCCAAAGGTACCCGGGACTGAACACACACACGCACCCCTGGCCTGGAGGGCCAAGAGGCGCAAACTCTCCCGAATCATGGCGTCTGCCCCTTATGTACCCTCTCCCAGCATGCACAGCGGGTAGTCCACGCCCACCGCATGGCTGCCGAGAGAGGACACCCAATAGCGCTGCAATGCCACCCGTGGTTCGACCTGAGACCTGGGCGACAGCGCCACCTACAGGTCACAGGGAACTGTACTGCCGGGCAACATTACAACAGAGCAGAGACCAATTTAAAGAATTCCAACAGCCTGAGCCTAGCTATTTGCTCAGGCTACCCCCTAAATTTAGGCATAGCGACCCCAATTCTGGGGGGTTCGCTACATGTATAAATGTTTTTTTACTGTTGATGCACAGCTATTTATCCTCAAGGTTCTTTGGTTGTGTAAATCATAAAAGTACCGTATTTGCCGGCGTGAAAACTTAGGTTTTGGGCTATATTCGCCATATAAGACTACCCCCTTCCGAGGCAACACCATTTAAAAAAAACATCGGAAACATCAAAAAAAACATCAGACTTAACATCAGATTTGATTTAAACACGGTAATTTTAATGAAAACGGTTGAATTTCTGGTACTTAAAATCCTTCATGTTCATCCTCTGACATCAGAAGTTCACCAATGACATCTTGTGTTACATTTGTAAGACAGTCCTCATATGGATCTAGTTCCACATCAGATGGTGTGGCTTCAGCTTCGGCTTCCCCTTCATCTTGCCACAAGTACTCGTCCTTCCATACCATCCAATGAATTTGATATGCCACACTTCTTGAAAGACTTGATTACTTTTTCTGCATCAATATCATTCCAGGCTTTTATGACAAAGTTGCACAAAACATCCAACTGTGGAGCACGCATGTTTCCTCCTTTTGTGAATGGCTTTTCGCCGCTAACCATCCACTCATTCCACTGTTCTCGAATGCGATCTTCAAATGGCTTGTTTAGGCACACATCCAACGATATCAATCCTCCAGGAATAACCGCTGCATCTGTGTTCATTCTTGTCAGCCTTTCCTTTGTGCTGGGAGTTAAATGAGCCCTGAACATATCCCACACCAGTAGGCTACGTTCTTGACAAAGTCCACCTGGTCGTCCACTCCATACATTTTCAAGCCATAGCTTTACCCCTTCTTCATCCATCCATCCAGCCTTTTTCATTCACATGTACAAAAACTCTAACAGTGAACTTGATTTTTGGCATTGTTTTTCTTTTAAATATAATCATGGGTCTTAGTTTGGCACCATCAGCTGTACATGCTAGTATCACTGTAAAACTGGACTTCTCATGTCCTGTTGTTTTAATTAGCACGGTTTTTGCACCTTTTGAATTGACTGTTTTATTTCCAACCATATCGAAATTCATAGGAGTCTCATCCATATTTCCGATCTGACTTAACGCATAGCCGTGTTTCTTGCGCTTTTGTATTACATATCGATGGAAATTACTTACTTTGACGTCGAGATCTGCAGGTAATTTTTGTGCAATTTTGGTCTTTTGCCTCAGTACCAGATCATGCCTTTCCAAGAACCTAGAACACCAGGATGTAGTGGCCTTAAATCTTTTGCTGTGATCTGGGTTAGCTTTGGCCCACTGAAGTGCAAAAATCTGTACAGGTGGTCCCCGGGTTACAAACAAAATAGGGACTGTAGGTTTGTTCTTAAATCCAATTTGTTTGTAAGTCGGAACAGGTACCATATATACTCGAGTATAAGCCGACCCAAATATAAGCCGAGGCACCTAATTTTACCATAAAAAACTGGGAAAACTTATTGACTCGAGTATAAGGCTAGGGTTCCTCACTTTGCCTCACTGTGTCCATCTGCATGCCTCACTTTGCCTCACTGTGTCCATGTGCATGCCTCACTGTGTCCATGTGCATGCCTCACTGTGCCCATGCCTCACTGTGCCCATGCCTCACTGTGCCCTTGCCTCACTGTGCCCATGCCTCACTGTGCCCATGCCTCACTGTGTCCATGACTAGACTGACGTTTAACATGGGAGTCTATGGAAGGGGTGCCCGGATTTGAAAAATCAGTGCTCCCAAACCGTAGGTCCTCCAGACAAAAAACTTTGCACACTTGTTGAGGAGAAATGGGGCTACATGTGTGCCAAGTTTCGGGTCCAAATGACCTACAACCGGCCAGTACCGCGTCCCCAAAGTCACCAGAGAAATTACCATTTAACATGGGAGTCTATGGAAGGGGTGTCCGGCTTTGAAAAATCGATGCTCCCCAGCTGTAGATCCTTCAGACAACAAACTTTGAACACGTATAGAAGAAGAGCGGGGCTACATGAGTGCCAAGTTTGGGGTCCAGGGGACATATGGCCGGCCGGTACCGGGTCCTCAAAGTTCGGGAGATCAGGCGCAAAAAGGTGACTCGAGTATAAGCCGAGGGGGGCATTTTCAGCACAAAAAATGTGCTGAAAAACTCGGCTTATACGCGAGTATATACGGTACATTTTTTAAGTGTAGCTCCAGCCAAAAGATCTATTTTTAAGTCTTTTGGATAACATAGGGAAGCGTTATCACCCCTGTAAACATTTGTTTTGCTGTCTGTGCCCCTGTTCACAAGAATTTGCCTCACTTTCTGTCCCAATGACAATTGGATCTTGAAAATTTGGGGTTATTAGGGAAACCAAGATTGGTGATAAAGCTTCAGTGGAGACACCTTTTTCCCATAATAACATTTACAGGAGTGAATTTCCCTTCCATGGGGTAGATTCCCTCTCACTTCCTGTTGTCTCCCTCTGTTTGGATGTAGGAGTTGTTTGTAAGTCGGATGTTTGTAACTAGGGGACTGCATGTATGCTGTTTTGTGTCACTACAAAACCATTGTGACGATGCTCATGCACCATGTCTGCTACATGCTTCTCCAGTTCTGGCCAATGTGGGGTGCCTCTTCTTAATGCACACTTAGCCCTTGGCATACTCTTTAATGTATCTTCCTTTGCTTTCCGGTCTCGGACCATCTTTTCTGTTACTTCATATTGTCTTGCAGCAGCGCAGTTATTATGTTCCTTGGCAAAGTTTACAACTTTGAGCTTGAAACTGGCTTCATGTTTCCTTCTTGCTGGAGCCATGCTGGGGCCCTGTCTATCAGCCATTTCACACTACGGTAAATCTGAAATCTGACAGGTATTGTAATCTGTCAGGTATTACGGTATCACTTTTATGAAATCAAAAAGGAAACTAGTGAACTACAAGTCCCAGAGATCCAGCAATTGGTAGGCAGCAACAATAAATCCTCTCCTCCAAAGCACCATAAATCATACCGGTATTTTATATGAAGGGGAGATCTGGAGCTGGATGTGCAGTAGAGGATGTTGGCTACACACAGTATATGATGCTTTGTTACCGTTGTGACAGCAGGAAGGTAAAGTCACCTGGTTGCATCCAGGGGGGTAGATATATTTCGCCCAGATTCAGGCTTTACGCCGACTTATACAACTAGGTGGAGAGTTGTATAAGGCTAGTGGGCTCATGGATGACTCATACCTCTAGGGAGAGTGTGGGGCGTCGTACAGACAGGGAGTTGATGAGACCAGCTGAAGCTTGTCAGCTCATTTAGGCCTCTATAAGAACTCCCAGCTTCATTAGATGTTAGCTCATGCCTGGAACCAGACCTGTGTGGACTGTCTAGGGAGAGTGAACCCCTGTGCGGTGAGACAAAGCCTGTGTGGCTATTTGCTTGGACATTTAAAACCAGGGACTTAGGGACTAGGACAGCACTAGGCTGATCCCAGTTGTTAGTTAGGAAACCTGTATGTTTAGTCAGAGGTAAAGTTGACCAGGATTTATTTTGTTTATGTTTCTTTTGCTTTGCTGTGTTTTGTCACTGTAAATAGAAAATAAACCGCACCTTTTTGATTTTGAAAACCACAACCACCGTTTGCTGGGCCTGTTTTTGTGTGGGGAGCCCATCTCGGGGGTCACACACACCCGCTGCCGAGCTAACCCCCTCACAGTTGGTGGAGAACCAGTGGCAGTTTTTTTTTAAGCCAGCATGGAGGAGATACTGAAGCAGCTGGCTCTAGCAAATGCCAATCAACAGCAGACAAATGCAGGTTTGCAAAAGAGCCTTGCAGCTCAACAACAGAACTTCGCAGCCCAGCAGCAAGCTCATCAACAGAGCCTTGCAGCCCAGCAGCAAGCTCATCAACAGAGCCTTGCAGCCCAGCAGCAGACAAACGCAACTTTGCAACAGAGTCTGGAGGCTCAGCAACAAGCCCAGCAGCAATCTGAGGCCCGCTTCATAGACCTGTTACAGAAGCAAGAGCAGAGACTACAACAACAGATGGAAGCAGCAATGCAGCAACGTCCGCAGACCAGTGAGGAAAGCCGTCCCACTAATACCGCGTCCTTTGGGGTGAGTCGTTTATTGACAAAAATGACTGGAGAGGATGATCCAGAGGTATTTTTGACCACATTTGAAAGGACCGCTGAAAGAGAAAAGTGGCCTGAGGAGCAGTGGGCTGGACTGGTGGCTCCTCTGTTAACTGGTGAATCGCAGAAAGCTTACTATGACCTAGAGCCTAACCAAGCAAAAGACTATGCGATGCTAAAAGCTGAAATATTGGCAAGGCTGGGTGTCACCCAGGCTGTCCGGGCTCAGCGTGTGCATAACTGGACTTTCCAGCTTGGAAAACCCCCCAGGTCTCAAATGTATGATCTCATTCACCTGAGCAGAAAGTGGCTACAGCCAGAGACTTTGTCCGCACCAAAGATTGTGGAACGTGTTGTAATGGATCGGTTTTTGAGAGCTCTTCCTACTGCCATCCAAAAGTGGGTAAGCCATGGAGACCCAGAAACGGCCGATGGTCTTGTGGATCGTGTGGAGAAATACTTGGCTACAGAGAACCTGACGGCCTCTTCCAGAGACACTCGGACTTTCCACCCTAAGACCAGACCATCCCCAGGGGCGGATAAGAGGATTCCAAGGGGTGAGGGTGGAGAGAGTGAGAGGGTGGGAGCTCTACCCCAAGTTTGGCGAGAACAGCCTGGGAAATCAGCGGCTCAAGAGGCGGCAAGAAGGATCGTTTGCTACCGCTGCCGGCAAGCGGGACATATTGCAGCCAATTGCCCGGTTGTGGAGGAACCCATGCAGTGTGACTTTCTGACGGGCAGACGTCAGTCGCTGTGTGCGACAGTCGCATGCACTGCCATTCGAGGAACTGAGAAACATTTATGCAAAATGTGTGTTAATGGTAGAAATGTTGTGGTATTGCTGGATTCAGGTAGCCTTGTGACCCTGATAAAGGCTGAGTTAGTTAAAACAGAGGTCTCTGGGAATAGCAAGGTAGCTGTTATTTGTGTGCATGGGGACACCCGAGAGTATCCAGTGACTACAGTGTGTTTCGAGACCCCCAAAGGTACCCTCTCTCATCCAGTGGGCTTAGTATCTCAGTTACCGCATGACGCCATTGTGGGAAGGGATTTTCCGAAGTTCTGGGAACTGTGGGATGATCCTGAGCCCCCCACTGGTGCCCCTATGTACCAGGAATGTGATAGCCAGAACTCCCCTGAGAGTGGTGAGGACTCTCCAGAATTTCCCTTATCAGTATTGGCAGGGGAGACTCAAGAAACTGGAGAGGAGCCCACCTCCTCAGACGAAAACCTACCGTCTGTGGAGTTTTCTGATCTTGAGGTTCACAGGGAAAACTTTGCCACAGAACAGTTGAAAGACCCCGCCCTAATAAAGGCACGGGAAAACGTAGTGAAAATAGATGGCGAGTTAGTGAACCCAGATAATACCTGCACTTACCCATACTTCAGCGTAGAGAAGGACCTACTGTATCGGGTGGCAAAAAGGGCAGAAGAAACCGTTGAGCAGCTTGTGGTGCCCAAACCTTACAGGAAGTTGGTGTTGGAGTTGGCCCATGGGCACATTCTTGGAGGTCATCTGGGGACAGAGAAAACCCGAGAGAGGGTATTACAGAGATTCTATTGGCCGGGGGTGATGAAGGACATAGAAAATTATTGTTCCTCCTGCCCTGTGTGTCAGAGGTCGGCCCCGATGCCACATTTCCGTAGCCCGCTGGTCCCTCTACCCATCATTGAGGTCCCGTTTGAGAGGATCGCCATGGATTTGGTAGGTCCTATAATCAAGTCCGCTAGGGGGCACCAGTACATGTTAGTTATAATGGACTATGCCACCCGTTATCCAGAAGCGATCCCTCTCCGAAATACCTCGGCCAAAACCATAGCCAAAGAGCTATCTCTTGTGTTTAGCCGGGTGGGTATTTGTAAAGAACTGCTTACGGACCAAGGTACACCCTTTATGTCCCGGGTTATGAAGGAGCTGTGTAAATTGTTCAAAGTGACGCAATTACGTACATCTGTGTATCACCCCCAAACCGATGGGCTGGTTGAAAGGTTCAACAGAACCCTAAAACAAATGTTGAAGAAAGTGGTGGATAGAGATGGAAAGGATTGGGACTGTCTACTTCCTTATCTGATGTTTGCTATTAGGGAGGTGCCCCAATCCTCTACGGGATTCTCCCCCTTTGAGTTACTGTATGGGAGACACCCAAGAGGGCTGTTGGATATTGCCAAGGAAACTTGGGAAAGTGAGAGTTCTCCCCACAGGAGTGTGATTGAGCATGTCGCCCTGATGCAAGACCGAATTGCACAGGTAATGCCCATCGTGAAGGAACATTTGGCCCAAGCGCAGTTAGCACAGCAGAGAGTGTACAACCGTGGAGCCAAGACCCGTACCTTTTCCCCGGGGGATAGGATACTGGTACTTGTCCCTACGGTTGAAAGTAAATTCCTTGCCAAATGGCAAGGCCCCTACGAGATAATGGAAAAAGTGAGCAAAGTGAATTACAAGGTCAGACAACCAGGAAGGCGAAAGCCCGAACAGATCTATCACGTTAATCTGTTGAAAGCCTGGAGGGATAGAGAGTCCCTAGTCGCAGACACTTGGTCACCAGCTCAAACTGGTTGCGTGATTCCGGAGGTTGGAATAGCAGCCACCTTGTCACAACCCCAACAACAGGAGGTTAAGGAGTTTGTGCTTCGCAACAAGGAGGTATTCTCTGAGCTGCCGGGACAAACATCTGGGGTAGAGCATGACATCATTACCCCGCCCGGTGAAAGGGTGAAGTTAAAACCCTATCGGATCCCAGAGGCCCGACGGGAGGCAATACGGGAGGAAGTACAGAAAATGCTGAACTTAGGGGTGATAGAGGAGTCCCAAAGTGATTGGTCTAGTCCCATTGTGTTGGTGCCTAAACCGGATGGGAGCTGGCGATTTTGTAACGATTTTCGACAGTTGAACAAAGTTACAAAATTTGACACCTACCCCATGCCACGTATAGATGAGTTGATCGACCGGCTGGGAACAGCCCGATACATGACGACTCTTGACCTCACAAAAGGGTATTGGCAAATCCCCCTGGCCAAGTCGGCCAAAGAGAAAACCGCATTTGTAACCCCAGACGGGGCGTTCCAATATAAAAGAATGCCGTTCGGGTTACAGAATGCGCCGGCCACATTCCAGCGGAAAATGGACCAGATGCTGAGGCCCCATCGGAAGTATGCTGCGGCTTGCCTGGATGACATAATTGTCCATAGCACAGATTGGGCCTCACATCTGCCAAAAGTGCAAGCAGTCCTGGACTCTGTTCGGGAAGCAGGGTTTACGGCTAACCCCAAGAAGTGTACCATTGGGCAGGAGGAGGCCAAATATCTTGGGTACACCATTGGGAGGGGAGTAATAAAACCCCAACTCAACAAAGTTGAGGCCATCCAGAGTTGGCCACGTCCCAACAGCAAGAAGCAGGTACGAGCCTTTCTGGGAATCGCTGGGTATTATCGGCGATTCATTCCCCACTTTGCTTCTAAGGCTGTGCCCCTAACCAACCTGACGAAGGGGAAAGGGTCGGTCATGATTAAATGGACCCCCGAGGCTGAGGCAGCATTCCAATTCTTGAAACAAGCCTTATGTAGCCAGCCAGTGTTGTACTCTCCCGACTTCTCTAAAGACTTTGTCGTACAAAGTGATGCGTCAGATGTGGGGTTAGGAGCAGTATTGTCCCAGGTCTGGAACGGGGAAGAGCACCCAGTCATTTACCTCAGCAGGAAGTTGAAGTCCCATGAGGTAAATTACGCCACCGTTGAAAAGGAGTGTTTAGCGGTGAAGTGGGCTCTAGATTCCCTTCGGTACTACCTGCTAGGTAGGCACTTTGACATGGTTACGGATCACGCTCCGTTAAAGTGGATGGCTCAAAACAAAGAAACAAATAGAAGAGTGAATAGGTGGTTCCTGGCCCTCCAGGAATTCAACTTCACAGTAAAGCATCGCCCTGGCGTTCAAATGGGGAATGTGGATGCTTTGTCTCGAGTACATGAATGCCTGATTGCTGGTGTTCCAACCCCGAGGTTAAAACAAGAGGGGGGGGTGGTATGTGACAGCAGGAAGGTAAAGTCACCTGGTTGCATCCAGGGGGGTAGATATATTTCGCCCAGATTCAGGCTTTACGCCGACTTATACAACTAGGTGGAGAGTTGTATAAGGCTAGTGGGCTCATGGATGACTCATACCTCTAGGGAGAGTGTGGGGCGTCGTACAGACAGGGAGTTGATGAGACCAGCTGAAGCTTGTCAGCTCATTTAGGCCTCTATAAGAACTCCCAGCTTCATTAGATGTTAGCTCATGCCTGGAACCAGACCTGTGTGGACTGTCTAGGGAGAGTGAACCCCTGTGCGGTGAGACAAAGCCTGTGTGGCTATTTGCTTGGACATTTAAAACCAGGGACTTAGGGACTAGGACAGCACTAGGCTGATCCCAGTTGTTAGTTAGGAAACCTGTATGTTTAGTCAGAGGTCAAGTTGACCAGGATTTATTTTGTTTATGTTTCTTTTGCTTTGCTGTGTTTTGTCACTGTAAATAGAAAATAAACCGCACCTTTTTGATTTTGAAAACCACAACCACCGTTTGCTGGGCCTGTTTTTGTGTGGGGAGCCCATCTCGGGGGTCACACACACCCGCTGCCGAGCTAACCCCCTCACACCGTATATACAGTAGCGCCAGGTACTCACAGTATATGATGCTTTGTAATTACCGGTACAGTAGCGCCAGGTACCCACAGTATAATACGATGCTTTGTTAGTAGGTACAGTATATATGATGCTTTGTTCCAGGTATCTACTACAAGCTTGTCAATTTGTCACTGAGGAACACCATCTATTACTTCCTCACTGGTAAACTTTTGATGTAGGGCTTTTAAATAAATGACCCTTGTTAAAGTACAGTATAAAGATGCTTTTTGTTACTGTATTTTGTACCAAGAAACCCAGTCCAGGTCTTTATCACCTTATCTCTGCTTTTAACAGCTGCAGTCTTATCACAAGTAAAGCAAGCCCATTAATACTGGTACAGTAGCGCCAGGCTCCAGTAACACTGCAGAATACAGTGTGCATTGCTGAGCCAATCACGGCAGGCAATGCATTTTATTAATCTGTTGATGGATGCAAAGCCTGCTCGGATTGGCAGAGGCTGTGACATCATCAGCCCGCGCCGCTCCAATCCGAGCAGGCTTAACAGGCTCTGTATTCAGCAACAGAGTACATCGCCCTCACATCCATCTGGCGGCCTCAGCACCCGGTGTATAAGATGACCCCCGCTCTTTGGCAGTGTAATTAAGGTGTAAAAGGTTGTCTTATACGCCAGAAAATATCAATGTAAAATGTTAAAATATTGTGTGTGTGTTTTGAGAAAGCTAAATTTTTATAAATGAAAAGAACAAACATGTTATACTTGCCTGCTCTGCAAAAGTATTTCACAGAGCAACCCCAAACCTCCTCTTCTAGGGTCCCCCGCCAGCTTTCTAGGCTCAGCTTCTTGCCAGAGTACCCCCATAGCAAGCCGTTTGTTATAGAGGCATTTTTGCAGGCTCGATCCCGGGTTGGGCTGTGTGCGTCTATTGACACAGCACTGCTAAACCCCGACCCCTGCTCCCTCCTCACAGGTTGTGACTCACAGCAGTTTACACACAGAGATCCATTTTCCTGCTCGGTTCCCGGGCAATCGCGGGTGCCCGGCGGCAATCGCAGCCGCCAGGCACGCGCATCGGTTCCTTGGGAACGCGGCGCGCGTCCCCTAGCTCGTTTTAAAGGCAGGACGTCATATGACGTCCTGTCAGAACGAGAGTGTCCTCTGCCCGCCGTCAATTGACGGTGGGCGGGGGACAAGTGGTTAAAGTGATTTGAAACTTTCAAAAAAAAATGTAAATTTTTTTTTTTTACTTATACGTAATGTGCAATGATCCTGATCCTCTTCTCCCTCGCTGGCACTCCTGGCTCCTCCTGCCTTTGTCAGTACCCCCCCCCCCCCCCCAGCAAGCTGCTTGCTAGGGCGGATACTTATGCAGGCTCGCTCTTGAGCCCCGCTGGCTGCATCCATAGATACAGTGGGGCTTAGCCCCACCCCCTGGTTTCTTGTCATAGGATTTGATTGACAGCAGCAGGAACCAACGCTGCAGAGAATGCATTAAGGTAAGAAATTTAGGCTTTAGAACCAGGAGAAAATTGTTACTAAATTCTTATTGTAATTTTCCTTTCCTGATTAACTTCATGGCAGCAAACGAATGGGTAGACTCTGCGTTTGCTTCTACTAGGGTTTCCACCTGTCCGGTATTGACCTGGACAGTCTGGATTTAGACACTTGTGCCTGGGTTTCAGGCCACCTGAAATCCGGACACAGGGTCAGGACAAGGGATGCCGGAAAGGGGGAGGGGCCTTTGGCGCAGCAACTTACTGGGAGAGGGGCGCAGGTGAAGTCTCTCATTGTTCACAGTGCAGACAGGCTGCTAAAGTCGTTTTCATAGTAATTGCAGAGCTGCAGCGGTATGCTGAGTGCGCTCCTCCTGCACCCAGCACAAAGTCTACAACATTCTCTTCCTGAGCTCCACATGACAGATGCCTTCTAGTCCCGGCCCTGTCGTGACATCATTCAGAGGCCGGGAGGTGGGATGGAAGAGGAGAAGAAAGTGCTGCCGAGGCTGCGAGGCAACACCTGGAAGAGTGTGCATGTAAGTAACACTGGGCTGGCAGATCCTCCTTCCTTACATCCTGTGTTCTGCTGTTCACACTGCCCTAGAGCGGCTCCACCTAACAGCTGTGCCCCCGAGCTCGGTTCTCACACTTCCCTCCTTGCAGCGGCTCCCGCTGTTAAGGCATAAATGGATCTCTTAAAGAGGGCAGGGGGGCTGATATAAGGGAGGGGGATCTCTAAGGGGGGGGCACTGATATACAGTAAGGGGGCTGTGAGCTAATGGGAGTCTCTAAGAGGGGGTACTGACTGCTGATCCAATCATTAGATTAGCAGCACCCCCTTAGAGACCCCCATTAGCTCACAGCCCACTTATATCAGTGCCCCCCTTCCCTATCAGTAATGCCTGTCTGTGCTACCTATCGGTGCAGCCTATCTGTGCCCATCATTGTTCCCTACCTGTGCCCATCATTGCTCCCTATCTGTGCAGCCTATCATTGCTCCCTATCTGTGCAGCCCATCATTGCCCCCTATCTGTGCAGCCCATCATTGCCCCCTATCTGTGCATATTATTGCTGCCAATCTGTGCCCGTCATTGCCCCCTATCTGTGCCCGTCATTGCCCCCTATCTGTGCCCGTCATTGCCCCCTATCTGTGCCCATCATTGCCCCCTATCTGTGCAGCCCATCAGTTGCGCCTATCTGTGCCCATCATTGCCCCCTATCTGTGCAGCCCATCAGTTGCGCCTATCTGTGCCCATAAGTGCCACCTCATCAGTGCTACCCATCAGTGCAGCCTCATCAGTGCTCATCTATAAAGGAGAAAAATTATTTTCTAAATTTTATAACAGAAACGAAAACTTTTTTCATTTAGCAAAAAATAAAAAAAATAGTAGCGATTAAATACCACCAAAAGAAAGCTCTATTTGTGTGACAATTTTTTATTTATTTTTTATTTCATATGGGTACAGTGTTGCATGACCGCACAATTGTCATTCAAAGTGTGACAGCGCTGAAAGCTGAAAATTGGCCTGGTCAGGAAGAAGGGGAAAGTACCCAGCCACAAACAAAGGTGGGATGCAGAAAAAGTAAGGTTTTACCTCCTAACTAAAATAAACTTTAACTTCAAAATTAACAGGATAGAGGTGCTAGCTTCACACCACAGTAAGCCATAAAGGCATTAGTAAAGGACCATGCCTTCACCCTACAGCTACTTCCAGGGCCCTGTGACAGGGAGCCCACAAAGTCCATGTACACTTGGTTGAGTGTATTGTGATAGCTTCTGTAGGAGCCTTTAGCCCTATATCCAGTGATGAATCTTGATCATGTTTCCTTACCTCTGACTTTACAAGAAAAAGTGAGAAAGAGATAGTCTAAATCTCTAATGAAGCTGAAGCTTGTCAGTAAGCTAGTAGTATCCTGACATCCAGAAAATTTGAACTGGTCATCCCAAGTAGTCCTGCACGTAGGTAGAACTTTTCATTTTTTTTAAAAAAAAAATTCTCATTTGACGATAAAGCCATTGCATCCCAACAAAGGTGTATAAACATGACCTGAACTGGGCAGAATATTGGAAGGATAAAAAGCTGGGACTTTGAATAAGGCGCATGCACTGGGCAGAACACCAAAAAGAGTCACTCGTAGCCTAAGGTCCTGATTTGTGAAAACTTACTGGCTGGAGGTGATAGCCTTTAGAGTAGGGTGACCAGACATCCCCGGCTTCCGGGGACAGTCCCCGGATTGAGGGCACTGTCCCCAGACCAAGTCTGTCCCCGGATTTGTCCCTGGATTCGATTTGAACAGGGGCTGGGGCAATTTCAAAGACAGTCAGTGCAGAATAAAAGTAAATAAATCTGAATTACACCCCCCCCCCACTCTGCCACTCCTAGCTTAGGGGGGTGTATTTTTTCAATTATCTGTGCCCCTTTCTGATGATCATGTGCTGCTCGGATCGGAGGGAATATTTCTTTCGTTTTGGGTGCATGCCCATTCAGCTCCGCTCGCATGTTCTTCTGCCTTGGCTCAAGTCCCGGCCAGCCGCCTGCCTATCTGCTTGCCTTTCCTGGCTGAGTGATCTTCCTCTGCTCCCCACCCAGTAGTAGCCGGGGCCCGGAGAGTAAGACTTGACAAGCTGTGAGGCGGGCGGCGACGGGCAGAGAGTCGCTGATTGCCGCCATTACTAGTAAAAAACGTGGCACAGGTACGTAGAGAGACCCTCATCCAAAAAAATATAAGATATAGTGAATGCAGGCTCCTGGGGATACCAGATATAGTGAATGCAGGCTCCTGGGGAGACCAGATATAGTGGATGCAGGGTCCTAGGGAGACCAGATATAGTGAATGCAGGTTCTTGGGGAGACTAGATATACTGAATGCAGGGTCCTAGGGAGACCAGATATAGTAAATGCAGGCTCCTGGGGAGAGCAGATATAATGAAGACAGGCTCCTGGGGAGAGCAGATATAGTGAATACAGGGTCCTGGGGAGACCAGATATAGTGAATGCAGGCTCCTGGGGTAGGGTGACCAGACATCCCCGGCTTCCGGGGACAGTCCCCGGATTGAGGACACTGTCCCCAGACCAAGTCTGTTCCCGGATTTGTCCCTGGATTCGATTTGAACAGTGGCTGGGGCAATTTCAAAGACCATGCAGAATAAAAGTAAATAAATCTGTGCCCCTTTCTGATGATCATGTGCTGATTCAGCCCTGCTCGCATGTTCTTCTGCCTTGGCTCAAGTCCCGGCCAGCCGCCGTCTGGTCACCTTACTTTAGAGAGGTTGTCTTCATGGATCACTGTTCTTTTAACTGAACTGAAAGGGATCCCATCTGGAGCTGGCAAGTCGAGAGCAAGAGTCTTGGCTCTCTCTGGTGTTTAAGATGCAGTCCCCCATTAGGGAATAGAATGAGAAAGGGGTGTTTCTCCCACAAGACATTGGAGAAGGCATGGAGTGCTGAGATCTACACTCTGGAGAGTGAAAGATCATCCTAATATTCAGGCTGGTCTGTAAAAGTCCTGTATATAGTGAACCTGGGGATTTAAACGAGAGAAATTTGAAGCAGCTGAATCTAAATATGGTGAGGATTGGAGGGAAAGCATACGCCTTAGGAAACCTCTCCGGATCTTGTCTATCAGAACATCCACTTCCAGGACTTGCTGGCCTAGGTCCCTTATGGAACCCCCCCCCCCCAGTTTGCAGTTGTAAGATGTATATTTTAGGGAGCCTGGATGTACAGACCACTCGGTATCTAATAGGGACATGGAGTACGGAGTCCTCCCAAAACTTCTGAATCCTTGGCAATGAATGCAGGCAGGTGCATTCATTCCACCCCAAGCTGCTGAGGAACTTGGAAAGTGTTCTAGCTGTCATAAGTGGCTCCATAGATCCAGAGAAGGATCACTTGGGGAAAATCAGATGCAGAGCCTCTATGCTCAAGGGCAAAAAAAGGCATTAAAATCAGGCAGCATCTACATGCTAGAAAGCTACACATCCATTATGTCACTCTTGGGACCAGACCTGCATTTAGCAAGGCAACAATCCTAAATGTCAGCCACAACACCTACGCAAAGAGTCTTACTTGGGGGTCCAAAAAGTGGGGTCTGCATCTGAGGAGCAATAGGTGGTCAGCCACAAGTTTATTGCAGCCAGGTAAGGGGATCTGAGGAATGCAAATTGTCCTTGTCAGGAGAAGATTACAGATGGCAGGTCCTATGTTTTCTGTAGTGCATTTAGGGCAGCTGTTCCTAAAATAATGCAAAACACCATCATTTGCAGTCCTTAAGCCCGCTTTTAAAAACATGTCCCACCTTGCCCCCTCCTACCTTTCCCTAGTCTTCTTTGCCATTGACAGGTGTGACAAGCTCATGGCTGTGCAACATAATATGGAGAAAATCATAATAATCTCTCACCTAAATCAGGTACACTGTCCCTTTTTAAGACCCATCTGCTTTCATCCACTTAATTCAGAAGCAGCAGCAGGTGAGGCCAGACAGCACTTCCAGAGGCAGACAGGAGACACAAAACCAGTCAGAATGTAAAACCTCCAGGAGCACACAGCACAGCAGGGGGGCAACAGCAACCTACCTTTACCTTAACAAGAGAAAACCTGGCAGGACTGCAGTGAGAAAGGGAGGGAATCCAGTTCCTCTGATGACGTCTAAGGTTGTTTACACTGTTTGGTGACTGGCAGTCACTATCCCACATCATCCCATCTCCCTGCCCTCTGTGACCTCATCCACAGCCACTGAAAATAAAGCCAAGAGAGTGGCACTGCCTATACAAGACAGGGAGAGGCAAATGACGACATTGCAGAGATCACAAATACCACACCTGTACATCACCAATGCTGATTAAGCATCATTGCCAATGCCTCTGTACCCAGAGCACCCTGTTTCAGGTAGGTTTACTTCCAACAATCTGGGTCTTCCAACACCAGTAGATGCTGAATCTGGAGGGGTAAGTGTGGCATGGGTGATACTTGCAGCAACCTAAGTGCTTACAAACTGCAATCAACAGGTGGCCTGGAACATGACCACAAGAAGAAGAACACTTCAGTTGCGGAGGGGCTGTCTTTTATCAAGCTAGGAAAAGGTGGTCCTGTGGGTTCCAGAGGAGGAGTTAACATGTGTGCCGACCTGAGGTGGGCCAGGAAAGAAACATGTGGACTGGATCAGCCTCTATTTATAGGAGAGGGGTCCTTCGGGGTAGGAGTGAGGGCGGAGTCTACCCATTTGTATGCTACCACGGAGCTAGGAAAAATCTTTCTTCTTTAATTTTGTACTGTTGTTATGGAATGTTTAATATTTGCATATACCCCGGAAGCTACAAACAACAGTTTGGGGCTTTGTTCTTTTGAATACCATTGATGTTTGCTCTCGCATTTATACCTGGTGCCTTATATGGACAGATACATATATACATGGACTGAACTTATTTCTACTTCATAATGGTATATCAGGACAAGTTTTGCTCGATATTGGAATGATTTTGATTTTGAGTGGCCAGTTTCAGTGGACACAGGGATGTTATATATTTTAATTGATTTTATAGTAGACTTGGAAACCCTGTGGGTGATGCAGATGCTAGCACAGTGAAAGGGAATGACATACCAACTCTGCAGAACTCCTCCCACCATCACTAACATTATCGAGCAGAGAATGAATGGTAAAGGGATTAGAGACCCCAATTTCAGCTATATGGTAGGAAAATAATAATTTCAGTTATTTTTTTTACCATGTGTAACTTTCAGGTATTTATATGAGGATTTATTAAAATGTGTATGTTGCCTTTAGTTATACTTTAAAGACTATCAAATCTCAAAAGAAAAATGTAATATACAGTATATCAGCTTACGATTTAGTGGCTGTATTAATTTCCCTTTTTCCGTTTATTTTCCTTTATTTTCACCTGGCAAACCTGTTAGTATAACACTTTTGCCCTAAGGTGACAACGCTCACTTGTATTGTTGTCATCCAAGGCTGCTCTTCTGTTTTTTATTATAAATACCTACCCCTTTCCTCATCTTCATCGTATCCACAGGAGGGGTTGCATAGTTCACAAAAGACCGCTTGGAAAGTTTAATAACATTGAGATTTCAGTTCGGTACACAGGAATTTACATGCATAAGGGATTTCTACAAGGGTCAACTGGGATTTTCTGTACATGCAAAAAATGCATTTAGCCTAAAAAAAAAATTAAACTAATGCAGCCATCACATCCAAGGACTGCTGCATTACAATACTTTTTAGTTCTTGGATTTGGATTTACTTTAAGACCCCTTTCACACTGAGGGCGTATTGCAGGCGCTATATCATTAAAAAAAGCACCTGCAATCCGCCCTCAAACAGCTGCTCCATTGTCTCCAGTGTGAAAGCCCTCGGGCTAGCTAGCAGGACGGTAAAAAAAGTCCTGCTAGCCGCATCTTTGGAGCGGTAAAGGAGCGGTGTGTTTACCGCTCCTCCACCGCTCCTGCCCATTGAAATCAATCAGCAGCGCATTGCGTGCGGTTTTAACCCTTCCCCGACCGCTAGCGAGTTGGGGTAAAAGCGCCCCGCTAGCAGCCGAAATGCGCCGCAAATCCGCCCATAGCGTCGGCGGTAAAAATAGTGTGAAAGGGGTCTAAATGTTTGCATACTTTTTCATGCAACTGTAAAAACAACGCACCAATAACAACTGCTTAACCACTTAAGGACCGCCCCACGCAGATATACTGCGGCAGGGCGGCCCTCCTGCACGAAATCATATACAGGTACATGATTTTGTGCAGTGGGTCTGGGGCACGCGCCACTGGTGATCCACTCTCACTGTGATTGGACACAGCGGGAGCCAATAAGCCAGTCTGGTGGCCGCAATGGCTGCCGGCACCCCACGATCGTTCATAGAAGAGACAGAACAGCAGTGTGCCTATGTAAACAAAGCAGACGCCTTTCTGTGAGGGAGGAAGATGGAAATCTTGAGTTTCTGCTAAGCAGAAACACTGATCTCTGTGTTCCTTCAGTCACAGCATTCCCCCCACAGTTAGAAAGCACTTCCTAGGAGCACACTTAACCCTTTGATCGCCCCTGATGTTAACCCCTTCTGTGCCAGTGTCATTCGTACAGTTGCACTGCATATTATTTAGCATTGATCACTGTATTGGTGTCACTGGTCCCCAAAAAGTGTCAGGTGTCCGATTTTGTCCGCTGCAATGTTGCAGTCCCGCTAAAAATCGCTGATCGCCACCAATACTAGTAAAAAAAAGAAATTCCATTAAAATATCCTGTAGTTTGTAGACGCTATAACTTTTGCGCAAAGCAATATACGCCTTTTTGGTATTTTATTTAACCAAAAATATGTAGCAGAATACATATTGGCCTAAACTGATGAAGACATTTTTTTTACTTTTTTATTTTTTTAATTGGATGTGTTTTATAGCATAAAGTAAAAAATATATATATTTTTTCAAAATAATTTTTTTGGTTTATAGCGCAAAAAATAAAAACCACAGATGTGATCAAATACCACTAAAAGAAAGCTCTATTTGTGGGAAAAAAACAGACAGAAGCCAGCCATTCAGCAGGCTTCTGTCAAGTAGGCATGACTGAAAAAGGTCTGCCAATCTTCACCCGACTGGTGTGTTCTGGCGGGGGGCCGTCCCCCTGTCAGAACACAATAGCTCAGCGAGGAAGATCGCTGTGCTAACATCAAATTGCTATTACAGGGGCTCCTCCTGAGCTTTTCAGTTTTTTTTTTTTTTTCATTCAGCCCAGTGGGTTGAATGAATAAAAACTGCTAGTGTGTACCAGACTTGTTTAGATTGAGCAAGTGGCAAATGTTTTGCTCCTTCATGTATAAAAGGGATTGAGGCTATTCACAAAGGTGTGTTATGTTCTTCCAATACCATGTCAGAAAGATAAAATTAGTCCCAGATGCAATGTTCTCGGTGAAACACCTGTCCACGTCTGGCCTGCATTAGTTAAATGTGGGCCAAATCTTCAGTTACCTCACAAATCTGCATTTGTTTTATTTCTGCAGCTTGTTTAGGACGTTTAAAGAACAAATGTCAACAGACAATAGCTCAAAGAACATTGAGAAATCCCCAAAAAATAAATTAATTGAACCTCTCCATCAATATCCACTTGTCAGAAGTGAGGAGGAATACATATGTGGAGCCAATGGTGGTTTGGATAAAGAAACTTTTTCTTTCCCTACATCTATAACACCTACGAGAAAAGGTAAAGATTGTTTTTTTAATAATTGGTGTTTTCACCTTAAAATAGATAACTCAAGTACTGTAGGTCTTGTGGTAAGCTACTTTCATTTACCCACTATACCCTACGGTTATGTTAATTGTAGGTTATTGGTAATTGAGCCATTGAAGTTATAGGCATTAGAATTGATTAGGTGAAATCAGAAATGTGAGACAATTTTCTAAAAGCTGACTCTAAACTTTGACAGTTAAGCTATACAAAGAATTATTAGGGTTAGATTGCATTACATTTGGGCCTTGTAATTAATTTTCCCTTCTACACTGTATGTAAAATACATGATTAGATTAATATATTAAAACCAGTTAAAGTAAAAACCTTGCCAGCACTAGACCCACTTCTATCTGAAATGATATGGGGACACAAGGATGCATGCTAACAGTTGAAATCAGGGCCACTAATAAGGCAGTACCGCCAGCCCCCCTGTACTGGGCCCAGACCCAATCAGTTTAAAAGGGGGGCCCGGCACCTGCTAAGCAGGAGGTCCGGCTGTACTGTCTTATTGCAGACACTGATCCTCTTCTGCCCCCTCCCCCCCCCCTGCAGTGCTGCCAGCTTCTCCTCCTCTTTCTTCCTCTGGCTGCACTGCAGGGGTATTGGTTCTAGTACATACACCACTCCCATCTGCTGTCCGGGCCCCCCTGTGGGCCCCTTTTTCTCACATCGCTGCTGGCTTACCTCCTCTCCTGCTGGCAGCTGCTTCAGGCACACAGATGGATGTTTCAGGATGGAGAGCGGGGGGAGGGGCCAGTAAATATGTCATTTTCTGGCCCCTTATTTTCCTAAATAAACAGTGAGTAATTGAGAACGATCACTTCTGTGTCCATTAATCACTGAAGCATAGTAAACTATTTACTATGCTCCAGTTTGTCAATGAGCAGGAAGCATCAGAATGCTTTCTATTCATTCATCTGGGCAGCTGAGGTTGCAGAAAATGGAATTGATAAATCTATGTCGTCAGTCGCTTTTGGCCAGGGGGGGCCCTGTCAGAAATCGCGGGGCCCCATACAGCCTTCCTAATTGTGTCTGTACAAAACATTTTGTCATTTTACAAATAACTTTATAGGAGTTATAATAACTATGAACTTGAACTTTTACTCAGTTTGTAGTAAAATGTTCAGTTTATATTGCATCACCACTAGCAGTAATGCTCTTTTTAAGGCCACCATTTGCATGGGCAGTTAGCAGCAATTCAAATACAAGCATCTTTTTCTGTTGCCTGTTTTCTGAATTGTCTATATGTTGGATTTATGGGTTTCTAGATTATTTTTAGGCAAGACATAGCGATGCTGTGGCAGGATAGTGCACATGTGTGGGGTTTCGCACATGGAGAAAAACTCTCTCCAGTGATGCTTGGGTGAGCTTACAATAGCTACAGTGGATGGGGCACAGATAGCTATGGGAGTTTTACAGCCAGGCTTCTTGGGGAAGGGATTAGGGCAAAATGACCTACAGATATGCATTTCAATTAAACAACATTTTTAAAGCTGCACAGTTTATTACCCCATGGGGCCCCTTGACTGCATAAGCTATTTTCTTTAATAAATAAATATATATATATAGTGCAGCGCTACTAACGTGGTAATTATAATATCAAAAGGATGTGCAAAATTATGTTCATGAATCAAAGCGTACAATCTCCCCAAAAGAAAAGTCCTAATGTGAATATATATATATATATATATATATATATATATATATATATATATATATATATATATATATATATATTGTGAGGGGGTTAACTCGGTAGCGGGTGTGTGTGGCCCCCTGGATGGGCTCCCCACACAAAAACAGGCCCAGCAGACGGAGGTTGTGGTTTTCAAGATCAAAAGGTGCGGTTTATTTCTCTATTTACAGTGACAAAAACACAGCAAAGCAAAAAGAAACATAAACAAAATAAATCCTGGTCAGCTTGACCTCTGACTAAACATGCAGGTTTCCCTAACTAACAACTGGGATCAGCCTGGTGCTGTCCTAGTCCCTAAGTCCCTGGTTTAGTAAATGTCCAAACAAATAGCCACACAGGCTTTGTCTCACCGCACAGGGGTTCACTCTCCCTAGACAGTCCACACAGGTCTGGGTCCAGGCATGAGCAAACACCTAATGAAGCTGGGAGTTTTTATAGAGGCCTTAAACGAGCTGACAAGCTTCAGCTGGTCTCATCAACTCCCTGCCTGCACGACGCCCAGCACTCTCCCTAGAGGTATGAATCATCCATGAGCCCACTAGCCTCAGCTGGGCTTCATCAACTTTCTCCCTAGTTGTATAAGTCGGCATAAAGCCTGAATCTGGGAGAAATATACCTACCCCCCTGGATGCAACCAGGTGACTTTACCTTCCTGCTGTCACATACCCCCCCCTCTTGTTTTAACCTTGGGGTTGGAACACCAGCAATCAGGCATTCATGTACTCGAGACAAAGCATCCACATTCCCCATTTGAACGCCAGGGCGATGCTTTACTGTGAAGTTGAATTCCTGTAGGGCCAGGAACCACCTATTTACTCTTCTATTTGTCTCCTTGTTTTGAGCCATCCACTTTAACGGAGCGTGATCCGTAACCATGTCAAAGTGCCTACCTAGCAGATAGTACCGAAGGGAATCTAGAGCCCACTTCACCGCTAAACACTCCTTTTCAACCGTGGCGTAATTTACCTCATGGGACTTCAACTTCCTGCTGAGGTAAATGACTGGGTGCTCTTCCCCGTTCCAGACCTGGGACAATACTGCTCCTAACCCCACATCTGACGCATCACTTTGTACGACAAAGTCTTTAGAGAAGTCGGGTGAGTACAACACTGGCTGGCTACATAAGGCTTGTTTCAAGAATTGGAATGCTGCCTCAGCCTCGGGGGTCCATTTAATCATGACCGACCCTTTCCCTTTCGTCAGGTTGGTTAGGGGCACAGCCTTAGAAGCAAAGTGGGGAATGAAGCGCCGATAATAACCCGCGATTCCCAGAAAGGCTCGTACCTGCTTCTTGCTGTTGGGACGTGGCCAACTCTGGATGGCCTCGACTTTGTTGAGTTGGGGTTTTATTACTCCCCTGCCAATGGTGTACCCAAGATATTTGGCCTCCTCCTGCCCAATGGTACACTTCTTGGGGTTAGCCGTAAACCCCGCTTCCCGGATAGAGTCTAGGACTGCTTGCACTTTTGGCAGATGTGAGGCCCAATCTGTGCTATGGACAATTACGTCATCCAGGTAAGCCGCAGCATACTTCCGATGGGGCCTCAGTATCTGGTCCATTTTCCGCTGGAATGTGGCCGGCGCATTCTGTAACCCGAACGGCATTCTCTTATATTGGAACGCCCCGTCTGGGGTTACAAATGCGGTTTTCTCTTTGGCCGACTTGGCCAGGGGAATTTGCCAATACCCTTTTGTGAGGTCAAGAGTCGTCATGTATCGGGCTGTTCCCAGCCGGTCGATCAACTCATCTATACGTGGCATGGGGTAGGTGTCAAATTTTGTAACTTTGTTCAACTGACGAAAATCGTTACAAAATCGCCAGCTCCCATCCGGTTTAGGCACCAACACAATGGGACTAGACCAATCACTTTGGGACTCCTCTATCACCCCTAAGTTCAGCATTTTCTGTACTTCCTCCCGTATTGCCTCCCGTCGGGCCTCTGGGATCCGATAGGGTTTTAACTTCACCCTTTCACCGGGCGGGGTAATAATATCATGCTCTACCCCAGATGTTTGTCCCGGCAGCTCAGAGAACACCTCCTTGTTGCGAAGCACAAACTCCTTAACCTCCTGTTGTTGGGGTTGTGACAAGGTGGCTGCTATTCCAACCTCCGGAATCACGCAACCAGTTTGAGCTGGTGACCAAGTTTCTGCGACTAGGGACTCTCTATCCCTCCAGGCTTTCAACAGATTAACGTGATAGATCTGTTCGGGCTTTCGCCTTCCTGGTTGTCTGACCTTGTAATTCACTTCGCTCACTTTTTCCATTATCTCGTAGGGGCCTTGCCATTTGGCAAGGAATTTACTTTCAACCGTAGGGACAAGTACCAATATCCTATCCCCCGGGGAAAAGGTACGGGTCTTGGCTCCACGGTTGTACACTCTCTGCTGTGCCAACTGCGCTTGGGCCAAATGTTCCTTCACGATGGGCATTACCTGTGCAATTCGATCTTGCATCAGGGCGACATGCTCAATCACACTCCTGTGGGGAGAACTCTCACTTTCCCAAGTTTCCTTGGCAATATCCAACAGCCCTCTTGGGTGTCTCCCATACAGTAACTCAAAGGGGGAGAATCCCGTAGAGGATTGGGGCACCTCCCTAATAGCAAACATCAAATAAGGAAGTAGACAGTCCCAATCCTTTCCATCTCTATCCACCACTTTCTTCAACATTTGTTTTAGGGTTTTGTTGAATCTTTCAACCAGCCCATCGGTTTGGGGGTGATACACAGACGTACGCAATTGCGTCACTTTGAACAATTTACACAGCTCTTTCATAACCCGGGACATAAAGGGTGTACCTTGGTCTGTAAGCAGTTCTTTACAAATACCCACCCGGCTAAAAACAAGAGATAGCTCTTTGGCTATGGTTTTGGCCGAGGTATTTCGGAGAGGGATCGCTTCTGGATAACGGGTGGCATAGTCCATTATAACTAATATGTACTGGTGCCCCCTAGCGGACTTGATTATAGGACCTACCAAATCCATTGCGATCCTCTCAAACGGGACCTCAATGATGGGTAGAGGGACCAGCGGGCTACGAAAAAGTGGCATCGGGGCCGACCTCTGACACACAGGGCAGGAGGAACAATAATTTTCTATGTCCTTCATCACCCCAGGCCAATAGAATCTCTGTAATACCCTCTCTCGGGTTTTCTCTGTCCCCAGATGACCTCCAAGAATGTGCCCATGGGCCAACTCCAACACCAACTTCCTGTAAGGTTTGGGCACCACAAGCTGCTCAACGGTTTCTTCTGCCCTTTTTGCCACCCGATACAGTAGGTCCTTCTCTACGCTGAAGTATGGGTAAGTGCAGGTATTATCTGGGTTCACTAACTCGCCATCTATTTCCACTACGTTTTCCCGTGCCTTTATTAGGGCGGGGTCTTTTAACTGTTCTGTGGCAAAATTTTCCCTGTGAACCTCAAGATCAGAAAACTCCACAGACGGTAGGTTTTCGTCTGAGGAGGTGGGCTCCTCTCCAGTTTCTTGAGTCTCGCCTGCCAATACTGACAAGGGAAATTCTGGAGAGTCCTCACCACTCTCAGAGGAGTTCTGGCTATCACCTTCCTGGTACATAGGGGCACCAGTGGGGGGCTCAGGATCATCCCACAGTTCCCAGAACTTCGGAAAATCCCTTCCCACAATGGCATCATGCGGTAATTGAGATACTAACCCCACTGGATGAGAGAGGGTACCTTTGGGGGTCTTGAAACACACTGTAGTCACTGGATACTCTCGGGTGTCCCCATGCACACAAATACCAGCTACCTTGCTATTCCCAGAGACCTCTGTTTTAACTAATTCAGCCTTTATCAGGGTCACAAGGCTACCTGAATCCAGTAATACCACAACATTTCTACCATTAATACACATTTTGCATAAATGTTTCTCAGTTCCCCGAATGGCAGTGCATGCGACTGTCGCACACAGCGACTGACGTCTGTCCGTCAGAAAGTCACATTGCATGGGTTCCTCCACAACCGGGCAATTTGCTGCAATATGTCCCGTTTGCCGGCAGCGGTAGCAAACAATCCTTTTGGCTGCCTCTTGAGCCCCCGACTTCCCAGGCTGTTCTCGCCAAACCCTGGGCAGAGCTCCCACCCTCTCACTCTCTCCACCCTCACCCCTTGGAATCATCTTATCCGCCCCTGGGGATGGTCTGGTCTTAGGGTGGAAAGTCCGAGAGTCTCTGGAAGAGGCCGTCAGGTTCTCTGCAGCCAAGTATCTCTCTACACGATCCACAAGTTTACCGGCCGTTTCTGGGTCTCCATGGCTTACCCACTTTTGAATGGCGGTAGGAAGAGCTCTCAAACGATCCATCACAACACGTTCCACAATCTCCGGTGCGGACAAAGTCTCTGGCTGTAGCCACTTCCTGCTCAGGTGAATGAGATCATACATTTGAGACCTGGGGGGTTTTCCAAGCTGGAAAGTCCAGTTATGCACACGCTGAGCCCGGACAGCCAGGGTGACACCCAGCCTTGCCAATATTTCAGCTTTTAGCATCCCATAGTCTTTTGCTTGGTCAGGCTCTAGGTCATAGTAAGCTTTCTGCGATTCACCAGTTAACAGAGGAGCCACCAGTCCAGCCCACTGCTCCTCAGGCCACTTTTCTCTTTCAGCAGTCAAAAATGCCTCTGGATCATCCTCTCCAGTCATTTTTGTCAATAAACGACTCACCCCAAAGGACGCGGTATTAGTGGGACGGCTTTCCTCACTGGTCTGCGGACGTTGCTGCATTACTGCTTCCATCTGTTGTTGTAGTCTCTGCTCTTGCTTCTGCAACAGGTCTATGAAGCGGGCCTCAGATTGCTGCTGGGCTCGTTGCTGGGCTGCGAAGCTCTTTTGCAAACCTGCATTTGTCTGCTGTTGATTGGCATTTGCTAGAGCCAGCTGTTTCAGTATCTCCTCCATGCTGGCTTAAAAAAAAACTGCCACTGGTTCTCCACCAACTGTGAGGGGGTTAACTCGGTAGCGGGTGTGTGTGGCCCCCTGGATGGGCTCCCCACACAAAAACAGGCCCAGCAGATGGAGGTTGTGGTTTTCAAGATCAAAAGGTGCGGTTTATTTCTCTATTTACAGTGACAAAAACACAGCAAAGCAAAAAGAAACATAAACAAAATAAATCCTGGTCAGCTTGACCTCTGACTAAACATGCAGGTTTCCCTAACTAACAACTGGGATCAGCCTGGTGCTGTCCTAGTCCCTAAGTCCCTGGTTTAGTAAATGTCCAAACAAATAGCCACACAGGCTTTGTCTCACCGCACAGGGGTTCACTCTCCCTAGACAGTCCACACAGGTCTGGGTCCAGGCATGAGCAAACACCTAATGAAGCTGGGAGTTTTTATAGAGGCCTTAAACGAGCTGACAAGCTTCAGCTGGTCTCATCAACTCCCTGCCTGCACGACGCCCAGCACTCTCCCTAGAGGTATGAATCATCCATGAGCCCACTAGCCTCAGCTGGGCTTCATCAACTCTCTCCCTAGTTGTATAAGTCGGCATAAAGCCTGAATCTGGGAGAAATATACCTACCCCCCTGGATGCAACCAGGTGACTTTACCTTCCTGCTGTCACAATATATATATATATATATATATATATACGGTATATAACTTCTTGATTGCTGTAAACATCCGTTAATATCATTCACCACTGTGCTCCTCTATAGACAATGCATGGTTGTGCACACCTCCACCAGCAGTTATACCTGCTCACTTCAACAATGAGTCAGATAGACTGGACTTCCTCAGTAGATCTCATTAGATTAGAAGACCAATCAGAGGTCGATACACATGTAGAGGGGAGAAGCTGAGCCCCTGACGTCACGCAGCCATGGTGGTGAGCGAGCGAACGCTATTGTATTGTACACATGCAAGTTTTATTTCATTATCCTGCAAGTGTCTTTTTAGCGGGGTTTTAAATACATTTTTTAAAACGGAGAGCACTGTATCCTGTGTTTGTGATTGCATGACACTGGAAGCGATATTCCAAGAGTGGAGGAGAGTCTAAGGTGCGGGGCTTTATATAGGAGAGATTTACTCCTTACCCATTGGAATCACACGAGAGGTGTTGAAGCAGTAAAGGGCTGATACACTGATCCTATGTGGACGAGAGAGACCATAGAGGAGTGGCAGTAAAGATTTATAGGTGAGCAGGTATAACGGCTGGTGGAGGTGTGCACAAACAAGCATTGTCCATAGAGCACAGTGGTGAATGATATTAACGGATGTTTACAGAAATCAACAAGTTCTATACATATAATAATCACATTAGGACTTTATTTTTTGGGAACTTGTGATGATTGTACTGTTTGGTTTATGAACATAATTTTGCACATCCGTTTGACATTAGAATTTCACTATATATATATATATATATATATATATATATAAATTCTTTGTTAAGTGAAGTGAATCCACTTAGAGTGTATATCAGCTGCGATATTTTGATTTATTTATGCACAGTATTTGTTATTTTGCACTTGGCACTTTAGTAAGAATAAGGGATGGCGCTAATTGTTATATACACATATTTTCTTCATTAGTTGAGCTTAGACATTAATGAAGCGATCTGTGTTTGATGTTGGTGTGCAAATGTTTTCTTTGTGTTACTTTTATATGTAACCGTATTAATACAAATTCTTTTTAATGTTCAATTCAGCTGAGACACAATGCGGAATCTTGAGACCAGTCTCTGAAATTCGTATCCTTTTTCTATTTGTGTACAGTTCAATATACAGCCTTTACATCAGGTTTGAATAATAAAGGAAACGTGGGATATAATATTTATAAAGCAGTAAGCCTAAGGTTCACGTTTGTGAGAACACAGACATCGCATCCGCACTGCGGGGCCAATCACATGCGATGTCTGTGGAATGCGAGTTCAGCCATACAGTTGTATGGCTGAACTCGCATTGAATTCGCACAAAAAAGGTGCAGGGACTTTTTTCCCCCCGCACTGAAATCGGATCGCATGGGTGCTCTCACCTATGCAGTCCGATTCCTGTGCGAGTTCACAGTTCGCACTGTGATCTGTGAACCGATCTGGGGGTGTCACAGAGGGCAGTGCGAACTGCCTGCGAGGGAGATGCGATGCAGGAAACGGCGCTGTAATTGTGCTGGTTGCCGCATCGCACAAGTGTGAACCTAGCCTCAATGTGACATTCACCAAACATTCACTGCAGGTGTATCTTCATGGTGCATGGGTTTTAATTACTGTGATTGATTCACCTGCTGTAAATGTTTGGTGAATGTTGTGTTCACTGTTTACAATACAGATTTTTTTTTCTTTATTATATTTAGTATTGGGAAATACAATTTTTGAAAACTTTTTTTAGTCAGCAAAATTTTCCTAGCCAGCTTGTGGAGCTCTAACTTCAATTTCACATGACAAGTAAGGCTGTATGGAGTTGAGATTTAGGCTCCATTCACACCTACGCTTGTGCAATTTTAGGACTTTTCCAGGCTTTTTAAAGCTTCTTTCTCTTATCGTCCATGGACTGACACAGCTGGATACTGTAAACGTGTGGGTATATGTCCCTGCTCGCAGGAGAAGATCTAGGCAGAATGTTAGATGTTAGAAACATACATTCTAGAACAAACCAGAGCTAAATAGCCCCACCCAGGGGGGCGGTCCCTCCGGACATTACCCTCCCACCTGCAGCTAGCAGCCTCAGTTTTTTTCTGCCTAGCAGAAGGAGAAGACGTGGCTCTCTCAGGAGCCAGTCTCCTGGAAGATTTTACTTTTAAAATTTTATTCCTTTGGGAATTTTATTATTTTATTTTTGCTGTTCTTACAGCGTGGTGTGATCCAAAAGCTGGCCTTGCATACCATTGAGGGTCGGATTTCGGCCCGGGCTGTCTTTTTCAACGACCACTACCGGGCCATTCCTTGATTAGCACCTTTTGTGCATGGGATTCACCATGTGATCCCCCCTGTCAAGCCTCTTCTCCCTACTTGGGATCTGAATTTGATGCATCTCGGTTCTCCAAGAACATTCCTTTGAGAATATCAGAGATTCCTCTTTGTCCCAGAAGGTGGCCATTACTTCGGTTAGACGGGTGTCTGAGTTGGCGGCCTTTTTCTGCAAGTCGCCTTACTTGGTCCTCCATAAGGATATGGCGGTGTTGCGCCCACGACCGTCCTTCTTTTCAAAAGATGGTCTCGGCCTTTCACCTTAAGGAGGACATTGTTCTTCCGTCCTTGTGTCCTCACCCATTGCATCCCTGAGAGTTTGCGCTTCATACATTAAGATGGGTACAAGCCTTACGGGTGTACCTGTCTGCTACTGTTTCCATTCGGAAGTCAGACTCACTGTTTGTGTCTGTCTCTGCTCCAAAACAGGGCCGAGCAGTGTCATCTGCCACCGTCTTTAGGTGGATCAGGCAGACCGTCATACAGGCCTATGCCCTTAAGGGGCGGGCGCCTCCCTTTCCGGTTGCGGCACATTCCACCAAGGCAATTGGTGCTTCCTGGGCTTTCCGACATCAAGCGTCGGTTGCACAAGTATCCAAGGCGGCGACCTGATCGTCCGTTCATACCTATTCAAAATTTTATAAGGTTGATGTGGCTGCATCTTCGGATGCTTCCTTCAGCTGCAAAGCATTGCAGGCCGCTGTTTAATGTTGCAACTTCTCCGTTGAGGAGCTCTGCTTGTTTGGAGTCAAGTTTTGGTTGCTCCTTTACCACTGCTCCCACCCTTCTGATACTGCTTTGGGACGTCCCACACGTTTACAGTATCCAGCTGTGTCAGTCCATGGACGATAAGAGAAAATAGGATTTTTGTACTCACCGTAAAATCCATTTCTCTGACGTCCATGGACTGACACAGCACCCACCCTTCCTTTTAGGGTTTGTACTGCTTTGTTATGAACTGAGGCTGCTAGCTGCAGGTGGGAGGGTAATGTCCGGAGGGACTGCCCCCCTGGGCGGGGCTGTTCAGGTCTGGTTTGTTCTAGAATGCATGTTTCTAACATCTAACATTCTGCCTAGATCTTCTCCTGCGAGCAGGGACATATACCCACACGTTTACAGTATCCAGCTGTGTCAGTCCATGGACGTCAGAGAAACGGATTTTACGGCGAGTACAAAAATCCTATTTTTAGCATTTTTACAAGCAAAAGCATTTTTTCAGGCAGTTGCCAACCTCAGTGATTTTTACTTTGGCCAATTTAAAGCAGCACCATCTATAGTGACATCAATAGTCTTAGTCCTGCATCTGCTTCCTGTTTTTTTTTTCTTGTGGTGGTTTGCTGCATTGTTTTCTCAGAGCTCTTCACCATAAGTCATTGCTGCTAATGGAAGAGAGAAAAAAAAGAGGGTGAAGATACTGGATTCATCCAGTTATTACAAATGGAGAACAGCAGGGCCAGTTCTGGTCCATGTAAGATGATCTCTATGCGTATGGAAAGAAATTCTTCAAAAACATGTGAATGTCCTTGAAAAGGTTGGTTCATCTCCTCATCCACACAAAAGTTGCAATGTTTGAAACGGGAACATGACTCTGGTTGCCATGAAGCTGACAGACGCTGGCTTCATAGACTTATCCACAGCTTCATTCAGCTGACAGTCGGGAGATTCCTCAGACGGCAGCTGAAAGTAAACAGTGGGGTGGAGATGCTGGTTGAAACCATTGTCCAAATATCCTAGTCCAAAATTCATAAGCAGCCAAGGCATTCTCTGCCCTGCAGCCACAATTACAATATAAACGGACATGTATATGTGTAGCTGTGGAATGGGGAATGCTTCAGAGGCTTATGATTGGCGGTGCGCAGTAATACCTTTCTGGTAGGATAGCTCAGGAGGTTCAGAATAGGATTTTAACATGCCTAAACTCATCCATGCTGCTGATTTGTAGCCTCTTGTTCTGTCTCAACTACAAAGTGATAAAGTTCATCTCCAGGTTTAAGTGGCCTTACACAAGCTGGTTTGATATTCATCCCTTGCATCGATACAGGCAGCTTAACTCAATGAATAAACTCACAGTTAGGACGACAGACGATGAATCCTTTCGAATGTTCCGTTTAATGATGGATATTCATAGGTAGAAAAACGTTGCAGTTGTAAGCCACATGTAAGATGTTTAGCATGGAAGATATACAGGAGTAATGACCAGAATCAGGAAGTGGAGGAGAAATATAAAGAACTACGGTGAGAGAGAGAGTTCAGCTAGAAAGAAGGGGACAGATCTTAAAGACACAGAGCAAGAATAATCACATAGTGTAACACAACACTCCCCGTCTGAAATCTTTAGATTTCATAACCTTAAACTAAAATATATATTTTCAAAAAGTCCAATACTGAAGAATGTCCTAGAACCTGTAATGAAAAACATGCAACAAGCAAATAATAAACGTAAGTTCAACAGGATGAAGAACATAAAGTCACAGTATGATGTCTTCAAATAATTCCAAAGTTCTGAGTAGAACCTGTAGATGGCAGCAATGTACTCCCCGCAGTGCCAACAGCATGACTAGTCCTTGCACAAGTCACTCACCTGGCAAAAGGAGTACTAACTCTGTAATTGGTCGACTAAAGGTTTGTGTCGATCCTCCCTTGGTTACCTTGACTTCTACCTTCCGGACTTTGTTATCGTCGCTGGGCATAACTTTAGTAATAAAACCCATAGGCCACTCATTCCGACAAACTTCCTTGTCTTTTAGAAGGATGAGGTCTCCAACCTTAAGATTCGGCTTAGATGCTTGCCATTTGTTATGACCTTGAAGGTGATGAAGATACTTTTTCTTCCAGCGATGCCAGAACACATTGGCTAGATGCTGCACCTGCTTCCATCGATGCCTGTAATGGTGTGACCGCAGCTTCTGTTTTGTACTTACAGAAGTGTGTAGTGAGATGTTCACAGTTCTTATTTCCTTATCATCTTCAGGGTTTACTAGCCCATAGGTGGTGTCAATAGGGAGTAAGTAAGAGTCCTCACACAGAAACCTTGGAGGTGACAGCCATAAGCTGTCCTGAAGAGCGGCAGGTGACACGGCTCTGGTCCCACAGTCAGCTGGCTTGAGTTCAGTGGGAACGTGATGCCATTGACTTGGTAGAGAGAATCTCTTGATACGTTGAACCCTGTTGCTGACGTACACATAAAATTGTTTTGTTTGGTTGTTTATGTAACCAAGTACTACCTTACTGTCTGTATAGAAGGTGAAAGAATCAATTGTAGTGTCCATTTTACTTCGTATGACCTCAGCAATTTCTACTGCTAGCACGGCTGCACAAAGTTCAAGTCTTGGTATGGTATGTGCAGGCTTGGGAGTGAGTTTTGCCTTGCCTAGGACAAAACTACAGTGTGATTCTCCATTCAGTTCAGAGGTCTTCAAATAGGCTACTGCAGCAATAGCTTCAACTGATGCATCAGAGAAAATATGAATCTCTCTCCGGTTAGCAGTTGGAGTGGATCCTGGAACATAGCAACGGGGAATCTGAAGTTTTTCTAGTGACTTCAAAGAATATCTCCACCTTTCCCACTTGTGTTGATTCTCACTAGGCAAGGGAGTATCCCAGTCTATGTTCTCAGTAGACAACTGTCTTAGTAAAATCTTACCTTGAATGGTAACTGGAGCAAGGAAACCCAGTGGGTCATAGATGCTATTCACCACGGACAGGACTCCTCTCTTAGTGAAGGGTTTGTCACAAGTTGACACTTGGAAGGTGAATTTGTCTTGCTTGATGTTCCACAACAAACCCAGACTTCGCTGTACAGGAGGCACATCTGTACCTAAGTCAAGGTTTTTTAGACTAGTGGCATAGTCCTCAGAGTGAAAGGCATTCATAAGTTCCTGGCTGTTGGATATAATCTTGTGCAGTCTAAGGTTTGCTACAGACAGCATCTCCTTTGTTCTGGTGAGAAGATCAATTGCTTCTTTAGCAGTTGGAAAGGACTTAAGTGCGTCGTCAAAGTAGAAGTTTCTTTCAACAAATTGACGGGCATCAGATCCATATTCAACTTCTCCAGTCTGAGCTGTTCTCCTTAGCCCATAAGTTGCCACTGCTGGGGAAGGACTGTTACCGAAGACATGTACCTTCATGCGATAATCTATAACTTCCTTGTTGAGGTCATTGTCCTTGTGCCATAGAAACCTGAGGTAGTTTCTGTTGTCTTCTCTGACGATGAAGCAGTGAAACATCTGTTGAATGTCGGCCATTACTGCTACAGGCTCTTGTCTGAAACGAATCAAGACTCCTATTAGACTGTTGTTCAAGTTGGGTCCAGTAAGGAGCATGTTGTTAAGAGAAACACCTTCGTGCTGAGCACTGGAATCAAAGACAACTCTGATTTGGTCTGGTTTGCGTGGGTGATACACGCCAAAGGATGGAAGGTACCAGCATTCTTCTCCCTCCTTTAGTGGGGGAGCAGGCTCTGCATGATCTCTGTCAAATACATTTTGCATAAAGTCCACAAAGTGCTTTTGCATCTCTGGTTTCCTGCTTAAGTTTCGCTTTAAGGAGGAGAATCTACTGATGGCCTGCTGTAAGTTGTTGGGCAATCTCTCTCTTGGGAGACGAAAGGGTAGGGGTGCTACCCAGTTATTGGAGTCATCTTGAAAGAACTCATTGTCCATTACCTTGATGAATTCTTTGTCTTCCATTGAAGGAGCCAGTATGTCATCTTCACTGGTTGCTTTAAACACTGTAGAGCCGAAGTCGCCATCATGGCAGGAGAAAGGGCTTGTGTCACCTGAGATACCATGTTGCCATTCGTGGCTGGCTATCTTCTCTTTCATCCAGTAGTGATGTGGGCATGGCTCAAAGTAAGTGTTTCGGACATTTGGCAGAACATTTGTCTTGAATGACGAAATGTTGGTAGGTCTTTTCATTTTGCCTATGCAGACATTGCCTATGATGACCCATCCTAGATCCGTGCGCTGGGCAAATGGGGCATCTGGGGGTCCACTGACTTGTCTGTGTACCTTGTGAACTCTTAGAATGTCTCTTCCTAACAGAAGAAGGATCTGAGCATCTTTGTCAAGCGGCGGTATCTCATTTGCTATTACCTTGAGGTGAGGGTGATGGAAAGCAGCAGCTGGAGTAGGGATTTCTTCCCTGTTAGCAGGTATCTGATTGCACTCAACAAGTGTAGGTAAGGGTAATTGCAAGTTACCTTTGAGAGAAGATACCATGAGTCCATGAGCCCTTCTTCCAGAAACCTCTATAGTTCCACTACAGGTACCCAAGGTGTAAGGATGAGCTTCGCCTTTTATTTCAAATAGATTGAACAATTCCGATTTTGCAAGTGATCGATTGCTCTGATCGTCTAAGATAGCATATGCCTTTAGAGACTTTTCTGGTTGATCCTTGTGGTATATGTTCACCAAGCATATCTTAGCACAGGACTTACCACAGCGGTCTTCTCCACAAACTTCAGTGCAGGATGAAGAAATGATGGTAGAATTAGGCACTTGGTCTGTATTCTCCCCGCCATGCGTTAACCTGGGAGGAGTGTTGGCAGGTTGTGCAGAGCTGGGCTCAAGAGGATGGAGGGCTTGCACATGTTCTTCAGAGCCACACTCTATGCACTTGATGGACACATTACAGTCCCTTGCAAAATGTTCTGTAGAAGCACAGCACCTGAAACATACCCTAAATGTCTTTAAAAGCTCCTTGCGCTCTTCCAGAGGCTTTTTTCTAAAGCCGATACATTTATTGAGGGGGTGTGGCTTCTTGTGTATGGGACACTCTCTGTTAGGGTTTTCAATCTTCCTACTCTGTTTGTTCGTGGCCAGAACTGTGGTAGGAGTGGGAAGGATGTCAGTCTTTTTCACGGACACTGGGCCTCTATGGTTTCTATAGTTGCCCTGAAGACTGGTACTCTTAGGAAAGGGTGAGAAGAGGCTGTACTCACCGTAGGAAAAACTTGGATCGTTCTTGGTCTCTGCAATTTTCCTGATGAATTCACAAAAAAAAGAGAATGGAGGGAAGGAAACCTTGTTCTCTCTTTTGTATGATGACCCTAGTGCAGTCCATTTCTCTTGCAAACCATACGGGAGCTTGGAGACAATTGGGTTTACCCCTCTTGGAGTGTCAAGGTAACTGAGTCCAGGTAGTTTTGGGTCTGTCTTGGCTAGCTGAAGCTCAAGGAGAAGGTCACTCAGTCTCTGGAACTCCTTGTTGTCCTTACCGGATATCTTTGGGAAAGTTTCCAGACGCATGAACAAAGCATTTTCTATAGCTTCTGGACTGCCATAACTTTGCTCTAGTCGCTCCCATGCAGCTGTGAGGCCTGCAGTAGGATTGTCCATGAAAACCGATCTTAATGGCTTAACACGTGCAGCAGATAGAGGACCAAGCCATTTGATCAGCAGATTCAATTCTTGATCAGCTGTAATGCCAATATTGCTGATTGTAGTTCTGAAGGCACATTTCCAACTTCTGTAGTTCTCAGGTTGGTCATCAAAACTTGTAAGACCAGTCTTTGTGAGCTCTCTGCGAAGCATGTACCTCACAAACTCTTCTGTCTCAGTTGTCTCCGCCTTTATGTGAGATGCTGTTGGCTGTATGGTGATGATTGCGTTATCTTTGACATTGTTGTTAAAGGACACAGGGAAATATGGTGCAGCAGATGCATCCAGGTGAGTTGCTTGCTTGAAGTCAGTTGTTCCAATGGTACGTTGATTCAAGGCTGTACCAATGACTGGAGATTGATGACTTGCTTGAAGCTTGCGCTGATGCTCTGTGACGTATGAAGGCAGGCAAGGTAGGCAGGTAGGAAATGCAGTGGAGTGATTTTGAGTGCAGGAAGTTGCTGGAACCTCTTTAACTTGAAGCTGTGAAGGAGTCTCTATGTAGTCGGGAGCATTGGAGACAATGGAGTGTGCACTGCAGTGGCTTAGGACATAGTCTTTAGTGCGTTTGAGGGGGTCTTCCATATCTGCTATGTTTAGGTTAATGCTGTCTTTCTCACTTGCACCTTCGTCTGCACTGATAGCTTGCTGTAGGACCCTTAGCTTTGCCATAGCTGCGTCATGTTTACATTTAAGGTTTCCATTGTTGCTCTTTGTCGTGCTGACTGCGCTTCCAACTCTGCCCTTTGATGTGCTGACTGCGCTTCCGACTCTGCTCTCTGAGCTTCCAACTCTGCTCTTTGACGTGCTGACTGCGCTTCCAACTCTGCTCTTTTTTCTGCATATGCCACCTGCACTTTGCTGGCTTCCACTTCAGCGCGGGCATTAATAAGTCGCTCACTGAGTGTTGAGTATCTTGAACTATGGGATCTTGACGAGTTTTTTAGAACGTCTGGTGGAAACAGATCTGTGAGATGCAGTGTCCTGTAACAGCTTTATTTTTGCTTCTGCCTTTAATCTGGTTTGCTGGATAAAACTGTCTTTCAATATTGAGAGCATTGACGCGCTTTAATTGCATCATCGCACTTTCTGACTTCATGTTTTGTAAGACATTAGTGAATTTGATGCTGGTAAGCTGATAAAGCTCATATGAGGCAGAAAGTTGTTTAATGGCGCCCTCTAGTGTCAGTAGTTCACGTTCAACAGACACTGTATTGGCTTCAGCAAGGATTTTCTCCCAGACTAATTCCAAGCTATTTGACAATTCAGTCCTTGAAGCTTCATAATTCTCCATTACTTTCCAAGTGGGTTTAACTGAGCGTTTGGGTAACTCAGTTTCTTCAGGAACTTGTGAGGAAGGAGATGTGAGTTCACATGCAGAAGCTTGGTCACTCATGATAGCAGACTGACTGTGAAAGCAGGCAGGATCTGTGTGCTGAAATGACACTGTGCAGATTGTCTCAGGCTATAAGGCTGCCATGTGCTGCTCTGTCCCTTCTGTCTTGCTATGAGGGCAGTAAATCTTGTCTGTTTCAGTACTGACATGCAGAAATCTTGTAATTAGGCTGTGAAACTCAGTTTTTCTACTGTTCTGTCTCAACTACAAAGCGATAAAGTTCATCTCCAGGTTTAAGTAGGCCTTACACAAGCTGGTTTGATATTCATCCCTTGCATCGATACAGGCAGCTTAACTCAATGAATAAACTCACAGTTAGGACGACAGACGATGAATCCTTTCGAATGTTCCGTTTAATGATGGATATTCATAGGTAGAAAAACGTTGCAGTTGTAAGCCACATGTAAGATGTTTAGCATGGAAGATATACAGGAATAATGACCAGAATCAGGAAGTGGAGGAGAAATATAAAGAACTACGGTGAGAGAGAGAGTTCAGCTAGAAAGAAGGGGACAGATCTTAAAGACACAGAGCAAGAATAATCACATAGTGTAACACAACACCTCTGTTTCCAAAGATCAGCAGGCATGCTGGTACATGTAGTTCCATAGTTTTTACTTGCAACGTTCTGTTACCTGTTATCCCACAGGACTTGTATTCAAGACTGGTTATCATACTGCAGTTGATTCAGTTGGCTACCTAGCCAAGCAATCTCCCTTTTATTTAAGCTGGGCTCCCTCAGACATTGCCTGATCAATAGCTAGTATTCTTAGTGCCAGGTCCCTCAGTGTTTCTAAATTTCAGAGAAGATTCCTAGTGTTCCCCCGTGCTTTTTATTAGAGAATATTCCTAGTTTTCCCCCCTGTTCCCAAGTGGATAAGATTCCTAGTGTACCACAGTGCTGTCTAGCAGAAAATATTTCTAGTGTTTTCCTCTGTGTTTCCTAGTGAAAAAGATTCCTAGTAACCTCCAGTGCTTCCTAGTTTCCTTAGAAGATTCCAAGTGACCACAAGACTTCTAGTGCTCTTCACTGAGAGACTCCAAGGGACCCTTCGATTCCTAGTGATCCTGTAATCTGACTCCTCCCTGTTCCCAATGACTGTTCGCAAGCATTTCCCAGTGCCTTCCAGTGTGATCACCATACCTCCTTTGTTCCCATCATCTCCCAACCTGTCTCCAGTAGTGATGAGCCGAACACCCCCGGGTTCGGTTCGCACCAGAACCCGCGAACGGACCGAAAGTTCGAACGAACATTAGAACCCTATTAAATACAATGGATGCGAACGTTCGAATTCTAAAGTGCTAATTATAACAACTATTATGCATGTTATTGTCCTAAAAAGGGTTTGGGAACCCGGGTTCTGCACCAGGGGACATGTATCAATGCAAAAAGAAGTTTTAAAAACGGTCGTTTTTCAGGAGCAGTCATTTTAATGATGCATAAAGTGAAAAAAAAAAGTCAAATATTCCTTTAAATATCGTACCTGGGGGGTGTCTAAAGTATGCCTGTGAAGTGCCACGTGTTTCCCGTGTTTAGAACTGTCCCTGCACAAAATGACACTTCTAAAGGAAAAAAAAGCCATTTAAAACTGCTTGCGGCTTTAATGTAATGTCTGGTCCCGGTAATATGGATGAAATTCTTTAAGAAAAATGGCATAGCTACCCCATGACCCCCCCCCTACCCCAGCCCATTACCAGCCCCTTTGGGTCTTGTATGGATATTAAGGGGAACCCCGCACATAAAATAAAAAAGGCCCTATATACTCTGAACAGCCCTATACAGGCGGTGCATACAAGACAGGGACTGTAGGTTTGTTCTTATGTAGAATCTGTTTGTAATTTTGAACAGGTACATTGTTGAAGTGTAGCTCCAGACCAAAAATCTATTTTTAAACTTTTTGGAAAACATAGGTAAGGGTTATCACCCCTGTAACATTTGTTTTGCTGTCTGTGCCCCTGTTCAGAACATTTCACCTCACTTTCCGTCCCAATGACAACTGTTTTTGAAATGTGGTGTTTTTCTTGAAACAAGGATTGCTGATAAAGCATCAGTACAGAGGAGACACCTTTCTCCCATATTTATTCTTACAGGAGAGAATTTTCCTTCCTAGTGGTAGATTTCCTCTCACTTCCTGTTGTCTTCTTGCGTTTGCAAGTAGGAGTCGTTTGTAAGTTGGATGTTTGAAAGTAGGGACCTGCCGTATATACTCTGCAGAAATAGGCCCCTTAGTTGTTGGTGTTGGCACAACACTGTAAGCACTCACAGTTACTCTTGGTTGGTGCTGGAACGCCCTGCTGTCAACTATTATATCAGGAATTTTAATTACATATAATTGTTGAACAGTGGTAGTAAAAATTGGGCCTTTGATGGTGGTGCTGGTGCCACAACACTGTAAGCCCTGACAGTTACTCTTGGTGGGTGCAGCAATGGGCCCTGCTGTGAATTATTAGATCAAGAATTGTAATTACATGCCCCTGTTGAACAGGGGCTGAAAAATTGGGCCTTAGGCACTGGTGGCACAACACTGCAACTCCTCACAGATACTGTACTTGGAGCACAGCAATGAGCCCTGTTGCAAAGTATTGCTTCAAAAATTGTAATGACACGCCCCTGTTAAACAGGGGCTGAAAAATTGGGCCTTAGGCACTGGTGGCACAACACTGCAACTCCTCACAGATACTGTACTTGGAGCACAGCAATGAGCCCTGTTGCAAAGTATTGCTTCAAAAATTGTAATGACACGCCCCTGTTAAACAGGGGCTGAAAAATTGGGCCTTAGGCACTGGTGGCACAACACTGCAACTCCTCACAGATACTGTACTTGGAGCACAGCAATGAGCCCTGTTGCAAAGTATTGCTTCAAAAATTGTAATTACACGCCCCTGTTAAACAGGGGCTGAAAAATTGGGCGTTAGGCACTGGTGGCGGCACCCATAAACAAAAATGATCTTACAAGCTATCATCATCAATCGTATCATTGAGGACTCGGAGGAGGAGGATAGCCAGTCAACATAACAGCACAGGCACTCAGCATCAGCATCAGTCTTGAAGGGATGTGACATGTTAAAATCAATTAGTCTGTTATATCAGCATCAGGTGTGTGGTAGCTGGTGGTGATCCAAGACTGGTTCATCTTGATGAAAGTCAGTCGATCAACCGAGTCGGTGGACAGGCGCACCCTGTGATCCGTGACAAATCCTCCAGCAGCACTGAATGTGCGTTCCGAAAGAACGCTGGATGCAGGACAGGCCAGTAGCTCAATTGCATACTGTGCAAGCTCTGGCCAGTGATCCATCCTCAAGACCCAGTAAGCCAGAGGATTTTCGGTGGGGAAGGTGTCCAAGTCTGACCTTGCCCCTAGATATTCCTGCACCATGTTTATCAGACGCTGGCGATGGTTGCTGGAACCGATCATACTTTGGGGCTGCGGACTAAAGAATTGTCTGAACGCATCGGTCAGACGGCCACCTTCCCCACCGCTCCTTCTTTGACTGGCCGAAGCCTCAGCAACTCGTTGTCCAGGACCAGGAGTTTGCAACCTCCCAGTCTCTGGGAACGCGTTGCACAGACCTTTCTGCAAGGCCTCCCGGAGTTGTCTCATCCTCTGCTCCCTCTGCGACGGTAACATAAGGTCCGCAACCTTACCCTTGTACCGTGGATCAAGGAGAGTGGCCAGCCAGTAATGGTCCCTCTCCTTGATCCGAAGAATACGAGGATCCTTCCGCAGACTTTGCAGGATCAGGGAGGCCATGCAGCGTAGGTTTGCTGAGGCATTCGCTCCGGAGTCCTCTGGGTCACTAAGGACGACATGATCCGCAGCCACCTCCTCCCAGCCACGTACAAGTCCACTGGTTTCTTGGGACTGTAAATCATCCCTAAAAGACTGCTGCTGATGATGCTGAGTGCCAGCCTCCACCTCCATGCTGACACAATCCTCCTCCTCCTCCTCCTCCTCCTCCTCCTCTTCCTGTGCGATGGGTGGGACAGAAGGAACACTGTCTGGGTAAAGGGGGCCTTGAGAGGCAAGGAAGTCCTCCTCTTCCTGCCTCTGTTCTGCCTCAAGTGCCCTGTCCATTATTCCACGCAGCGTGTGCTCCAACAGGTGGACAAGAGGTACAGTGTCACTGATGCATGCACTGTCACTGCTCACCATCCTCGTGGCCTCCTCAAATGGTGCCAGGACAGTGCATGCATCCCTGATCATGCCCCACTGGCGTGGAGAAAAAAAACCAAGCTCCCCTGACCCTGTCCTGGTGCCGTAGTCGCACAGGTACTCATTGATGGCCCTCTGCTGCGTGTGCAGCCGCTGCAGCATGGCCAACGTTGAGTTCCACCTGGTGGGCATGTCACATATAAGGCGGTTCTTGGGCAGGTTCAACTCCTTTTGCAGCTCAGCCAGGCGAGCACTGGCATTATAAGATCTGCGGAAATGCACACAGACTTTCCTGGCCTGCCTCAGGACATCCTGTAAGCCTGGGTACCTGCCCAAGAAGCGCTGCACCACCAGGTTAAGGATGTGAGCCACACAGGGCACATGGGTCAGTTGTCCCTGTCGGAGGGCGGAGAGGAGGTTGGTGCCATTGTCGCAAACCACCATTCCTGGCTTAAGCTGGCGTGGCGTCAACCACCTCTCGGCCTGGCCCTGCAGAGCAGACAGGACCTCTGCCCCAGTGTGGCTTCTGTCCCCCAAACACACCAGCGCAAGCACGGCATGGCATCTTTTTGCCTGCGTACTTGCGTAGCCCCGTGAACGGCTACGGAGCACCGCTGGTTTATAGGACAAACCACAGGAAGAGGCCATGGAGGAAGAAGAAGAGGAGGGGGTGGAGGAGAGAGGTGTGTCACAACCAGTAGTAGCATTTTGGAGGCGTGGCGGTGGGACAACCTCCAACACTACTGCACCTTGTCCTGAATCCTTCCCAGCTGCCAAAAGAGTGACCCAATGGGCCGTGAAAGAAAGGTGACGTCCCTGTCCATGCCTGCTGGACCATGAGTCAGCGGTAATATGCACCTTACCGCTGACCGCCCTGTCCAGCGAGGCCAAGACATTGCCTTCCACATGCCGGTAGAGAGCCGGAATAGCCTTCCGTGAGAAAAAGTGGCGTTTGGGAACCTGCCACTGAGGAACCGCACATTGCACAAACTCACGGAAGGGGGCCGAGTCTACCAACTGAAAAGGCAGCAGTTGAAGCGCTAGCAATTTAGCCAAGCTAGCATTCAACCGCTGGGCATGTGGATGGCTGGGAGTGAACTTCTTTCGACGGTCCAGCAGCTGGGGCAGGGAAATTTGCCTGCTAGAATCGGACGTCGGTGTACTGCTAGCAGAGTGGGCGCAAGTACTTGGCTGTGACACACCTAATTCTACACCTTCATTCCTCTCAGTGCATGTTTCAGAGAGGACTGAAGTTATAGTGGGGTTGGAGATCCCAGCTGATGCGGTGCAAGGAGAGGTCCGCTTTGTTCTTTGGTGTGGGTCTTTGAGGTAGGCTTGCCAACGAGCTGCATGGCAGGTCAACATATGTCTGGTCAGGCATGTGGTACCCAAGCGGCTGATGTTTTGGCCACGCGATATACGCTTGAGACATATGTTGCAAACAGCAGCTGTGCGATCTGATGCACTAGCCTCAAAAAAGGCCCACACCAAAGAACTTTTTGAATGACGGGCAGAGGCAGCGCCCTGCACAGGCGGAGCTCTGCGGTGTGATTCCGTCGGTGTACTGCCCTTACGCTGGCCACCAAAGGGCATCCTGCCTCGTTGGAGATGTGCCTCCTCCTCATCCTCCTCCTCCTCCTCTCTCCTATTAGGCACCCACGTGGAGTCAGTGACCTCATCATCCCCTCCCTCCTCATCACTGGAGCCAATCTGGCAGTATGCTGCAGCTGCTGGAACATGACTGCCAGATTGGTGTCCTTCTTGAGCATCCCCTCTGTCTGCTCTCACGCTACTGCCTTCCTCTAGCTGGGTTTCATCATCAGACCCTTCGAAACGCTGGGCATCCTCCTGGAGCATGTACCCAACACTGTGCTGAAACAGTTCGGGGGACTCCTCAGGAGGAGGACATGGTGGGTCTAGGGAAGGAGTGACTGATGATTTGTCTGACATTGATACCAGGGAAGACGACGCTTTGGCAGCTGCTTTTCCAGTACCCTGAGCCTGGGTGAGAGAGGATGAGGAGGAGGAGGAGGGCTTGGTCATCCACTCTACCAAGTCTTCGGCATGATGTGGCTCAACATGTCCAGCTGCCGAAAAGAAGGACAAGCGTGTCCCATGGCCATGTGCTGATGACAATGCACCGCGTCCACGACCAGCACTGTTGCCCCCAGACACAGAGCCTGCTTGCCCTCTTTTATTGCCTCCTGACTGTCTGCCTCTCCTTGTTTGCCTTCCAGACATTCTAATAGATGGCCTGCAGGGAGATGGGAAAAAAGCAATAAGGGCTACCTTCAGGTGTCCTTCTCTGTCCCTTGAAACAAGGACTTTCACAGTGAAAGAAACTGACACTCTCCCTACCTACAGTTTTCTGTCCCTAGAAAAAATATTTTTTTTAAGCACAATATAGCACAAGGACAATTCACTCACTGTCCTTACAGGTCCCTGGAAACAAGGACTTGCAGAGTGAAAGAAAAAAAACACTCTCCCTACCTACAGTTTTCTGTCCCTAGAAAAAATGTTTTTTTTAATCACAATATAGCACAAGGACAATTCACTCACTGTCCTTACAGGTCCCTGGAAACAAGGACTTGCAGAGTGAAAGAAAAAAAACACTCTCCCTACCTACAGTTTTCTGTCCCTAGAATAAATGTTTTTTTTAAGCACAATATAGCACAAGGACAATTCACTCACTGTCCTTACAGGTCCCTGGAAACAAGGACTTGCAGAGTGAAAGAAAAAAAACACTCTCCCTACCTACAGTTTTCTGTCCCTAGAAAAAATGTTTTTTTTAATCACAATATAGCACAAGGACAATTCACTCACTGTCCTTACAGGTCCCTGGAAACAAGGACTTGCAGAGTGAAATAAACTGACACTCTCCCTACCTACAGTTTTCTGTCCCTAGAATAAATGTTTTTTTAAGCACAATATAGCACAAGGACAATTCACTCACTGTCCTTACAGGTCCCTGGAAACAAGGACTTGCAGAGTGAAAGAAAAAAAACACTCTCCCTACCTACAGTTTTCTGTCCCTAGAAAAAATGTTTTTTTAAATCACAATATAGCACAAGGACAATTCACTCACTGTCCTTACAGGTCCCTGGAAACAAGGACTTGCAGAGTGAAATAAACTGACACTCTCCCTACCTACAGTTTTCTGTCCCTAGAATAAATGTTTTTTTTAAGCACAATATAGCACAAGGACAATTCACTCACTGTCCTTACAGGTCCCTGGAAACAAGGACTTGCAGAGTGAAAGAAAAAAAACACTCTCCCTACCTACAGTTTTCTGTCCCTAGAAAAAATGTTTTTTTTAATCACAATATAGCACAAGGACAATTCACTCACTGTCCTTACAGGTCCCTGGAAACAAGGACTTGCAGAGTGAAATAAACTGACACTCTCCCTACCTACAGTTTTCTGTCCCTAGAATAAATGTTTTTTTTAAGCACAATATAGCACAAGGAGAATTCACTCACTGTCCTTCCAGGTCCCTGGAAACAAGGACTTGCAGAGTGAAAGAAAAAAAACACTCTCCCTACCTACAGTTTTCTGTCCCTAGAAAAAATGTTTTTTTTAATCACAATATAGCACAAGGACAATTCACTCACTGTCCTTACAGGTCCCTGGAAACAAGGACTTGCAGAGTGAAAGAAAAAAAACACTCTCCCTACCTACAGTTTTCTGTCCCTAGAAAAAATGTTTTTTTTAATCACAATATAGCACAAGGACAATTCACTCACTGTCCTTCCAGGTCCCTGGAAACAAGGACTTGCAGAGTGAAATAAACTGACACTCTCCCTACCTACAGTTTTCTGTCCCTAGAATAAATGTTTTTTTTAAGCACAATATAGCACAAGGACAATTCACTCACTGTCCTTACAGGTCCCTGGAAACAAGGACTTGCAGAGTGAAAGAAAAAAAACACTCTCCCTACCTACAGTTTTCTGTCCCTAGAAAAAATGTTTTTTTTAATCACAATATAGCACAAGGACAATTCACTCACTGTCCTTACAGGTCCCTGGAAACAAGGACTTGCAGAGTGAAAGAAAAAAAACACTCTCCCTACCTACAGTTTTCTGTCCCTAGAAAAAATGTTTTTTTTAATCACAATATAGCACAAGGACAATTCACTCACTGTCCTTCCAGGTCCCTGGAAACAAGGACTTGCAGAGTGAAATAAACTGACACTCTCCCTACCTACAGTTTTCTGTCCCTAGAATAAATGTTTTTTTTAAGCACAATATAGCACAAGGACAATTCACTCACTGTCCTTACAGGTCCCTGGAAACAAGGACTTGCAGAGTGAAAGAAAAAAAACACTCTCCCTACCTACAGTTTTCTGTCCCTAGAAAAAATGTTTTTTTTAATCACAATATAGCACAAGGACAATTCACTCACTGTCCTTACAGGTCCCTGGAAACAAGGACTTGCAGAGTGAAATAAACTGACACTCTCCCTACCTACAGTTTTCTGTCCCTAGAATAAATGTTTTTTTTAAGCACAATATAGCACAAGGACAATTCACTCACTGTCCTTACAGGTCCCTGGAAACAAGGACTTGCAGAGTGAAAGAAAAAAAAACACTCTCCCTACCTACAGTTTTCTGTCCCTAGAAAAAATGTTTTTTTTAATCACAATATAGCACAAGGACAATTCACTCACTGTCCTTACAGGTCCCTGGAAACAAGGACTTGCAGAGTGAAATAAACTGACACTCTCCCTACCTACAGTTTTCTGTCCCTAGAATAAATGTTTTTTTTAAGCACAATATAGCACAAGGAGAATTCACTCACTGTCCTTCCAGGTCCCTGGAAACAAGGACTTGCAGAGTGAAAGAAAAAAAACACTCTCCCTACCTACAGTTTTCTGTCCCTAGAAAAAATGTTTTTTTTAATCACAATATAGCACAAGGACAATTCACTCACTGTCCTTCCAGGTCCCTGGAAACAAGGACTTGCAGAGTGAAATAAACTGACACTCTCCCTACCTACAGTTTTCTGTCCCTAGAATAAATGTTTTTTTTAAGCACAATATAGCACAAGGACAATTCACTCACTGTCCTTACAGGTCCCTGGAAACAAGGACTTGCAGAGTGAAAGAAAAAAAACACTCTCCCTACCTACAGTTTTCTGTCCCTAGAAAAAATGTTTTTTTTAATCACAATATAGCACAAGGACAATTCACTCACTGTCCTTACAGGTCCCTGGAAACAAGGACTTGCAGAGTGAAAGAAAAAAAACACTCTCCCTACCTACAGTTTTCTGTCCCTAGAAAAAATGTTTTTTTTAATCACAATATAGCACAAGGACAATTCACTCACTGTCCTTCCAGGTCCCTGGAAACAAGGACTTGCAGAGTGAAATAAACTGACACTCTCCCTACCTACAGTTTTCTGTCCCTAGAATAAATGTTTTTTTTAAGCACAATATAGCACAAGGACAATTCACTCACTGTCCTTAGAGGTCCCTGGAAACAAGGACTTGCAGAGTGAAAGAAAAAAAACACTCTCCCTACCTACAGTTTTCTGTCCCTAGAAAAAATGTTTTTTTTTAAGCACAATATAGCACAAGGACAATTCACTCACTGTCCTTCCAGGTCCCTGGAAACAAGGACTTGCAGAGTGAAAGAAAAAAAACACTCTCCCTACCTACAGTTTTCTGTCCCTAGAAAAAATGTTTTTTTTAAGCACAATATAGCACAAGGACAATTCACTCACTGTCCTTCCAGGTCCCTGGAAACAAGGACTTGCAGAGTGAAAGAAAAAAAACACTCTCCCTACCTACAGTTTTCTGTCCCTAGAAAAAATGTTTTTTTTAATCACAATATAGCACAAGGACAATTCACTCACTGTCCTTACAGGTCCCTGGAAACAAGGACTTGCAGAGTGAAAGAAACTGACACTCTCCCTACCTACAGTTTTCTGTCCCTAGAATAAATGTTTTTTTAAGCACAATATAGCACAAGGACAATTCACTCACTGTCCTTCCAGGTCCCTGGAAACAAGGACTTGCAGAGTGAAAGAAACTGACACTGTCCCTACCTACAGTTTTCTGTCCCTAGAATAAATGTTTTTTTTAAGCACACTATAGCACAAGCACAAAACACACTGACACTCTCCCTACCTATCCTTCTCTTTCCCTAAACTAAAGGAATCCAGGTTAAGCAAGAAAGAAATAACAGTCACTGTCCCTGCCTATGCTGCTCTATCCCTGCTCCGGAACACACTACACTAGGCCGCCGTGCTGGCGGCCTTTTATAGTGTGGGGCGTGTACTAAACACCCTCAGCAATAATTGGCCACAGGCATCCTGCCTGTGGCCAATCATTGCTCTCCTCGCTGCCGGCGCTGTGATTGGCCAAGCATGCGGGGTCACAGTGCATGCGTGGCCAATCACAGCGCCTGGATGACACTGCGATGGCGTAGTGCATTGTGGGCCGTTCGCGTCACTCGAATTTGGCGCGAACGGCCCAAATCGTTCGATCTTCGTCGAACGATCGAACAGCCGATGTTCGAGTCGAACGTATGTTCGACTCGAACACGAAGCTCATCCCTAGTCTCCAGTTATTCTGACTGTTTTCCTGACAGCAGCCTGTATCCTTGCACCTGTTGTGTCCTCTAGGCATTCCAGCGTACTTGTGTCTCTGTTTTCCTTGTGTACCTCTGCCAGTGTTCAGCCTTCCTGCGTCTCTGTGGTCCCCTGTGAGTTTTAGCCTGACTTTAATTTTTACCACCTGTGTCTGCAGTCTACTTCAAATGAAAAAGAAGAGGGAGCAGAGGGGTAACAAACCCCGGGACTTTAAAGGTGTTTTCAAATTTTAAGTAGTATTGACACAATACCAATATCCTAAAATTCCAATGTTTTATTAACCGCTTAAGGACCGCCTCACGGCGATATACGTTGGCAGAATGGCACGGCTGGGCATAAGCACGTACAGTACGTCCCCTTTTAAGATGCTCAGCCATGGGTCGTGCGCGCCGGCGGCGGCGCACTCGCGACCCGGTCCGAAGCTCCGCGCCCGCGGGACCAGCGGACGCGATCGCCGCCGGTGTCCCGCGATAGGTTCACAGAGCTGGAGAACGGGGGGGGGGAAGGTAAGTGTAAACAAACCTTTTCCCGTTCTTCCTAGTGAGAGTGTCACTGATCGTCTGTTCCCTGTCATAGGGAACGACGACCAATGATGTCACACGCCAAGCCATGCCCCCACACAGTAAGAATCACTAATTAGGTCACACTTAACCCCTTCAGCGCCCCCTACAGGTTAACCTCTTCACTACCAGTGTCATTTTCACAGTAATCAGTGCATTTTTATAGCACTAATTGCTGTAAAAATGACTGGTCCCAAAATGGTGTCAAAAGTGTCCGATGTGTCCGCCATAATGTCGCAGTCACGATAAAAATCGCTGATCGCCGCCATTACTAGTAAAAAAAAAATATTAATAAAAATGCCATAAAACTATCCCCTATTTTGTAGACGCTACAACTTTTGCGCAAACCAACAAACCCTTATTGCGGATTTTTTTTTAACCCAAAATATGTAGAAGAATATGTATCGGGCCAAACTGAGGAAAAAAAAAATTTGTATATATTTTTTGGGGATATTTATTAATGCAAAAAGTAAAAAATATATAGAATTTTTTTCAAAATTGTCGCTCTATTTTTGTTTATAGCACAAAAAATAAAAACCGCAGAGGTGATCAAATACCACCAAAAGAAAGCTCTATTTGTGGAAAAAAAAAGGACGTAAATTTTGTTTGGGAGCCACGTCGCACGACCGTGCAATTGTCAGTTAAAGCGACGCGGTGTCGAATCGCAAAAGGGGGCCTGGTCCTTTAGCAACAAAATGGTCCGGGGCTTAAGTGGTTAAAGATATAATAACATGCACAAATATAAAACATCCATGTCAAGTGAAAAAAGTGCTACCACATGCATAAATAACTGACAGATACCGCTTGACATGTTTCGCTCAAAACGAGCTTCCTCAGGAGTTTTTGGTACAGTACATGTTATACTGGGAATAACAAAAGATAAGGTTGGAAGGTCGTGTAATGTTGTTTTTGAAATTAATTCATACAAAACAATTGCATCACAATCATATATACTGGATCTTTTGCTGATCCAAACAAGTACAAAAATAATATAAGGTCATAAGGCTAGAGATACATATGATATATGGAGGGAAAGAGAGTCTCACCTGGGCTGCCAAGGCACTAGGTATACACTTGATCATTGATAATTGCTAGAGATCCCAATTGGGATCGCTAGCAGGTCACTCATTGATTCGATCTTTGTTTAAGGTACTTCTATTCATTTAATCTAGTGTGGTTGTGGCGTAGATGTCCTTTTGATATCCACAGCCAACTGCCGGACCTCATTATATATATATATATATATATATATATATATATATATATATAATGTATATGTGTGTGTATACTTTACAAAGATTCATATCCTCCTGTGGCCACTTCTGGATGGAATACAGGGACGGGGCTCTATTTGAACACAATTGGGATCTCTAGCAATTATCAATGATCAAGTGTATACCCTAGTGCCTTGGCAGCCCAAGTGAGACTCTCTTTCCCTACCATATATCATATGTATCTCTAGCCTTATGACCTTGTATTATTTTTGTACTTGTTTGGATCAGCAATAGATCCAGTATATATGATTGTGATGCAATTGTTTTGTATGAATTAATTTCAAAAACAATATTACATGACCTTTCATCCTTGTCTTTTGTTATTCCCAGTATAATATGTACTGTACCGAAAACTCTTGAGGAAGCTCGTTTTGAGCGAAACATGTCGAGCGGTATCTGTCATAGTTATTTATGCATGTGGTAGCACTTTTTTCACTTGACATGGATGTTTTATATTTGTGCATGTTTTTATATCTTTAATAAAACATTGGAATTTTATGATATTGGTATTGTGTCAATACTACTTACAATTTGAAAACATCTTTAATGTCCCGGGGTTTGTTACCCCTCTGCTCCCCCTTCTTTTTCATTTAAATTTATGGGATGTGGTGTTACATTTGATGCTTCTCTGCCCTAGATCCTTATTGTGCAGTCTGCTTCAGTGTCTCCTTGTATTCCAAGTCTGTTTCTAAGTGTCCCTGTGCACGTCTGCCTGCTCCTAGTTTGTTTCTGTTGTCTCTGTACTTTATTAACTTCTATGGATCCTGTGTGTTCCTGTGTACTTCTGCCAGCTTGGGCTATATTACCTACTGACCAGTGATCTTTATACCTCAGTGATGCAAGGAACTCTTACCTGATTATCGGCCCTTAGTTCACAGTAGATACCTACGCTGTAGGTTGCATTATGGGCAGGCTGTCTTCTCCCCCATCGGTACCAATAGGTATGCCCCCTGTCCTAGACTACTTGTGTACTCCAACTGTGTCCTGTGTACCTACAGTCCCTGGGACCCTCCAGTGTCTGTGTTCCTCATACATATTACCCCGCATTCCTGTAAGCTCAGCTTAAATAAAAAGAAAGATGGCTTGGCTGGGCATGTAGCTAACCTGGATCATCTGCAGGTGGATAACCTCTTAAACCCAAGTCTTGTGAGATAACAGGTAACAGCAGAACCTTAGTTAAAGGTAAAGCTATGGAACTACTAGTACCAGCATGCCTGACAGGGAGAGAGGTGACAGAGCTGCAAAGCTGCAGATCTATAAAAGGCAGATGTGAACGTCTGTGGTGGCTATGCGTGACAGTGAAGGTATTGATTGAAGATGTCTAGTCCTGGGGGCTAAATGGTAGTCAGATAATGGCATGGTGAGAAAGGTTGGCCACTGTAGTAAAGTAAGGATGTGTGGAATAGGAGGCGTGTGGAGTTCAGCATATGGTTTAAGAGTTGGTGGTGGGAATAGTGGTAAAATGGCTGGAGCAGTGGGATGTGAAATACATTATAGGCCAGGGAATAAAAAAGGAAATGTATTTAAATATCCCACCTTGCATCTCCACCTGGTGATGCCGTGGAACCTCCCTTGCTAGGCCTTCTTGGCTCTTCAGGAACATGAGTTCCTCAGATTCCTACATTTATTTATTTATTTATTTTATTTTTATTTTTTAATCAACATATTAAACATGACGCAAAAACAGCTCATGTCGTTTTTCGACCGACAGATGCTCAGATATGAACAGGGGGCATTGAAAACAAAGGGATTCCTTTTTGTTGGGCATTTTGGAACTTTGAACTTCAAGCTACAATATGCCTAGGTGTAAATGGAGCCTCAATCAGATCAAAGGAGTGTCTAAAAGCATACAGCTTCAGCTGTGCCTTTCTAGAAAACCCACAATGCTTTGTAAAACCAGAATGATGGATACACTAAGTTTTTCATTGTAACATTATTATTTTTTTATCAGAAAACTAGTTATAAGACCACTGTTTAAATATTGTAGTTTCTCTTTAAGGTGTTCTGGTATTGAATAGTTTTTAGTTATTATTGTTTTGTAAAGATTATATTTATTTTCTATACTGTAAAAAGAAATTAAAAAAATAATCCAGAATGAGGTATCTAACAGATAATTGTACTGGATATCCCACAGACTGCATATTCCTCATTTTATGTTATAGGACAGGTTTCCTGGACACTGAAATATTTATTATTTAAAATGTTATATATATTATCTCACAAAAGTGAGTACACCCTCCACATCTTTTGTAAATTTTATTTTATCTTTTCCTGTGACAACACTGAAGAAATTACACTTTGCTACAATGTAAAGTAGTGAGTGTACAGCTTGTATAATAGTGTAAATTTGCTGTTCCCTAAAAATAACTCAACACACAGCCTGTCTAAACCGCTGGCAACAAAAGTGAGTACACCCCTAAGTGAAAATGTCCAAATTGGGCCCAATTGGCCATTTTCCATCCCCGCTGTCACGTGACTCGTTAGTGTTACAAGGTCTCAGGTGTGAATGGGGAGCAGGTGTGTTACATTTGGTGTTATCGCTCTCTCATATTGGTCACTGGAAGTTCAACATGGCACCTCATGTCAAAGAACTCTCTGAGGATCTGAAAAAAAAATATTATTGCTCTACATAAAGATGGCCTAGGCTATAAGAAGTTTGCCAAGACCCTAAAACTGAGCTGCAGCATGGTGGCCAAGACCATACAGCGGTTTAACAGGACAGGTTCAACGTAGAACAGGCCTCGCCATGATCGAACAAAGAAGTTGAGTGCACGTGCTCAGTCATATTCAGAGGTTGTCTTTTGGAAATAGAAGCATGAGTGCTGCCATCATTGCTGCAGAGGTTGATGGGGTGGGGGGTCAGCCTGTCAGTGATCAGACCATACGCCGCACACTACATCAAATTGGTCTGCATGTATGTCGTCGCAGAAGGAAGCCTCTTCTAAAGATGATGCACAAGAGCCTGCAAACAGTTTGCTGAAGACAAGAAGACTAAGGACATGGATTACTGAAACCATGTCCTGTGGTCTGATGAGACCAAAATAACCTTATTTGGCTCAGATGGTGTCAAGCGTGTGTGGTGGCAACCAGGTGAGGAGTACAAAGACAAGTGTGTCTTGCCTACAGTCAAGCATTGTGGTGGGGAGTGTCATGGTCTTGGGCTGCATGAGTGCTGCTGACACTGGGATGCTACAGTTCACTGAGGGAACCATTAATGCCAACATGTACTGTGACATACTGAAGCAGAGCATGGATCCCCTCCCTTCGGAGACTGGGCCGCAGAGCAGCATTCCAACAGGATAGTTATTTTGAGTGAACAGCAAAAATACACTGTTTATACAAGCTGTAAACTCGCTACTTTACGTTTTAGCAAAGTGTCATTTCTTCAGTGTTGACACATGAAAAGATATACCTCCCTGCCTCACTGTGCCCATCTGCAGCCTCATGTACCTGATCTCCCGCTGTGACATGCAGTCTTAACTGCAGTCGGCGGCTGTCCAGTGTAACAAAGCCCTGCCTCCTCCTCGTCCGTCATAGACGGAACACTGAACACTGATTCACTGCTGGGAAACTGAATCGGTGTTCCGTCACGGATGAGGAGGAGGCGGGGCTTTGTTACAATGGACGGCCACCGACTGCAGTTAAGACTGCATGTCACAGCGGGAGATCAGGTACATGATGCATGCAGATGGGCAGTGTGAGGCATGCAGATGGGCAGTGGGAGGCTGCAAATGGGCAGTGTGAGGCTGCAGATGGGCATTGTTGACCCTCTTTTCCACTTGCAGTAGCTGCTGCATTTCTCACCCTAGGCTTATACTCGAGTCAATAAGTTTTCCCAGTTTTTTTGTGGTAAAATTAGGTGCCTCAGCTTATATTCGGGTCCCAATCCTGGGATAGGTGATCTGTCTATCAAAGTTCCCCGGACAAGGTGGAGGGGCTGTATATGATGGCACGCGTCGGGGAACACACAGGTATTGAAATGAAAGCTGTTATGTCCCCCTGCGCTCTAATCAACCAGGCGGCTGCTCTCCTCTCTCCTCCCCTGCACAGGTAGGCTGCACTGGGGGAGACGGGCTGCACTGGTGGACAAAGTTGTTGTTAATATTTATTTTTTATAACTTAATTCTGCATAAAACATTTAAGTGTCATTTCATGAGGTAATTTATGAGGGCGTGTTTAGGGGTGGAATTAGGGGCGGGGCAGGGTAGGGGTTGAGCCCTGTATGTATGTGTGTGTAATAGATAGATAAATAAATACATATATATATATATATATATATATATATATATATATATATATATATATAGTGGAAATAAGCTGAGGGCGAGTGTGAAGCAGGGTTGGCCAGGAAACTGTGGGGAAGTGAGCGGAAAGCCGACCGGATCACACAGAGAGGGGCACTCCTCCTGTGACACAGCTTGGGTCTTAAATGCCGGCCGCTGTCAAACAAGGCCCCACCTCCTGGATGGGCTCCTATGATAGACAGCACACTGGTCCAATGCCAGGAAATTGAAGTAGTGTGACGTCTATCATAGGAGCCGGTCCAGGAGGCAGGACTTTGTTTAAAAGTGGCCATCGTTTCAGATCCAAGCTGTGTCACAGTGGGAGATCCTCTTTCTGTGTGATCCTGCTGGCTCTCCTTCCTGTGATCCCCGTGCTGCATTTATGGGCACTAATTAGGCGACATTGATGGGCAATAATGTCCCCTCAAAATAACTGAACACACAGCCGTTAATGTCTAAACCGCTGGCAACAAAAGTAAGTACACCCCTAGGTGAAAATGTCCAAATTGGGCCCAAAGGGTCTATTTTGTGTAGGCACCATTCGTTTCCAGCACTGCCTTAACCCTCTTGGGCATGAAGTTCACCAGAGCTTCACAGGTTGCCACTGAAGTCCTCATCCACTCCTCCATGATGACATCATGGAGCTGGTGGATGTTGGAGACCTTGCACTCCTCCACCTTCCGTTTTTAGGATGCTCAATAGGGTTTAGGTCTGGAGATATGTTTTGCCAGTCTATCACCTTTACCCCCATCTTCTTTAGCAAGGCAGTGGTCATCTTGGAGGTGTGTTTGGGGTCGTTATAAAGTTGGAATACTGCCCTGCGGCCCAGTCTCCGAAGGGAGGGGATCATGCTCTGCTTCAGTATGTCACAGAACATGTTGGCATTCATGGTTCCCTCAATGAGCTGTAGCTCCCCAGTGCCGGCAGCACTCATGCAGCCCCAGACCATGACACTCCCACCACCATGCTTGACTGTAGTACAAAGACAAGTGTGTCTTGCCTCTTCACCTGGTTGCCGCCACACACGCTTGACATCTGAACCAAATAACGTTATCTTGGCAATCTTCTTATAGCCTAGGCCATCTTTATGTAGAGCAACGATTCTTTTTTTCAGATCCTCAGAGAGTTCTTTGACATGAGGGGCCATGTTGAACTTCCAGTGACCAGTAAGAGAGTGAGAGCGATAACACCAAATTTAACACACCTGCTCCCCATTCACACCTGAGACCTTGTAACACTAACGAGTCACATGACAGCGAGGAGGAAAAATGGCTAATTGGACCCAATATGGCCATTTTCACTTAGGGGTGTATTTACTTTTGTTGCCAGCGGTATAGACATTAATGACTGTGTGTTGAGTTATTTTGAGGGGACAGAAAATTTACACTGTTATACAAGCTGTACACTCACTAATGTACATTGTAGCAAAGTGTCATTTCTTCAGTGTTGTCACATGAAAAGATATAATAATAGGATTTTTATAACAGCTTACCTGTAAAATCCTTTTCTTGGAGTACATCACGGGACACAGAGCGACATAGTCATTACTAATGGGTTATATAGTTACCGTCAGGTGCTGGCACTGGCAACTTCCAAAACCGGAAGTACCCTCCCCTATATAAGCCCCTCCCATCCGGGAGCACCTCAGTTTTGTAGCAAAGCAATAAGTGTCCCCAAAGAGGGGCGGGAGCTCTGTGTCCCGTGATGTACTCCAAGAAAAGGATTTTACAGGTAAGCTGTTATAAAAATCCTATTTTCTTTCTCGTACATCACGGGACACAGAGCGACATAGTCATTACTAATGGGATGTCCTAAAGCAATGCCAAATGAGGGGGGGGATACACCATATATAAGCTGAGCGCTATCAGACATGAGGATCTTTTGCGGCCTGCAACACACTGCGCCCAAAGGCGACATCCTCCTGACTTCTAACGTCCACCTGGTAGAACCTAGTAAACGTGTGTACGGAAGACCATGTTGCGGCCTTACAGACTTGAGCCAGGGAGGCCTGGTGATGCACTGCCCATGAAGTTCCAACTGCTCTCGTGGAGTGCGCCCTAACTTTGAACGGAGGCGATCTACTTCTCAAGCTATAGGCTTGTATTATGACCTGTCGAATCCACTTGGCTAAAGTAGATTTTGACGCTGCCTGACCCTTTCTGGGGCCTTCCGGCAGAATAAACAAAGTATCCGTTCTGCGAATCTGAGCAGTGGCTTTTAGATAAGCTTTAACTGCTCTTACTACATCCAAAGAATGCAATAACTTTTCCTCTACCGAAGTAGGCTTGGGGAAAAAAGAAGGAAGTACCACATCTTGGTTCAAATGAAAACTCGATACCACCTTAGGAAGAAAGGCTGGATGAGGACGTAACACTACTCTGTCCTTATGGATAACCAGATATGGCTCCTTACAGGACATAGCTGCTAATTCCGATACTCTTTTAGCCGAACAAATGGCTACTAGAAAAATCAATTTCCTGGTGAGAAGCACTAAGGAAATATGCTGTAATGGTTCAAATGGTTGTTTCTGTAGAACCGACAGAACCAAGTTTAGATCCCATGGACATATGGGAATATTAACCGGAGGACTAATACGCATCACTCCTTGTATAAAGGCTTTGACTAGTGAATGCGAAGCCAAGGGCCTTTGAAAAAATATTGACAAGGCCGAAATCTGACCCTTGATAGTACTCAAGGCAAGCTTCCTATCTACAGCCCATTGTAGGAAGTCCAGAATCCTACCTATTACGTACTTATGTGGATGCCATTTCTTGGCCTCACACCACGCGATGTACGCCTTCCAGATTCTATAGTAGATCTGCCTGGATACCGGCTTCCTGGCATTGATCATGGTAGCTACCACAGGATTAGAGAGACCTCTCTTTTTTAGAATGTGTGCTTCAATAGCCAGGCCGTCAAACCTAGGGCTGGTAAGGAAGGGTGGTATATCGGTCCTTGCGAAAGCAGGTCCGGACGATGTGGGAGAGTCCAAGGACTCCCCACTGACATTTTTACAATCTCCGCGTACCATGCTCTTCGGGGCCACGCTGGAGCCACCAGAATCACTGGTTTCTTTTCTACCCTGATTCTGCGGAATAATCGAGGTAACAATTGTGGCGGTGGAAATGCATATTTCAGCTTGAACTGATCCCAAGGGAACACTAGGGCATCCGAGCCGCAAGCTAGGGGATCCCTTGTCCGAGAGACAAACCTGTCCCCCTTTGCGTTGAATCTGGATGCTAGAAGATCTACATCCGATGTTCCCCACCGCTGACATATTGTCCAGAAAACCTCGGGGTGAAGGGACCCTTCCTCTGGGCCTAATTGCTGGCGACTTAGAAAGTCCGCCTTCCAATTCTCCACTCCTGGAATGAATACCGCAGATATGGCTGGGACATATTCTTCTGCCCATTTCAGGATGTAATTTACTTCCCTCTGGGCTGCACGACTCCTGGTGCCCCCCTGATGATTGATATATGCCACTGCTGTGGCATTGTCTGATTGAAATCTGACAGGGGACCCTTGGAGTTTGGATGTCCATGCTACTAGGGCATACCGGGCTGCTCGAATCTCTAAGAGATTGATGGGCAGGGCCTTTTCTGCATCCGACCATCTGCCCTGGAGAGACTATTGCTCCAGTACTGCTCCCCAGCCTATAAGGCTGGCATCTGTAGTGACCACCTTCCAAGAAACCGGACTGAAGGATTTCCTTTCTTCCAGATTCTGGGGAACCAACCACCAACGGAGGCTCTTGCGAACGGAAGGGGACAAGGACATTGTAAGTCTAGGGCCTGAACTTTTTTTGTTCCAGGCTGACAGTATGGCCCCTTGCAAATTCCTTGAATGTAATTGACCGTAGGGTACTGCTTCGAATGATGCCACCATTTTTCCCAGCAGCCTCATATACAGGCGTATGGACGGCTGTCTTTTTTGTACCCACTAAGTGGATCAAATCTTTCAAAGACAACACCTTTCCTCGAGGCAAGAATATTTTTCTCTGGCCTGAATCCAACCTTAGCCCCAAGTATTCCAGACTTTTGACTGGTTTTTAGGGCTGACTTGTCTCGGTTGATAATCCAACCGTGAGATTCCAGATACTTGATCGTCTTGTGAACGACCACGTCTAGTTTTTTCACTGAGTGGTCTATCAGCAACAAGTCATCCAGATATGCCATTATCATTACACCTTGTGTTCTTAGATTGGCCAATAAAGGGCCAGAATTTTTGTGAACACTCTTGGTGCTGTGGCCAAACCGAAGGGTAAGGCTCTGAACTGAAAATGGCGCCCTTCTACTGCAAAGCGTAGAAATTTTTGGTGGACTGGAAAGATGGGAATGTGCAAATAAGCATTTTTGATGTCGATCGTGGCTAACCAATCCTCCCCTTGTAGGGCAGTGGCCACCGATCGGATCGACTCCATCGGAAAGTCCTGATATACAGGAATTTGTATAGCCCTTTTTAGAATTAATATGGGCCTCCCGTCCGCGTTTGCTTCGGGACTGTAAAGAGGTTTGAGTAAAACCCGAACCCTCATTCTTCCAGGGGAACCTCCATAATTACTCCTTGGAGCAATAGTTGTTCTAGTGCCAACAGGAGGGACTCTCTCTTCCGGGGATCCCTTGGCACGTTTGACCTCAAAATGGGAAGGAGGGGAGTCTTTTAACTCCAAACTGTATCCCAAACCTACTGCGGAGAGCACCTATCTGTCTTGATCGTGTCCCGCCAGGTCTCCTGCGAACAACTGGAGTCCTCCCCCCACCCGACTGAGTGGGGGCTTCAATGAATTTAACTTTGGGGGAGGTTTTGTACCTCCCCTGACCCAGGGTTTCTCATTACCCTGCTACTGTCCCTGTTTTTTACCCCCGGGATTTAACCGAGGAGGCCGTCGGAACTGTTACACAGCCGATGCCCCAGGGACTGGAGAAGCAGGCCTCTTAAAGAGGGACCTCTAACTCTGCTTTTAACCGGCAAGAGCGTATTTTTACCGCTGGAAATTTTCTGGATATATTTGTCCAGGTTTTCCCTGAATAAGCGTTCACCATGAAATGGGACGCTAACCAGCCATTCTTTACAGGGAGCTTCAGCAGACCAGTTTTTGAGCCATAGGAGCCTACGCATATGTACTATAGACAGCGTAAGGCGGGAGGCCTGATGGACTGAATCCTCTATGGCGTCAACCGCAAAGCCTAAGGCTCTAGGTAGATCAGCTAGGGCAAAGCCTGCTGATCTGTCAAGTCCCTCAAGACCTGTTTCAACTGATCCTTCACTGCTTAGCAGACCCCAATAGCTGCTACTGCTGGTTGTATCACCAAGCAGATTTTCATAAGGACTCCAATCTTTTATCTATTGGGTTCTTGAACATTTGGACATTATCCACTGGACATGTCAGTGATTTATACATACAAGAGATGGCTGCGTCCACTGTAGGGACCTTCCATTTTTTTTTTTTTGATGAACTTATCCTCCATGGGATAGACCACCGGAAATCTCTTGGGGGAATAAATATTTTCTCAGGACGTTCCCAATCCTGGTAAATGAGCCCTTTCAGTAAAGGGTGAAGTGGAAAAGAACAAACAGTCTGGGGGCTTCTAGCGACCCCAACGAGGATACAGTAGTGGTTGATGGTTCCGCAAGGTGCATTTTTAAATGCTGATCGGACCATGTTAGTCAGAGACTGAACCCATAATCTTTCAGCTTGAGATGCTGAGAAAAGGTTCCCCCACTTTTTTGATTCCTCTATAACAGAATCAACCTTATCCTGATCCCCTTCAGGCAGGTCGATCCCTGTATGGGACTGTTGCTCTGCTAACAGGCACTCTGAAGGAGGAGACGGAGATCGGGCGTGCTTTCCCTGACAGGGAGGCAGCGATAAATGTTGACAATCTCTCTCTAATCCTCCCAGAGCTGAGGAAAAAACCTCCTCTGTTACATACACAGGAGCAGGTGACTGAGGACAGCCCCAGTACCAAGTACCCCTGCGGGGTCTCTACGGTCACTTACCTCTGAACTTCAGGGGAGACTGGTGCAGCAGGAGTATGCCCAAGATCCTCAGAGCCCGATGAGACCCCCTTCGCTTCCTGGAAGATTCAGTTCCGGAGCTACTGGACGGCATATTCCTAAGCCTAAAGCTGAGGTATTCCAGCCGTAATACACCACTTTTACTGAGAATAGTCTAGCACAATTGCTGCTATATAACAGTTGGTGTCTACTAATGTGCCTTTCTAGGGGATGCCTGTATCAACCGCTTGCTGTATGCCTTTAAATGTTGCCAGCTCTGTCTCTGTACTTCATAGCCAGCTTACTGCAATAATGTGGCTTTTTAAAAACCTGCTGGGACGCCCGCACATGTGCAGAAGCGCTGCGGCGCGCACAGAGCGTCATCCCCCAGGCCCCGCCCCTTTTTCCGGCCACCTCTATATATAGAGGCGCGTGCACGCGCACGCGCGCGGCCACGTGCGCCTCGGCGCTAATTTTCAAACATGGAAACCAGGGACAGGAGCCAGGGCCCCCTTTGCCGCAGGCCGGGGGATAGACGAACACTGCAACATGGCAGAGGAAACAGTTTCCTGTAGGAGAACTCACCAACTGCCTGGACTTTGTTCTCTGAGAAGAAACTAGTCCATATGACAAGAAAAACATTCCACAGCGGCCTCTAGTGGACAAACACAGGTACCGCAGTTTAATATACTAAACATATATAAAAAAACATTCCTTTTTTTTTTTTCTTTTTTTTTTTTTTTTTTTTTTTTTTTTCTTGACCACCATTAAAAAATTATTACATTTTTATAGTAGTTACAGGCATGCACAGATATTAGCGGGAATACCGTTAGGTAACAGACAGAAAGACAAATTAGGCTTGGGGGTCCCCCAATAGAACCAAGTTCCTGGGGGCCCCCACTTACCTGTTCCCCGCCGCAGGACTTTGTTTGGTCCACAAAAGCCCAAACTTCACCTATCACGGCAGGCATTGTAATCAAACCTTCAGGGACCGGGTTCCCAAGGATTCCACTCCCCTGGACCTGTATAGCACCCTGCACAGAAAACATCTTGGTCGTGGGTATGACCAGAGCTCTGGATCCCAGGGTCCAGCTCTCCTAAGAGAAGCATTACAGGCAGAACCTTGCTCTTCTCTGCAAGGCCCGGGTACCGACCGTTTAGCTATGAAGCTTTTTTGGTCGGATCCGGAATAGCTTACTGAGGCCCAAAAGAACCTGTACGCAAGCTCAGTGAAAAACACATGTTTCTTCTTGGCCAACACCTTAGACACTGGCAAAAAACTGAGGTGCTCCCCGATGGGAGGGGCTTATATAGGGGAGGGTACTTCCGGTTTTGGAAGTTGCCAGTGCCAGCACCTGACGGTAACTATATAACCCATTAGTAATGACTATGTCGCTCTGTGTCCCGTGATGTACGAGAAAGAAAAAATATTTACAAAAATGTGGGGGGTGTACTCACCTTTGTGAGATTAGTGTGTGTACACACACACACACACACACAAAACGGGTAAAATAAGTATTGAACAAGTCATCGTTTTTCTAGGTAAATATATTTCTAAAGGTGCTATTGACATGACATTTTTACCCCATGTCGGTGACAATCCATGCAATCCATACATACAGTACAAAGAAACCAAGACACTTAAGTTCAGAAATTAAGTTATGTGTAAAAAAATGGAATGACATAGGGAAAAAAGTATTGAACACATGATAAAAGGGAGGTGCAAACAGCCATGCAAAACCAAGACACCAGCTGAAATCTATCAGTACTTGGAAAACAATCCTGCCCCTTGTCAGTGCTAATTAATACCAGCTGGTTCAGTCTCAACTGATGGCCTATAAAAAGGTGTCTTATTACCAAGGTGTCACACAAGAATCATCTCATGATGGGTAAAAGCAAAGAGCGCTCAAGACCTTGGCAAGCTTTATTGGTGCAAAATATACTGATGGCATTGGTTAGATCCCTTTCCCACTGGGATGCTTTGCAGGTGCTAGAACGCTAAAAATAGCTCCTGCAAGTGCCCTGAAACAGCCGCCGAGGGCTTTCACACTGGAGCAGTGCACTAGCAGGATGGTAAAAAAAAGTCCTGCTAGCAGCATCTTTGGAGCGGTGAAGGAGCGGTGTGTATACCACTCCTGCCCATTGAAATGAATGGGGAACCGCGGCTATACCGCCGGCAAAGCGCCTCGTTTTTATTTGTTATTTTTACCAAAGTAGATGGTACATTTCTTTAACATTGAAGCTAAACAATTTAGGGCTATCTTTAAAGAATTTCCGTATTTCAATTACATTCAGTCAAAAGCCTTGGATGATGTATGTACAGTATTTAATTATTTTCTTATTTTCTACTATGTTGTTGTGTATATTTTTAAATGGGGAAAAAAGCCCTTTATATGCCCTCTGATGTGAATTTCGAAATGGGACAATATCCTTGGAATGCTTGCAAAGGGAAGGGTGTATTGCCTGGCCTTCCAAGGGCCAGCTCGGTCATCTGTTGTATGATACTCCTGGTCTGCTTTGAAGTATGGCAAATGCAAGAATAATGGCCATCTATAAAACTGCATCAGACTATAAGAAGGTCATTATTTTGAAGCCTGTATATTTGCTTCTTGTGTCTGTCATACCATTATCCTATGAGAGTACATTTAGTGGCTGCTGAGACACAATGATGGATAGTGAAATAGCAGGAGGCAAGACTGAGCTCCAGAACTGAAGATGTAAATTTCTCATTTGTGCCTAGGTCCAGGGGATCCTCACGAGCACTGAAGAGAAGTTGATTTGTACTGCCCACTTGTAATTAAGAATTTTAGAAAAATTAGGGGACTGTGGCAGGTTACATTTTTAAAAACCTTTCCCAAACGTACAGTACAGAACACAGGCTTCTTTAAATCATTAAAACTGGTTAAATGCAGCTACCTTCAGGACACAGAATAAAAGCTGCATGGACATCCCCCTGTATAAACACCTCTCACTCTGAGCTAGCCTTAGTTTTTTGGTAGTGTCCCCAGGTGATGGACCAGTTCTCTCTACTGAGAGAAGCACCTTCTTCTATGAAGGTTCTCACCCTATCTTTATTTATTTTTCAGAATGATATTTCATGAGATTGCAGGCCCCACCCGCCCAAGCCAGAACTTCCCCATATACAACTTAACTAAAATAAATAACTGAACACATTTTTTAAATGGCAAAAACTTGGCCGCGACACCTTTATTGGTTTTTCACAAATAATTTTCCATAAATCTTTATTATCATTCCAAACTTCATAAATCATCCAATAACATATTTCTACCTGCTCAGTTGTTAGAACTCGAGCAGTAGCACAACTTCAAAGATAAATAAAAGTCCCCCCTGGATCCAGGGTGACCCACCACATAAAAGTGTACGCGACTGGGGCGGGAGGGAGGGAGCTCAAATCTTCCTGCTTGTTCAGCTGAAAAGAGGCAGAACCCTGCGCCTGCTGGCCCTTTTATAAGCAATCCCAATATCCAGAAAGTTCCCTGAAACCTGATTGGCTCTTCTTGCTTCCTTGTGGACCGGCCCCAAAAGGGGTGGGGCCCCTAACCCCACTGTACTAATGCAGCTAAACCTAACTTAATAATTTACCTTTTAAATTTGTGCTAGGGAGGCCGCAATCTCAGGAAAGTGGCCCCATAATGTGACCCCTTTATTCATTACTTTGCTGTACCTTAGTCACTACTGCTCTTTCTGCAGCTTTCAGATTAGTGAACTCCTCGCCATGGACCGTATCTAGACATTGCCTGAAGGAATTTGGGGTCAGCCTGTAATGTTTTGCACTGGATCCTGCTGTGGGAACTCCTTTGGAACATTGTGCAATGAGTGGGGTTAGCTGCAGGGTGGTTTACAGGTCCAGAGCAAGATGAGGAGGTGTCAACTAGGGATGACGCCTCATTTTCTGGAGCATCAGGTTAAAAGGCTATGCCTGCTACAGAAATGTTTCCAAAATAAAGGAGACTTTTGCTATGCTAATTGAAGCTGTACACTGTTGTTTAACCACTTAAGCCCCGGACCATTTGGTAGCTAAAGGACCAGAGGTGAATTCAGAATTTGCACTGCTTTAACTGTAAATTGTGCGGACATGCAATGTTCTACCCAAACGAAATTTGCGTCCTTTTCTTCCCACAAATAGAGCTTTCTTTTAATGGTATTTGATTGCCTCTGCGATTTTTATTTTTTGCGATATAAACGGAAAAAGACTGAAAATTTTGAAAAAAAATGATATTTTCTACTTTTTGTTATAAGAAAAATCGAATAAACTCAATTATAGTCATACATTTAGGCCAAAATGTATTCAGCCACATGTCTTTAGTAAAAAAAATGTCAATAAGTGTATATTTATTGGTTTGCGCAAAAGTTATAGCGTTTACAAACTAGGGTACATTTTCTGGAATTTACACAGCTTTAAATTTATGACTGCCTATCTCATTTCTTGAGGTGCTAAAATGGGGTTAAACCTTTATTAGATAATTTATGGGGGTACCTGACGCTATAAAAACCTGCGGCGAACCTAAAAAAAATACTGGCTACCGATCTGCATTACCGACGCTAATGCCGCGTACACACGACCGCTTTTCTCGACGAGAAAAACGGCATTTTTTTTTTCGCCGAGAAAAACGATCGTCTGTGGGCTTTATGTCGTTTTTCTCGTTGAGAAAAACGGCATAAAAAACGACGAGAAAAATTAGAACATGTTCTAAATTTTCTCATCGTTTTTTCCAGCATTTTTTTCCGCGGCAGTTTTCCCATAGGGAGACACTGCCGCGGAGCCCACAGACGGTCGTTTTTCTCGTCAAGAGAAAAAATGACGGGAAAAACAACCGTGTGTAGGGAACCAAGCGGTTCCCTCGTTTTTCCTGTCATTATTCACGGCGTTTTTTTAACCGCCGTGAATAATGATCGTGTGTACGCGGCATTAGACATCGATCAGAAAAATGATCGCTTAGCGACGGCGGTGCTAGGGGGTGAAAGGGTTATCTGGGGGGTGATCAAGGGGTTAAACCTTTATTAGGGGGGGTTAGGGGGCTACACTGGACGTAAAACTAAATGTAGTGACACTTTTACAGTCACAAATGTCACTGATTGCAGTGATCAGTAAATAAATGGTCACTGCAATCAGTGACACTGTGACTGGGGGGTGATCTGGGGGGGCCTGGGGGGGCGATTTATGTGCCTATGTGTACTGGTGTTAGTGTAGTGTTTGTGCACTAACCTTGATGTCTTCTCTTGTACGGCGCTCGGTATATGTGAGCGCCGCACAAGAGATGACATCACTTCCTCCTGCTTCCTCTGTCTGTGTGTACATTCCACAGACAGAGGGGGCATTTCCATTCGCCGGGAGCGATCGCGGGGGGGGTGGCCGGAATCGAACGGCCGTCCCCTCATGTCAGATCGCTCCCCAACGAATTCCGACCGCTCACTGTACAGAAGGGGGGTCCGATTGGACCCCCCAACTGTACAAAGGCAATCACGTACACTCTACGTGATTGTGCCTGTCGGTGCCATTGTGCCGACGTATATATACAGTGAGCAGTCGTTAAGGGGTTAATGTTAAAGACGAATGTTAAAGAAGCTGGAGTTTGCTCACACTAATGTAACCAGTAAGGATGAGCTCTGGCGTGTTTGCACAGCCCATGTGCAGAGCACACCAGGAAATCGGCACTGTGCTGCGCTAATCACCGTCGGTGAGACATTTCCCGATCTCTGCAGCTGCGCATCGGGACAATGTCTCACTGCCTGTGATTAGCGCAGTGCAGACTTCCTGGCGGGCTCTGCACGTGGGCTGTGCGAACACGCCAGAGCTCATCCTTAGTAACCAGTATAGGGACTCTAAAATTCCCTACACCAGCTAAGACTTTTCCAGTCCATTTACTTGTTGAGCCTGTTCTGTATGGAGATTTGTCCCACATGGAAAAGCTTTTTACCCCTCCTAACATATCCTACTAAGGAAATAATCCTTAGCCCCTTAATCAGGGGTTGGCAACCTTTGAGTGGTGGAGATCAACTTGGAACAACATGGAAGAGATCAAAGATCATTGAATGCGGTGCCCTTTTTAAAAAAAAAATATAATAATTTACTAGCAAGGCCCCAATAAAAAGTAAGCATGGCATAGAGAAAACACTGTAAAATTAAATGTCACTGTAAAAATCTAAACTTAGCCTACCTTAATAGTTGGCTTCATTGAGAACCGCAGCATTCACTTTCATTCACACTTTGTTTCATGTCTGGAAAGTAATTTGGTCATATTAACCACTTCAATACAGGGCTTTTATACCACCTCAATACCGGGCCTATTCTGGCACTTCTCTCCTACATGTACAAATCATCATTCTTTTGCTAGAAAATTACTCAGAACCCCCAAACATTATTTTTTTTTTTTTAGCAGACACCCTAGGGCAGTGATGGCGAACCTTGGGACCCCAGATGTTTTAGAACTGCATTTCCCCATAATGCTCATGCACTCTGCAGTGTAGTTGAGCATCATGGGAATTGTAGTTCCAAAACATCTGGGGTGCCAAGGTTCGCCATCACTGCCCAAGGGAATAAAATGATGGTCATTGCAACTTTTTTTCTTGCACGGTATTTGCGCAATAATTTTTCAAACGCCTTTTTTTGGGGAAAAAAATAATTGTTTCATGAATTAAAATATAACAAAACAGTAAAGTTAACCCAATTTTTTTGTAAAATATGAAAGAGTATATTACGCTGAGTAAATAGATACCTAACATGTCACGCTTTAAAACTGCGCACACTCATGGAATGGCGCCAAACTTAGGCACTTACATTTTTTTACAGGTTACCAGTTTAGAGTTACAGCTGAGGTCTAGTGCTAGAATTGTTGCACACGCTCTAACGCACGCGGTGATACCTCACATGTGTATTTTGAACGGCGTTTACATATGTGTGCGGGACTTGCATGTGTGTTCGCTTCTGAGCGCGAGCTACCGGGGACATGGGCGTTTAAAAAAAAATATATATATATTATTTCTTTTTTTATTTTACTTAATTGTTTTTATTTTTACATTTTTATTTTTTTGATCACTTTTATTCCTATTACAAGGAATGTAAACATCCCTTGTAATAGGAATGGTGCGTGATAGGTCCTCTTTATGGAGAGATGCGGGGTCAATAAGACCCCACATCTCTCCTCAAGGCTGGAAAGCATGAGATCGGGGAAAAAAATCACCGATCTCATGCTTTCAGCCGCAATTGCGGCTTTGTTTACTTCCGGGTACCCGGGTGTGACGTCATAACGTCGCGCCCGGGCCTCCGACGGTCATAGAGATGACTGGTGACCATCTGGTCACCGGAAATCTCTATGGTCCTTATCCAGCACCGGACGATTCTTTCTCCGGGCCCCCGATGGCACAGGAGAGCCTGGAGAAGCACCGGATGGCGGCGGGGGGGGGGGGGGGGGGAAATGTCCCATCCCGTCGCCTATAAGAACGATCAAGCAGCGGAACTGCCGCTATGATCGTTCTTATGGTGCGCAGAATCGCCGGCTGGAAATATTTGATATCTGAATGATGCCTATAGCTGCAGGCATCATTCAGATATCCCCCCACAAAGTCAAGGACGTCATATTACGTCCACCCAGGATGGGAGATCCCATCTGTGGACGTCATATGACTATGGGTGGGTAATGAAGTGGTTAAAGGGGTTGTATAGGTTCAATTTAATTTTAATTTTTTTATTTTTATAAAAAACATGTCATACTTACCTCCACTGTGCAGTTCGTTTTGCACAGAGTGACACCGATCCTCCTGTTCTGGGGTCCCACGGCGGCTGTCTTGGCTCCTCGCCGCTAAAGCTAACCAACTTTGGGAAGCTCTTTAGAGCTCCATAGACGCCAAGTGTATGACTCGGTCCCGCCAACCCCTTTAAGGCTGATGCAAGGGTCCATCACGGAGCCGGAACAGGGCAGTGTGCAGAGTATGTAGGGAGGTGTACAAAGGTCAGTAGTATGTATTGCTCTATACAGAGGTCAATAAGATGTATTGCAGTATACAGAGGTCACTAGGATCTATTGCAGTGTCTAAAATAAAGGAATATTAATGGTGGGACTTTTAAGGTGCTAAATAGTACTGCCCCATGGAAATAAAAATGCATATTAACCACTTAAGCCCCGGACCATTTGGTAGCTAAAGGACCAGAGGTGAATTCAGAATTTTGCACTGCGCTGCTTTAACTGTAAATTGTGCGGACATGCAATGTTGTACCCAAACGAAATTTGCGTCCTTTTCTTCCCACAAATAGAGCTTTCTTTTAATGGTATTTGATTGCCTCTGCGATTTTTATTTTTTGCGATATAAACGGAAAAAGACCGAAAATTTTGAAAAAAAATTATATTTTCTACTTTTTGTTATAAGAAAAATCGAATAAACTCAATTTTAGTCATACATTTAGGCCAAAATGTATTCAGCCACATGTCTTTAGTAAAAAAAAAATGTCAATAAGCGTATATTTATTGGTTTGCAAAAAAGTTATAGCGTCTACAAACTAGGGTACATTTTCTGGAATTTACACAGCTTTTAATTTATGACTGCCTATCTCATTTCTTGAGGTGCTAAAATGACAGGGCAGTACAAAACCCCCCCCAAATGACCCCATTTTAGAAAGTAGACACCCCAAGGAAATTGCTGAGAGGCATGTTGAGCCCATTGAATATTTTTTTTTTGTCCCAAGTGATTGAATAATGACAAAAAAAAATAAAAAAATACATAAAGTTGTCACTAAATGATATATTGCTCACACATGCCATGGTTATATGTGGAATTGCACTCCAAAATACATTCTGCTGCTTCTCCTGAGTACGGGGATACCACATGTGTGGGACTTTTTAGGAGCCTAGCCACGTACGGGACCCCGGAAACCAAGCACCGCCTTCAGGATTTCTAAGGGCGCAAATTTTTGATTTCACTCCTCACTACCTATCACAGTTTTGAAGGCCATAAAATGCCAAAATAGCACAAAACCCCCCCAAATGACCCCATTTTAGAAAGTAGACACCCCAAGGAAATTGCTGAGAGGCCTGTTGAGCCCATTGAATATTTTTTTTTTTTGTCCCAAGTGATTGAATAATGACAAAAAAAATTACAAAAAAGTTGTCACTAAATTATATATTGCTCACACATGCCATGGTTATATGTGAAATTGCACCCCAAAATACATTCTGTTGCTTCTCCTGAGTACGGGGATACCACATGTGTGGGACTTTTTAGGAGCCTAGCCACGTACGGGACCCCGGAAACCAAGCACCGCCTCCAGGATTTCTAAGGGCGCAAATTTTTGATTTCACTCCTCACTACCTGTCACAGTTTTGAAGGCCATAAAATGCCAAAATAGCACAAAACCCCCCCAAATGACCCCATTTTGGAAAGTAGACACCCCAAGCTGTTTGCTGAGAGGCATGGTGAGTATTTTACAGCTCTCATTTGTTTTTGAAAATGAAGAAAGAACATTTTTTTTTTTTCTTTTTTTTTTTTCAATTTTTAAAACTTTGTGACAAAAAGCGAGATTTGCAAAATACTCACAATACCTCTCAGCAAATAGCTTGGGGTGTCTACTTTCCAAAATGGGGTCATTTGGGGGGGTTTTGTGCCATCTGTGCAATCCATGGCCTCCGAAACTGTGATAGGCAGTGAGAAGTGAAATCAAAAATTGACACCCTTAGAAAGCCTGAAGGCGGTGATTAGTTTTTGGGGTCCCGTACGCGGCTAGGCTCCCAAAAAGTCTCACACATGTGGTATCCCCGTACTCAGGAGAAGCAACAGAATGTATTTTGGGGTGTAATTCCACATATGCCCATGGCATGTTTGAGCAATATATCATTTAGTGACAACTTTGTGCAAAAAAAAAAAAAAAAATTGTATTTTTTCCGCAACTTGTGTCAACATATAAAATATTCCATGGACTCGACATGCCTCTCAGTATATAGCTTGGGGTGTCTACTTTCCAAAATGGGGTCATTTGGGGGGGTTTTGAACTGTTCTGGCATTTTATACACAACATTAGGAAGCTTACATCCACTCTTCTAACCACTTGAAGACAAAGCCCTTTTTGACACTTTTTGTTTACATGAAAACATTTTTTTTTTTGCAAGAAAATTATGTTGAACCCCCAAACATTATATATATTTTTAAAGCAAAGGCCCTACAGAATAAAATGGTGGGTGTTGCATTTTTTTTTCTACACAGTATTTGCGCAGCGATTTTTCAAACGCATTTTTTTGGGAAAAAATACACTTTTTTTAATTTTAATGCACTTACACACACTATATTGCCCAAATGTTTGATGAAATAAAAAAGATGATCTTAGGCCGAGTACATAGATACCAAACACGACATGCTTTAAAATTTCGCACAAACGCGCATTGGCGACAAACTACATACATTTTTAAAAGCCTTTAAAAGCATTTACAGGTTACCCTGTTAGATTTACAGAGGAGGTCTACTGCTAAAATTACTGCCCTCGATCTGACCTTCGCGGTGATACCTCACATGCATGGTGCAATTGCTGTTTACATATGACGCCAGACCGACGCTTGCGTTCGACATTGGGCAAGAGCAGGGCAGGACAGGGGTGCTTTTTTTTTTTTTTTTTTTTATTATTATTAATTTTGCTTTTTTATTTTATTTTTAAACTGTTGCTTCCATATTTATTTATTTTTATCACTTTTATTGTTATCTCAGGGAATGTAAATATCCCCTATGATAGCAATAGGTAATGACAGGTACTCTTTTTTGAAAAAACTGGGGTCTATTGGACCCTAGATCTTTCCTCTGCCCTCAAAGCATCTGACCACACCAAGATCGGTGTGATAAAATGCTTTCCCAATTTCCCAATGGTGCTTTTTATATCCGGGGGGGGGACATTCCCTCCCACTGCTTGTAAAAGCAGTCCAGAGGCTAATTAGCCACTAGGATTGCTTTTACATGAAAGCCGGCCGCTGGCTGAAAAGAATGATACCAAGATGATACCTAAACCCGCAGGCATCATTCTGGTATAAACATTCAAAGTCCAGCAACATACCAGTACGTTGCTGGTCCTTGTTGGACATGTATTGTAATCTTTTTTTTCATGCAGCCTGTTGGCTGAACGAAAAAAAAAGATTGATCGGTGGGTATGCCCACCATTAGAATACCGCCCTTCATCCACCCACTTCTAATGATGGGCATACATGCACCATTTATATATGCCGAAGCATGGGGGCATCTTCTCGCAAAAGTTATGCCGCGTACACATGGTCAGACTTTTCCACGGGCAAGCCTCCATCGGAATTTCGACCGTATATACGCGGCATTAGGAGCAAAATCGCTCCTCCGCTCCTGCTGCCCCAATGCTTCGGCATATATGCTTTTTTTTTTTAACTGTGGTGGTGAAATCACCTCCTACAGCACTGGAGTCGCAGGGATCAGGCCTGTCTCTGCGAACGCTGCAGTTATGTGTGTTGTGTTTTGCAAGTGACAGTGATCAATCGATACTGCACTTCGGTGGCCTGGGCTGGACGGAGGGGCAAAACGCAGGTGCTAGCAGGTATCTGGGCTGATCCCACTAACAGTGCGTTTTTGGGAACCCTAAACTGCTGGGGACGCTAGTATAGATCTGATCAGATCAGATATTGAGCTGATCAGATACTATACCACTAAGGGGGGTGTATGCTTCATGTGTGGGTGTTAGCGCTACTGGCACTAACCTGACGCTGCCTGGGGTGTGACGCAGACCCTCTCTGACGCTAAAACCTAACTGATATCACCCGCCGGGCGATCAGGGGGTTAAACCTTTATTGGGTTATATACGGCGGGTGCCCTGACACTATAAAAAGCAAACTAACTAACCAGCGTCACCCGTAACACTTATATGATGATCACTGGTGAAAGGGTTAACTAGGGGCAATTAGGGGGTTAAAACCTTTATTAGGTAATATATGGGGGTACCTGACGCTATATAAAAACCTGACGGCGAACCTAAAAAAAAATTACTGGCTACCTATCGGCATCACCGACACTAAGACAACGATCATAAAAACGATTGCTTAGCGACAGTGGTGATAGGGGGTGAAAGGGTTACCTGGGGGGCGATCAGGGGTTAAACCTTTATTAGATAATATATGGGGGTACCTGACGCTATAAAAACCTGCGGCGAACCTAAAAAAAATTACTGGCTACCGATCAGCATCACCGACGCTAAGACATCGATCAGAAAAATTATCGCATAGTGACGGCGGTGCTAGGGGGTGAAAGGGTTACCTGGGGGGTGATCAAGGGGGTTACACCTTTATTAGGTAATATATGGGGGTACCCGACGCTATAAAAACCTGCGGCGAACCTAAAAAAAATTACTGGCTACCGATCAGCATCACCGACGCTAAGACATCGATCAGAAAAATTATCGCATAGCGACGGCGGTGCTAGGGGGTGAAAGGGTTACCTGGGGGGTGATCAAGGGGGTTAAACCTTTATTAGGTAATATATGGGGGTACCCGACGCTATAAAAACCTGCGGCGAACCTAAAAAAAAATACTGGCTACCGATAAGCATCGCCGACGCTAAGACATCGATCAGAAAAATTGTCGCTTAGTGACAGTGGTGATAGGGGGTGAAAGGGTTACCTGGGGGGCGATCAAGGGGGTTAAACCTTCATTAGGTAATATATGGGGGTACCCGACGCTATAAAAACCTGCGGCGAACCTAAAAAAAATTACTGGCTACCGATCAGCATCACCGACGCTAAGACATCGATCAGAAAAATGATCGCATAGCGACGGCGGTGCTAGGGGGTGAAAGGGTTATCTGGGGGGTGATCAGGGGGTTAAACCTTTATTAGGGGGGGTTAGGGGGCTACACTGGACCTAAAACTAAATGTAGTGACACTTTTACAGTCACAAATGTCACTGATTGCAGTGATCACTAAATAAATGGTCACTGCAATCAGTGACACTGTGACTGGGGGCTGGGGGTGGGCTGGGGGGTGATCTGGGGGTGTCTGGGGGGGCCTGGGGGGGCGATTTATGTGCCTATGTGTCCTGGTGTCAGTGTGCTGTTTTGTGTACTAACCTGCATCTTCTCCTGTACGGCGCTCGGTATATGTGAGCGCCGCAGGAGAGATGACATCACTTCCTCCTTCCTGGCAGGCAGGGGAAGCTCTCTCATTCGCCGGGAGCGATCGAGAGGGGGTGGCCGGAATCGAACGGCCGTCCCCTCATGCCGGATTGCTCCCGAAGGTAAAACGACCACCCAATGTAAAGAAGGGGGGTCCGATCGGACCCCCCAACTATACAAAGGCAATCACGTATATGTACGTGATTCTGCCTGTCGGTGCCATTCTGCCGACGTATATTTACAGTGGGCGGTCGTTAAGTGGTTAAAAAGTGGGGATATAACACCAACAGGTAAATACATATTGGATGAATTTCATTGCACATTTGGGACTCCTACTACACACGGTGCCCTATGTTAATCTTACCTGTACCTGGGGGGGTGGGAGCGCTCCTTATTTTTTGGACAAGGCTCATGGGTGGTACTTTTGCTCTTTGCCTTTCTCTGGTGGATGTTTAAATATTTTGCACTGCTGCTTTACACTTATCACATGCCTGACAAAGAGGGGTCCTGCGTGACTTCAAAACATTGCACTTTCTTGCTTGTGATGTTATGCTTTATTAAAAAAATAATGTTTGGACTCAACCTGAAGACCTGTGGTGTGCTGGCAAATATATTTATTGTGGTAAAGAGGGAGGACACAAACGATCATGCCCCTGCTTACATCATGTCTACAATGAGAAAAAACCCGCCAGGGTATGCAGAACCCCGCAAGGTGACAAGGAGCTGCCCATGCTCCCCACATACAAAAAAGCGCCCCCCCCCCCCCCCCACGGGCATCTACCTACAGGCACAGACATATACTGTATCTCAAAAAAGTGAGACACCTCTCACATTTTTGTAAATATTTTATTTTTTTATTTTCATGTGACAACACTGAAGAAATGACACTGCTACAATGTAAAGTAGTGAGTGTACAGCATGTATAACAGTGTAAATTTGCTGTCCCCTCAAAATAACTCGGCACACAGCCATTAATGTCTATACCGCTGGCAACAAAAGTGAGTACACCCCTACGCTGCACTATTACTATGTTCACACAACACTTGCACTCTACACTCGCAATAGAATCACAATTGCACACTATAGAACACTAACTTACTAGTAGCAATGAACAAAGCTACTGTAGCTCCACTGCAAATGGCTGGTCTGGGAAGGATCCTTTTATAGTGAGGGGTGGGTCTATGAGCAATGAGCCATGATTGGACACCGTCATTATTCCTTTCTCCAATCATGGCTCTGACAGTGTTCTGTGCTCTGATTGGGCAAATCTTTAATTGCTTCAGCCAATCAGGGCTTCCAATGCACACTGGAGTGTTTGGTGGGCCGAACAAGCGCCCAAAGATCCCTGATAATTCAGGTGTTTGCCGAACAGGCGAACAGCCAATGTTCGGCCCAAATTCATACTCGGGCTGAACCATTCGCCCAACACTACCTGCAAGAATCTAATCACAGAAATTACATCTGTCACATCTGAAAGTGCCTCTCTAACATAAAGCAAGAGTGGTATCAAGAGTCCTGTCTGAGAAGTGACTATGTGTTGGTCACGTAATGATTTTGCCATTCTGTAGGTAATTTGAGGTATATCCACTATATATTTCTTGAACACAGGATCTTCCCTCAGAAGATGCCAGTGTTGATGTAAAATTTTCTTCACTCGCTCATGATCTTGGGAATAGCGGGCAGTGAGACATGTAGTGTTAGTGGTGGGAGGTTTATGGCGTATGTGAATCAATGATTGATGTTATCTTTCTCTTGCTTCGTGAAAGACCCTCTTTAAGCATTTTATACTATAGCCCCTCTGCAGCAACCAATTTTGTAATCCCCTGGCTTGAACCAAGAAATCTTCCTCCCTGGTACAATTTCTCTTAATTCTAAGATATTGACCATAGGGTATACTTTCCTTTTAATGGTCTCAGATGTGCACTAGATGCATGTAGAATGGTGTTTGCTGCAGAGGGTTTGTGAAAAAGGTCTGATACGAGATGTCCATCCGGGCTAACCATGATTTGGATATCCAAAAAAGTGACTTTGTGTTAGTCACACATCATCGTAAAGTTAAGGTTAAATTCATTATGACCTGGCGGGCCCCACGCCAGGTTTACTGATGTTTATTTTGTTCACATGTGTATGGCTATGGCTTAGGCCAATGTACTGTGCTTACCTTGCAGTATTTAACTGTTTTATGTTTGTTTCCCCCTTTCTTTCTCACTGCTCTCTTTTCTTCCCCTCTTGCTACCCCTTCCTTCCTTGGGAGCATCACCATACCTCTTCGTCTGCACCGGTCGGGCTGGCAGATTTGGTACTACTTATTCCCTCCTGATCCTCCATGTCTTCGCTGAAAGTCGTATCTTATAACGTCAGAGGCCTCTGCTCCCCAGGTAAGCGGAGCAAACTATGGTGGGAACTGAAAAAGCTAGGGGCACAGGTGGTTTTCTTGCAGGAAACCCATTTCACCTCCCTTTCTATGCCTAGACTGCCCACCCATCTATATAACCAATGGTTCCACAGCACCTCCCCAACTTCCAAATCCAAGGGTACCGCAATAGCGATCCATAAGACCTGTCCTTTCCAACTTGTAGATAGCAAAATTGACTCGCAAGGCCGCTACATTTTCTTAAAGGGGACTATAGCCGGGAAGAAATACACGTTGGCCACTATATACGCCCCTAATTCCAACCAACTGTCTTTCATTGACGCAACCCTGGACCTCTTGGCGGACTTTAAAGAGGGCTTTGTAATCCTCGGCGGAGACTTTAATGTTAGCCCTGATCCTCTCTTAGACACATCTAGCTCCCGACTAGTGATGAGCCGAACACCCCCGGGTTCGGTTCGCACCAGAACCCGCGAACGGACCGAAAGTTCGTACGAACATTAGAACCCTATTAAATACAATGGATGCGAACGTTCGAATTCTAAAGTGCTAATTATAACAACTATTATGCATGTTTATGTCCTAAAAAGGGTTTGGGAACCCGGGTTGTGCACCAGGGGACATGTATCAATGCAAAAAGAAGTTTTAAAAACGGTCGTTTTTCGGGAGCAGTCATTTTAATGATGCATAAAGTGAAAAAAAAAAAGTCAAATATTCCTTTAAATATCGTACCTGGGGGGTGTCTAAAGTATGCCTGTGAAGTGCCATGTGTTTCCCGTGTTTAGAACTGTCCCTGCACAAAATGACACTTCTAAAGGAAAAAAAAGCCATTTAAAACTGCTTGCGGCTTTAATGTAATGTCTGGTCCCGGTAATATGGATGAAAATCTTTAAGAAAAATGGCATAGCTACCCCATGACCCCCCCCCCTACCCCAGCCCATTACCAGCCCCTTTGGGTCTTGTATGGATATTAAGGGGAACCCCGCACATAAAATAAAAAAGGCCCTATATACTCTGAACAGCCGTATACAGGCGGTGCATACAAGACAGGGACTGTAGGTTTGTTCTTATGTAGAATCTGTTTGTAATTTTGAACAGGTACATTGTTTAAGTGTAGCTCCAGCCCAAAAATCTATTTTTAAACTTTTTGGAAAACATAGGTAAGGGTTATCACCCCTGTAACATTTGTTTTGCTGTCTGTGCCCCTGTTCAGAACATTTCACCTCACTTTCCGTCCCAATGACAACTGTTTTTGAAATGTGGTGTTTTTCTTGAAACAAGGATTGCTGATAAAGCATCAGTACAGAGGAGACACCTTTCTCCCATATTAATTCTTACAGGAGAGAATTTTCCTTCCAAGGGGTAGATTTCCTCTCACTTCCTGTTGTCTTCTTGCGTTTGCAAGTAGGAGTCGTTTGTAAGTTGGATGTTTGAAAGTAGGGACCTGCCGTATATACTCTGCAGAAATAGGCCCCTTAGTTGTTGGTGTTGGCACAACACTGTAAGCACTCACAGTTACTCTTGGTTGGTGCTGGAACGCCCTGCTGTCAACTATTATATCAGGAATTTTAATTACATATAATTGTTGAACAGTGGTAGTAAAAATTGGGCCTTTGATGGTGGTGCTGGTGCCACAACACTGTAAGCCCTGACAGTTACTCTTGGTGGGTGCAGCAATGGGCCCTGCTGTGAATTATTAGATCAAGAATTGTAATTGCATGCCCCTTTTGAACAGGGGCTGAAAAATTGGGCCTTTCGTGGTGGTGGTGGTGGTGGCGTTGCCACAACACTGTAAGCCCTCAGAGTTACTCTTGGTGGGTGCAGGAATGGGCCCTGCTGTGAATTATTAGATCAAGAATTGTAATTACATGCCCCTTTTGAACAGGGGCTGAAAAATTGGGCCTTTCGTGGTGGTGGTGGTGGTGGCGTTGCCACAACACTGTAAGCCCTCAGAGTTACTCTTGGTGGGTGCAGCAATGGGTCCTGCTGTGAATTATTAGATCAAGAATTGTAATTACATGCCCCTGTTGAACAGGGGCTGAAAAATTGGGCCTTAGGCACTGGTGGCACAACACTACAACCCCTCACAGATACTGTACTTGGAGCACAGCAATGAGCCCTGTTGCAAAGTATTGCTGCGAAAAATTGTAATGACACGCCCCTGTTAAACAGGGGCTGAAAAATTGGGCCTTAGGCACTGGTGCCACAACACTCCAACCCCTCACAGATACTGTACTTGGAGCACAGCAATGAGCCCTATGGCAAATTATTGCTTAGAAAATTGTAATTACACGCCCCTGTAAAACAGGGGCTGAAAAATTGGGCCTTAGCCACTGGTGGCGGCACCCATAAACAAAAATGATCTTCCAAGCTATCATCATCAATCGTATCATTGAGGACTCGGAGGAGGAGGATAGCCAGTCAACATAACAGCACAGGCACTCAGCATCAGCATCAGTCTTGAAGGGATGTGACATGTTAAAATCAATTAGTCTGTTATATCAGCATCAGGTGTGTGGTAGCTGGTGGTGATCCAAGACTGGTTCATCTTGATGAAAGTCAGTCGATCAACCGAGTCGGTGGACAGGCGCACCCTGTGATCCGTGACAAATCATCCTCCAGCAGCACTGAATGTGCGTTCCGAAAGAACGCTGGATGCAGGACAGGCCAGTAGCTCAATTGCATACTGTGCAAGCTCTGGCCAGTGATCCATCCTCAAGACCCAGTAAGCCAGAGGATTTTCGGTGGGGAAGGTGTCCAAGTCTGAGCTATGAGTAAGCGTCAATTCGTGACATGAAACGCGTTAGCCACCCTTCCCTGCATGCACACTATCTGCATTTGTTGTTTTGGATTTATGGATTTATTTTGAATTTGGATTTTTTACCTGAAATTTTGGAATAAATAACTGTCTATACAGAGTGCGGCAGTCCAGGGTTTCTTTTTCTCCCATGCATCAGTGCAGAGCCAGCACCTGTGTGAGTGACCGGGCGGAAGCAGCTACTTGGTGAATTCTCAAGCTTTTGAGCGGTACGTTTTTCCTTTCCTCAAGACCCAGTAAGCCAGAGGATTTTCGGTGGGGAAGGTGTCCAAGTCTGACCTTGCCCCTAGATATTCCTGCACCATGTTTATCAGACGCTGTCGATGGTTGCTTGAACCGATCATACTTTGGGGCTGCGGACTAAAGAATTGTCTGAACGCATCGGTCAGACGGCCACCTTCCCCACCGCTCCTTCTTTGACTGGCCGAAGCCTCAGCAACTCGTTGTCCAGGACCAGGAGTTTGTAACCTCCCAGTCTCTGGGAACGCGTTGCACAGACCTTTCTGCAAGGCCTCCCGGAGTTGTCTCATCCTCTGCTCCCTCTGCGACGGTAACATAAGGTCCGCAACCTTACCCTTGTACCGTGGATCAAGGAGAGTGGCCAGCCAGTAATGGTCCCTCTCCTTGATCCGAACAATACGAGGATCCTTCCGCAGACTTTGCAGGATCAGGGAGGCCATGCAGCGTAGGTTTGCTGAGGCATTCGCTCCGGAGTCCTCTGGGTCACTAAGGACGACATGATCCGCAGCCACCTCCTCCCAGCCACGTACAAGTCCACTGGTTTCTTGGGACTGTAAATCATCCCTAAAAGACTGCTGCTGATGATGCTGAGTGCCAGCCTCCACCTCCATGCTGACACAATCCTCCTCCTCCTCCTCCTCCTCCTCCTCTTCCTGTGCGATGGGTGGGACAGAAGGAACACTGTCTGGGTAAAGGGGGCCTTGAGAGGCAAGGAAGTCCTCCTCTTCCTGCCTCTGTTCTGCCTCAAGTGCCCTGTCCATTATTCCACGCAGCGTGTGCTCCAACAGGTGGACAAGAGGTACAGTGTCACTGATGCATGCACTGTCACTGCTCACCATCCTCGTGGCCTCCTCAAATGGTGCCAGGACAGTGCATGCATCCCTGATCATGCCCCACTGGCGTGGAGAAAAAAAACAAGCTCCCCTGACCCTGTCCTGGTGCCGTAGTCGCACAGGTACTCATTGATGGCCCTCTGCTGCGTGTGCAGCCGCTGCAGCATGGCCAACGTTGAGTTCCACCTGGTGGGCATGTCACATATAAGGCGGTTCTTGGGCAGGTTCAACTCCTTTTGCAGCTCAGCCAGGCGAGCACTGGCATTATAAGATCTGCGGAAATGCACACAGACTTTCCTGGCCTGCCTCAGGACATCCTGTAAGCCCGGGTACCTGCCCAAGAACCGCTGCACCACCAGGTTAAGGACGTGAGCCACACAGGGCACATGGGTCAGTTGTCCCTGTCGGAGGGCGGAGAGGAGGTTGGTGCCATTGTCGCAAACCACCATTCCTGGCTTAAGCTGGCGTGGCGTCAACCACCTCTCGGCCTGGCCCTGCAGAGCAGACAGGACCTCTGCCCCAGTGTGGCTTCTGTCCCCCAAACACACCAGCGCAAGCACGGCATGGCATCTTTTTGCCTGCGTACTTGCGTAGCCCCTTGAACGCCTACGGAGCACCGCTGGTTCCGAGGACAAACCACAGGAAGAGGCCATGGAGGAAGAAGAAGAGGAGGGGGTGGAGGAGAGAGGTGTGTCACAACCAGTAGTAGCATTTTGGAGGCGTGGCGGTGGAACAACCTCCAACACTACTGCACCTTGTCCTGCATCCTTCCCAGCTGCCAAAAGAGTGACCCAATGGGCCGTGAAAGAAAGGTAACGTCCCTGTCCATGCCTGCTGGACCATGAGTCAGCGGTAATATGCACCTTACCGCTGACCGCCCTGTCCAGCGAGGCCAAGACATTGCCTTCCACATGCCGGTAGAGAGCCGGAATAGCCTTCCGTGAGAAAAAGTGGCGTTTGGGAACCTGCCACTGAGGAACCGCACATTGCACAAACTCACGGAAGGGGGCCGAGTCTACCAACTGAAAAGGCAGCAGTTGAAGCGCTAGCAATTTAGCCAAGCTAGCATTCAACCGCTGGGCATGTGGATGGCTGGGAGTGAACTTCTTTCGACGGTCCAGCAGCTGGGGCAGGGAAATTTGCCTGCTAGAATCGGACGTCGGTGTACTGCTAGCAGAGTGGCCGCAAGTACTTGGCTGTGACACACCTAATTCTACACCTTCATTCCTCTCAGTGCATGTTTCAGAGAGGACTGAAGTTATAGTGGGGTTGGAGATCCCAGCTGATGCGGTGCAAGGAGAGGTCCGCTTTGTTCTTTGGTGTGGGTCTTTGAGGTAGGCTTGCCAACGAGCTGCATGGCAGGTCAACATATGTCTGGTCAGGCATGTGGTACCCAAGCGGCTGATGTTTTGGCCACGCAATATACGCTTGAGACATATGTTGCAAACAGCAGCTGTGCGATCTGATGCACTAGCCTCAAAAAAGGCCCACACCAAAGAACTTTTTGAATGACGGGCAGAGGCAGCGCCCTGCACAGGTGGAGCTCTGCGGTGTGATTCCGTCGGTGTACTGCCCTTAAGCTGGCCACCAAAGGGCATCCTGCCTCGTTGGAGATGTGCCTCCTCCTCATCCTCCTCCTCCTCCTCTCTCCTATTAGGCACCCACGTGGAGTCAGTGACCTCATCATCCCCTCCCTCCTCATCACTGGAGCCAATCTGGCAGTATGCTGCAGCTGCTGGAACATGACTGCCAGATTGGTGTCCTTCTTGAGCATCCCCTCTGTCTGCTCTCACGCTACTGCCTTCCTGTAGCTGGGTTTCATCATCAGACCCTTCGAAACGCTGGGCATCCTCCTGGAGCATGTACCCAACACTGTGCTCAAACAGTTCGGGGGACTCCTCAGGAGGAGGACATGGTGGGTCTAGGGAAGGAGTGACTGATGATGAGTCTGACATTGATACCAGGGAAGAGGACGCTTTGGCAGCTGCTTTGCCAGTACCCTGAGCCTGGGTGAGAGAGGATGAGGAGGAGGAGGAGGGCTTGGTCATCCACTCTACCAAGTCTTCGGCATGATGTGGCTCAACATGTCCAGCTGCCGAAAAGAAGGACAAGCGTGTATGTGCTGATGACAATGCACCGCGTCCACGACCAGCACTGTTGCCCCCAGACACAGAGCCTGCTTGCCCTCTTTTATTGCCTCCTGACTGTCTGCCTCTCCTTGTTTGCCTTCCAGACATTCTAATAGATGGCCTGCAGGGAGATGGGAAAAAAACAATAAGGGCTACCTTCAGGTGTCCTTCTCTGTCCCTTTACTTAAGGATTTCTAAATATGGTTGAGGATGATTGCTTTTGCACAGAATAGCACAACGACAATTTCCCTGACTGTCCAAAAAACAAGGATTTCAAAGATGGTTGATGAGGAATGCTTTAGCACACTATAGCACAAGGAGAATTTCCCTCACTGTCCTTCCCTGTCCCTAGAAACAAGGATTATCACAGTGAAAGAAACTGACACTCTTCCTACCTATAGTTTTCTGTCCCTAGAAAAAATGTTTTTTTAAAGCACACTATAGCACAAGGAGAATTTCCCTCACTGTCCTTTCCTGTCCCTAGAAACAAGGATTATCACAGTGAAAGAAACTGACACTCTTCCTACCTATAGTTTTCTGTCCCTAGAAAAAATGTTTTTTTAAAGCACACTATAGCACAAGGAGAATTTCCCTCACTGTCCTTCCCTGTCCCTAGAAACAAGGATTATCACAGTGAAAGAAACTGACACTCTTCCTACCTATAGTTTTCTGTCCCTAGAAAAAATGTTTTTTTAACCACTTGACCACTGGGCACTTAAACCCCCTTAATAACCAGACCAATTTTCAGCTTTCGGTGCTCTCACATTTTGAATGACAATTACTCAGTCATACAACACTGTACCCATATGAAATTTTTGTCCTTTTTTTCACACAAATAGAGCTTTCTTTTGGTGGTATTTAATCACTGTTGGGTTTTTTATTTTTTGCGCTATAAGAGAAAAAAGACTGAAAATTTTGTAAAAAAATGATTTTTTTTTCGTTTCTGTTATAAAATTTTGCAAATTACTATTTTTTCTTCATAAATTTTGGCCAAAATTTATACTGCTACATATCTTTGGTAAAAATAAGTACAAATTGGTGCATATTATTTGGTCTTTGTGAAAGTTATAGAGTCCACAAGCTATGGTGCCAATATCTGAAAATTGATCACACCTGAAGTACTGACGGCCTATCTCAATTCTTGAGACCCTAACATGCCAGAAAAGTACAAATACCCCCCAAATGACCCCTTTTTGGAAAGAAGACATTCCAAGGTATTCAGAAAGAGGCATTGTGAGTTTTTTGAAGTTGCAAAATCAAGATTTTTTTTTTCTCTTTTTTTTTTTTCACAAAATTGTCATATTAGCAGGTTATTTCTCACACACAGCATATGCATTCCACAAATTACACCCCAAAACACATTCTGCTATTACTCCCGAGTATGGCGATACCACATGTGTGAGACTTTTACACAGCGTGGCCACATACAGAGGCCCAACATGCAGGGAGCACCTTCAGGCGTTCTGGAGCACCCAGGCCAATTCTGACATTTCTCTCCTACATGTAAAAATCATCATTTGTTTGCTAGAAAATTACATAGAACCCCAAAACATTATATATGTTTTTTTAGCAAAGACCTTAGAGAATATAATGGTGGTTGTTGCAACTTTTTATCTCGCACGATATTTGCGCAGCAATTTTTTTAACGTGTTTTTTACGGAAAAAAAATATTTTGTGCTTAAAAAAAAAAAAAACAGTAAAGTTAGCCCAATGTTTTTGCATAATGTGAAAGATGAAGTTACGCAGAGTAAATAGATACCTAACATGTCGCCCTTAAAAATTGCACACACTCGTGGAATGGCGCCAAACTTCGCTACTTAAAAAATCCCCATAGGCGACGCTTTAAATATTTTTACTGGTTACATGTTTTGAGTTACAGAGGAGGTCTAGGGCCAAAATGATTGCTCTCGCTCTAACGTTCGCAGAGATACCTCACATGTGTGGTTTGAAAACCGTTTTCATATGTGGGCGGGACTTACGTATGCGTTCGCTTCTGTATGCGAGCTCACGGGGACAGGGGCGCTTTAAAAAAAAATAAAAAAAAATTATTCTTCATTTTACTTTATTTATTTTAGTTTGACATGTTTTTCCGCCCTAAACATTTTTTTGATCACTTTTATACCTATTACAAGGAACGTAAACATCCCTTGTAATAGGAATATGGCATGACAGGTCCTCTTTACAGTGAGATATGGGGGGGGGGGTGTCAATAAGACCCCACATCTCACCTCTAGGCTGGGAAGCCTGAAAAAAATACAAAAAAAAAAACAACAATCCTGGCTTTGATCGTAGCGGTGAGTCGGTAGAAGCACCGGAGGGCGGCGGGGGGGACATCCCCTCTCGCCTCCCGTAAGAATGATCAAGCGGCGGAACAGCCGCTATGATTGTTCTTATGGTGTAGGGAATCGCCGGCTGAAAAAGCCAATATCTGAATGATGCCTGTAGCTGCTCCCATCATTCAGATATCCCCGCACAAAGTCAAGGACGTCATATGACGGCCGGAGGGCGGGAAGTGGTTATTGCGGAGTATTGCCGGGCATTGCGGAGTATTGCCGGGCATTGCGGAGTATTGCCGGGCATTGCGGAGTATTGCCGGGCATTGCGGAGTATTGCAGGGCATTGCGGAGTATTGCGGACTATGGCAGGGTATTGCGGTGTATGGCAGGGTATTGCGGTGTATGGCAGGGTATTGCGGTGTATGGCAGGGTATTGCACGGGTATTGCACAGGGTATTGTGGAGGGTATTGCACAGGGTATTGTGGAGGGTATTGCAGAGTATTGTGGAGGGTATTGCAGAGTATTGTGGAGGGTATTGCAGAGTATTGTGGAGGGTATTGCAGAGTATTGTGGAGGGTATTGCAGAGTATTGTGGCGGGTATTGCAGAGTATTGTGGCGGGTATTGCAGAGTATTGTGGCGGGTATTGCAGAGTATTGTGGCGGGTATTGCAGAGTATTGTGGCGGGTATTGCAGAGTATTGTGGCGGGTATTGCAGAGTATTGTGCAGGGTATTGCAGAGTATTGTGCAGGGTATTGCAGAGTATTTTGCAGAGTATTGCGCAGGGTATTGCAGAGTATTTTGCAGGGTATTGCAGAGTATTTTGCAGGGTATTGCAGAGTATTGTGCAGGGTATTGCAGAGTATTGTGCAGGGTATTGCAGAGTATTGTGCAGGGTATTGCAGAGTATTGCACCAGGGTATTGCAGAGTATTGCACCAGGGTATTGCAGAGTATTGCACCAGGGTATTGCAGAGTATTGCACCAGGGTATTGCAGAGTATTTCGCAGGGTATTGCAGAGTATTTCGCAGGGTATTGCAGAGTATTTCGCAGGGTATTGCAGAGTATTGCACCAGGGTATTGCAGAGTATTGCACCAGGGTATTGCAGAGTATTGCACCAGGGTATTGCAGAGTATTGCACCAGGGTATTGGCAGGGTATTTTGCAGAGTATTGGCAGGGTGTATTGCAGAGTATTGGCAGGGTATAGCACAGGGATGGCTGAGCAGGGATGGATGGATGGCTGGATCTGTGACTGCAATTGTCACAGATCCAGCCCACAGTGCTGCTGCTGCCATCCGCTCCCTCCCCTCTCCTCTCACACTGTACCGATCGGTCTGTTTACAAGTGATTGCTCCGTCATTTGACGGAGTGATCACGTGGTAAACGGCCGCTATCAGCGGCGATTTACCGCGATTCGTGATCCGCCGGGTCCTCTGGACCCGGCGGTCACGGAGTTTCCCGTGTGCGCGCCCCAGGGGGCGCGCGGGAGCGCGATTCTGGGAGGACGTTATATAACGTCCTCCCAGAGTTAAGCAACCACCTTGTCGACGTTATTTGTCGGCAGGTGGTTGTTAAGTGGTTAAAGCACATTATAGCACAAGGAGAATTTCCCTCACTGTCCTTCCCTGTCCCTAGAAACAAGGATTATCACAGTGAAAGAAACTGACACTCTTCCTACCTATAGTTTTCTGTCCCTAGAAAAAATGTTTTTTTAAAGCACACTATAGCACAAGGAGAATTTCCCTCACTGTCCTTCCCTGTCCCTAGAAACAAGGATTATCACAGTGAAAGAAACTGACACTCTTCCTACCTATAGTTTTCTGTCCCTAGAAAAAATGTTTTTTTAAAGCACACTATAGCACAAGGAGAATTTCCCTCACTGTCCTTCCCTGTCCCTAGAAACAAGGATTATCACAGTGAAAGAAACTGACACTCTTCCTACCTATAGTTTTCTGTCCCTAGAAAAAATGTTTTTTTTAAAGCACACTATAGCACAAGGAGAATTTCCCTCACTGTCCTTCCCTGTCCCTAGAAACAAGGATTATCACAGTGAAAGAAACTGACACTCTTCCTACTGTGAGGGGGTTAGCTCGGCAGCGGGTGTGTGTGACCCCCGGGATGGGCTCCCCACACAAAACAGGCCCAGCAAACGGAGGTTGTGGTTTTCAAAATCAAAAAGGTGCGGTTTATTTTCTGTTTACAGTGACAAAACACAGCAAAGCAAAAGAAACATAAACAAAATAAATCCTGGTCAACTTGACCTCTGACTTACAGGTTTCCTAACTAACAACTGGGATCAGCCTAGTGCTGTCCTAGTCCCTAAGTCCCTGGTTTTAAATGTCCAAGCAAATAGCCACACAGGCTTTGTCTCACCGCACAGGGGTTCACTCTCCCTAGACAGTCCACACAGGTCTGGTTCCAGGCATGAGCTAACATCTAATGAAGCTGGGAGTTCTTATAGAGGCCTAAATGAGCTGACAAGCTTCAGCTGGTCTCATCAACTCCCTGTCTGCACGACGCCCAGCACTCTCCCTAGAGGTATGAGTCATCCATGAGCCCACTAGCCTTAGCTGGGCTTATACAACTCTCCACCTAGTTGTATAAGTCGGCGTAAAGCCTGAATCTGGGCGAAATATATCTACCCCCCTGGATGCAACCAGGTGACTTTACCTTCCTGCTGTCACATACCCCCCCCTCTTGTTTTAACCTCGGGGTTGGAACACCAGCAATCAGGCATTCATGTACTCGAGACAAAGCATCCACATTCCCCATTTGAACGCCAGGGCGATGCTTTACTGTGAAGTTGAATTCCTGGAGGGCCAGGAACCACCTATTCACTCTTCTATTTGTTTCCTTGTTTTGAGCCATCCACTTTAACGGAGCGTGATCCGTAACCATGTCAAAGTGCCTACCTAGCAGGTAGTACCGAAGGGAATCTAGAGCCCACTTCACCGCTAAACACTCCTTTTCAACGGTGGCGTAATTTACCTCATGGGACTTCAACTTCCTGCTGAGGTAAATGACTGGGTGCTCTTCCCCGTTCCAGACCTGGGACAATACTGCTCCTAACCCCACATCTGACGCATCACTTTGTACGACAAAGTCTTTAGAGAAGTCGGGTGAGTACAACACTGGCTGGCTACATAAGGCTTGTTTCAAGAATTGGAATGCTGCCTCAGCCTCGGGGGTCCATTTAATCATGACCGACCCTTTCCCCTTCGTCAGGTTGGTTAGGGGCACAGCCTTAGAAGCAAAGTGGGGAATGAATCGCCGATAATACCCAGCGATTCCCAGAAAGGCTCGTACCTGCTTCTTGCTGTTGGGACGTGGCCAACTCTGGATGGCCTCGACTTTGTTGAGTTGGGGTTTTATTACTCCCCTCCCAATGGTGTACCCAAGATATTTGGCCTCCTCCTGCCCAATGGTACACTTCTTGGGGTTAGCCGTAAACCCCGCTTCCCGAACAGAGTCCAGGACTGCTTGCACTTTTGGCAGATGTGAGGCCCAATCTGTGCTATGGACAATTACGTCATCCAGGTAAGCCGCAGCATACTTCCGATGGGGCCTCAGCATCTGGTCCATTTTCCGTTGGAATGTGGCCGGCGCATTCTGTAACCCGAACGGCATTCTTTTATATTGGAACGCCCCGTCTGGGGTTACAAATGCGGTTTTCTCTTTGGCCGACTTGGCCAGGGGGATTTGCCAATACCCTTTTGTGAGGTCAAGAGTCGTCATGTATCGGGCTGTTCCCAGCCGGTCGATCAACTCATCTATACGTGGCATGGGGTAGGTGTCAAATTTTGTAACTTTGTTCAACTGACGAAAATCGTTACAAAATCGCCAGCTCCCATCCGGTTTAGGCACCAACACAATGGGACTAGACCAATCACTTTGGGACTCCTCTATCACCCCTAAGTTCAGCATTTTCTGTACTTCCTCCCGTATTGCCTCCCGTCGGGCCTCTGGGATCCGATAGGGTTTTAACTTCACCCTTTCACCGGGCGGGGTAATGATGTCATGCTCTACCCCAGATGTTTGTCCCGGCAGCTCAGAGAATACCTCCTTGTTGCGAAGCACAAACTCCTTAACCTCCTGTTGTTGGGGTTGTGACAAGGTGGCTGCTATTCCAACCTCAGGAATCACGCAACCAGTTTGAGCTGGTGACCAAGTGTCTGCGACTAGGGACTCTCTATCCCTCCAGGCTTTCAACAGATTAACGTGATAGATCTGTTCGGGCTTTCGCCTTCCTGGTTGTCTGACCTTGTAATTCACTTCGCTCACTTTTTCCATTATCTCATAGGGGCCTTGCCATTTGGCAAGGAATTTACTTTCAACCGTAGGGACAAGTACCAGTATCCTATCCCCCCGGGAAAAGGTACGGGTCTTGGCTCCACGGTTGTACACTCTCTGCTGTGCTAACTGCGCTTGGGCCAAATGTTCCTTCACGATGGGCATTACCTGTGTAATTCGGTCTTGCATCAGGGCGACATGCTCAATCACACTCCTGTGGGGAGAACTCTCACTTTCCCAAGTTTCCTTGGCAATATCCAACAGCCCTCTTGGGTGTCTCCCATACAGTAACTCAAAGGGGGAGAATCCCGTAGAGGATTGGGGCACCTCCCTAATAGCAAACATCAGATAAGGAAGTAGACAGTCCCAATCCTTTCCATCTCTAGCCACCACTTTCTTCAACATTTGTTTTAGGGTTTTGTTGAATCTTTCAACCAGCCCATCGGTTTGGGGGTGATACACAGATGTACGTAATTGCGTCACTTTGAACAATTTACACAGCTCCTTCATAACCCGGGACATAAAGGGTGTACCTTGGTCCGTAAGCAGTTCTTTACAAATACCCACCCGGCTAAACACAAGAGATAGCTCTTTGGCTATGGTTTTGGCCGAGGTATTTCGGAGAGGGATCGCTTCTGGATAACGGGTGGCATAGTCCATTATAACTAATATGTACTGGTGCCCCCTAGCGGACTTGATTATAGGCCCTACCAAATCCATGGCGATCCTCTCAAACGGGACCTCAATGATGGGTAGAGGGACCAGCAGGCTACGGAAATGTGGCATCGGGGCCGACCTCTGACACACAGGGCAGGAGGAACAATAATTTTCTATGTCCTTCATCACCCCCGGCCAATAGAATCTCTGTAATACCCTCTCTCGGGTTTTCTCTGTCCCCAGATGACCTCCAAGAATGTGCCCATGGGCCAACTCCAACACCAACTTCCTGTAAGGTTTGGGCACCACAAGCTGCTCAACGGTTTCTTCTGCCCTTTTTGCCACCCGATACAGTAGGTCCTTCTCTACGCTGAAGTATGGGTAAGTGCAGGTATTATCTGGGTTCACTAACTCGCCATCTATTTTCACTACGTTTTCCCGTGCCTTTATTAGGGCGGGGTCTTTCAACTGTTCTGTGGCAAAGTTTTCCCTGTGAACCTCAAGATCAGAAAACTCCACAGACGGTAGGTTTTCGTCTGAGGAGGTGGGCTCCTCTCCAGTTTCTTGAGTCTCCCCTGCCAATACTGATAAGGGAAATTCCGGAGAGTCCTCACCACTCTCAGGGGAGTTCTGGCTATCACATTCCTGGTACATAGGGGCACCAGTGGGGGGCTCAGGATCATCCCACAGTTCCCAGAACTTCGGAAAATCCCTTCCCACAATGGCGTCATGCGGTAACTGAGATACTAAGCCCACTGGATGAGAGAGGGTACCTTTGGGGGTCTCGAAACACACTGTAGTCACTGGATACTCTCGGGTGTCCCCATGCACACAAATAACAGCTACCTTGCTATTCCCAAAGACCTCTGTTTTAACTAACTCAGCCTTTATCAGGGTCACAAGGCTACCTGAATCCAGCAATACCACAACATTTCTACCATTAACACACATTTTGCATAAATGTTTCTCAGTTCCTCGAATGGCAGTGCATGCGACTGTCGCACACAGCGACTGACGTCTGCCCGTCAGAAAGTCACACTGCATGGGTTCCTCCACAACCGGGCAATTGGCTGCAATATGTCCCGCTTGCCGGCAGCGGTAGCAAACGATCCTTCTTGCCACCTCTTGAGCTGCTGATTTCCCAGGCTGTTCTCGCCAAACTTGGGGTAGAGCTCCCACCCTCTCACTCTCTCCACCCTCACCCCTTGGAATCCTCTTATCCGCCCCTGGGGATGGTCTGGTCTTAGGGTGGAAAGTCCGAGTGTCTCTGGAAGAGGCCGTCAGGTTCTCTGTAGCCAAGTATTTCTCCACACGATCCACAAGACCATCGGCCGTCTCTGGGTCTCCATGGCTTACCCACTTTTGGATGGCAGTAGGAAGAGCTCTCAAAAACCGATCCATTACAACACGTTCCACAATCTTTGGTGCGGACAAAGTCTCTGGCTGTAGCCACTTTCTGCTCAGGTGAATGAGATCATACATTTGAGACCTGGGGGGTTTTCCAAGCTGGAAAGTCCAGTTATGCACACGCTGAGCCCGGACAGCCTGGGTGACACCCAGCCTTGCCAAAATTTCAGCTTTTAGCATCACATAGTCTTTTGCTTGGTTAGGCTCTAGGTCATAGTAAGCTTTCTGCGATTCACCAGTTAACAGAGGAGCCACCAGTCCAGCCCACTGCTCCTCAGGCCACTTTTCTCTTTCAGCGGTCCTTTCAAATGTGGTCAAAAATACCTCTGGATCATCCTCTCCAGTCATTTTTGTCAATAAACGACTCACCCCAAAGGACGCGGTATTAGTGGGACGGCTTTCCTCACTGGTCTGCGGACGTTGCTGCATTACTGCTTCCATTTGTTGTAGTCTCTGCTCTTGCTTCTGTAACAGGTCTATGAAGCGGGCCTCAGATTGCTGCTGGGCTTGTTGCTGAGCTGCAAGGCTCCTTTGCAAACCTGCATTTGTCTGCTGTTGATTGGCATTTGCTAGAGCCAGCTGTTTCAGTATCTCCTCCATGCTGGCTTAAAAAAAACTGCCCGCATTCTCCACCAACTGTGAGGGGGTTAGCTCGGCAGCGGGTGTGTGTGACCCCCGGGATGGGCTCCCCACACAAAACAGGCCCAGCAAACGGAGGTTGTGGTTTTCAAAATCAAAAAGGTGCGGTTTATTTTCTGTTTACAGTGACAAAACACAGCAAAGCAAAAGAAACATAAACAAAATAAATCCTGGTCAACTTGACCTCTGACTTACAGGTTTCCTAACTAACAACTGGGATCAGCCTAGTGCTGTCCTAGTCCCTAAGTCCCTGGTTTTAAATGTCCAAGCAAATAGCCACACAGGCTTTGTCTCACCGCACAGGGGTTCACTCTCCCTAGACAGTCCACACAGGTCTGGTTCCAGGCATGAGCTAACATCTAATGAAGCTGGGAGTTCTTATAGAGGCCTAAATGAGCTGACAAGCTTCAGCTGGTCTCATCAACTCCCTGTCTGCACGACGCCCAGCACTCTCCCTAGAGGTATGAGTCATCCATGAGCCCACTAGCCTTAGCTGGGCTTATACAACTCTCCACCTAGTTGTATAAGTCGGCGTAAAGCCTGAATCTGGGCGAAATATATCTACCCCCCTGGATGCAACCAGGTGACTTTACCTTCCTGCTGTCACACTACCTATAGTTTTCTGTCCCTAGAAAAAATGTTTTTTTAAAGCACACTATAGCACAAGGAGAATTTCCCTCACTGTCCTTCCCTGTCCCTAGAAACAAGGATTATCACAGTGAAAGAAACTGACACTCTTCCTACCTATAGTTTTCTGTCCCTAGAAAAAATGTTTTTTTAAAGCACACTATAGCACAAGGAGAATTTCCCTCACTGTCCTTCCCTGTCCCTAGAAACAAGGATTATCACAGTGAAAGAAACTGACACTCTTCCTACCTATAGTTTTCTGTCCCTAGAAAAAATGTTTTTTTAAAGCACACTATAGCACAAGGAGAATTTCCCTCACTGTCCTTCCCTGTCCCTAGAAACAAGGATTGTCACAGTGAAAGAAACTGACACTCTTCCTACCTATAGTTTTCTGTCCCTAGAAAAAATGTTTTTTTAAAGCACACTATAGCACAAGGAGAATTTCCCTCACTGTCCTTCCCTGTCCCTAGAAACAAGGATTATCACAGTGAAAGAAACTGACACTCTTCCTACCTATAGTTTTCTGTCCCTAGAAAAAATGTTTTTTTAAAGCACACTATAGCACAAGGAGAATTTCCCTCACTGTCCTTCCCTGTCCCTAGAAACAAGGATTATCACAGTGAAAGAAACTGACACTCTTCCTACCTATAGTTTTCTGTCCCTAGAAAAAATGTTTTTTTAAAGCACACTATAGCACAAGGAGAATTTCCCTCACTGTCCTTCCCTGTCCCTAGAAACAAGGATTATCACAGTGAAAGAAACTGACACTCTTCCTACCTATAGTTTTCTGTCCCTAGAAAAAATGTTTTTTTAAAGCACACTATAGCACAAGGAGAATTTCCCTCACTGTCCTTCCCTGTCCCTAGAAACAAGGATTCGCACAGTAAAACACACTGACACTCTCCCTACCTATAGTTTTCTGTCCCTAGAAAAAATGTTTTTTTAAAGCACACTATAGCACAAGGAGAATTTCCCTCACTGTCCTTCCCTGTCCCTAGAAACAAGGATTCGCACAGTAAAACACACTGACACTCTCCCTACCTATAGTTTTCTGTCCCTAGAAAAAATGTTTTTTAAAGCACACTATAGCACAAGGAGAATTTCCCTCACTGTCCTTCCCTGTCCCTAGAAACAAGGATTCGCACAGTAAAACACACTGACACTCTCCCTACCTATCCTTCTCTTTCCCTAAACTAAAGGAATCCAGGTTAAGCAAGAAAAAATAAATGTCACTCTCCCTGCCTATGCTTCTCTTTCCCTGCTCCGGAACACACTACACTAGGCCGCCGTGCTGGCGGCCTTTTATAGTGTGGGGCGTGTACTAAACACCCTCAGCAATAATTGGCCACAGGCATCCTGCCTGTGGCCAATCATTGCTCTCCTCGCTGCCGGCGCTGTGATTGGCCAAGCATGCGGGGTCACAGTGCATGCTTGGCCAATCACAGCGCCTGGATGACACTGCGATGGCGTAGTGCATTGTGGGCCGTTCGCGTCACTCGAATTAGGCGCGAACGGCCCAAATCGTTCGATCTTCGTCGAACGATCGAACAGCTGATGTTCGAGTCGAACGTATGTTCGACTCGAACACCGAGCTCATCCCTACTCCCGACCTTCCAACTCTTATGCCTTTCTCAAACACTTTCGCAAGACACTCCAGTCACACCTACTGCTAGACAGCTGGAGGGTACTTCATCCCACAGATAAAGACTTTAGCTACTATTCTGCTGTGCATGATGTGTACACCCGCATTGATCACATTTATGTTGACCGCCCCACTCTGGAGCTTTTGCAGTTTGCGTCCATCGGTAACATAACGATCTCTAATCATGCACCGATCGGGATGACTCTCACATTACCATCGAGCCCTCATAGGGCCTGGACGTGGAGATTGAATGACAATCTGTTGGACGATGCGGTGGTGACGACCAAGGTGAGGGAGGTTATCACTAACTATTTTAAGGAAAACACGACAGAAGATGTTAGTAAGGGGATAGTGTGGGAGAGCCACAAAGCGGTGGTGCGGGGAGAACTGATATCCCTGGGCTCCAAACTTAAGAAAGACCGCCAGGCAGATTTTAAAAGAGTGGTAGATGCCCTTCAGGAAGCAGAAATACAGCATAAACATAATGGGGACCCTGGGGCACTGAAGAGGCTGACTGAAATGAGGATACTGTTCCTGAGATTGTTGGACAGACAGGTACGAAAGCAGGCCAGATATTTATCGCATAAATACTATGAGCATGGCAACAAGTGTGGCCGCATGTTGGCGAGGGCCCTGCGTAAGAAACATGCTCAGACGTATGTCCAGAAGCTCCGTTCCCCATCGGGTGCGGTTGTGATTCAGTCCTCAAAAATTGCCTCAGGGTTCCAGGACTATTATTCCCAACTGTATAACTTGACCCCCGAGTGGCCTTTAACTGCCCCTACGCCCAGGGCGGTAGCCATTCAGGACTACCTGGCCTCGGCTGGCATTACACCTCTGACTGAACACCAACACATAGACTTGGAGCTACCAGTTACCCCCGGTGAGGTTGAGTTGATAGTGAAGCCCCTGCCCAAAGGGAAAAGCCCGGGACCAGATGGTTACACCAAGGCTTACTATACGGCTTTCCTACCCCTATTGATATCACCTATGTGTAGCTACTTTAATTCCGTAGCTGAGGGATCCCCTATTCCCCCTGAGGCGTTACTGGCCCATATCACTGTGCTACCTAAAGAGGGTAAGGACCCAATGGTGCCCCAGAGCTACAGACCCATATCCCTCCTAAACGTTGATGTTAAAATTCTGGCGAAGGTCCTTGCGAATAGGCTAAAACACATCCTGCCCCAACTGATACATCCTGACCAAACTGGGTTTATTACTGGAAGAGAGGCTAGAGATAATTCCATTAGAGCCATACAACTTATTGACTGGGCCCGCTCTCATTCGGATAAACAGTCCTATGTAATTTTGTCAACTGATGCGGAGAAGGCCTTCGACAGGGTCGACTGGTCGTACCTACAAGCAGTGCTAGAGGCCATGGGGATGGGAGCATGTATGTTGACGTCAATTATGGCCCTATACTCCACTCCATGTGCGCAGGTCAAGGTGAATGGGGTGCTTTCCTCTAGGTTCCCAATCGGGAATGGTACGAGACAGGGATGCCCTCTTTCCCCCCTCCTTTTCGCCCTGGTGCTGGAGTCCTTACTCCGTACTGTTAGGGCGAACTCGGACGTGAAGGGACTGAGGGTTGGAGATGTTGAGCACAAACTCTCAGCCTATGCTGATGAATGATGTGCTCTTCTACCTCTCGGAACCCCTGACTTCATTGCCAAACCTGATGGGAGAGCTTCAGAGGTTCGGGTTGCTTTCCAACTTCAAAATTAATTTTTCAAAGTCAGTGATCCTCCCCGTTAAACTATCCTCCTCCCTGGCAGAGAGCTTGCAAGCGGCCTTTCCCTTCACCTGGGCCAAATCTTCCTTTAGATACTTGGGCATTCAATTAACGGACCGCTTTGACACCCTGTACTCAGCCAACTACCCTCCCCTTCTTGAAACGGTTAAAAGAGACTTGGCCCAGTGGACTAAGACTGCATTCAGCTGGTTTGGCCGTATAAACATTATAAAAATTAATATTTTGCCACGGATTCTCTTCTTCCTTCAGATGCTACCGATCCCCCTGCCCAGAGTTTTCTTTACCCGAATTTCTAGTATGCTATCTGGGTTTGTGTGGAATGCACGGAAGCCCCGCATAGCTTTACGGATACTGAAGCGCTCAAAACATGATGGTGGTCTGGGAGTCCCAGACATAGCAAGGTATTATAGAGCGGTCGCATTGCAGAGGATCCTCAACTGGCGTTTTCACACTCAGTCCAAGCTATGGGTCTCCCTGGAAAAATGCTTAGCTGGGAGGAACTTATCGTACGCACCGTGGCTGTCTGGGGCTCATAGGGAGCTGTCCGATACCACCTCCCCGTTGATGGTGCATGCCCTTTCGGTGTGGGACCGAACCAACGCGACCCTACACTTGTCCCCCCCTGTGTCCCCGATGGCCCCGCTGGGTGGATTCCTTTGGTTCCCTCCGGGTGAACAAATGGCCTTTTTTGGCCCTTGGGTGGATGATGGCAACGCAAGCTGTGGGAAACTCATGAGCAATGGCAAACTTTTGAGTTTTGAGACCTTACAAGCCAGACACACTGGCTCGCCGATGAATTTTTGGCGTTATAGGCAACTTCACAATTTTTTTCAAATCCAGGGCCATTCTATAAGAGACGTCGCCTCCCTCACCCCCTTTTGAACGCCTTTTTTCAGAGAATGAGCCGCTCCCCCATCTGGTCTCTGAACTGTACCGTCTATTGGGCTCTGCTGCTTTAGACCCTAGGCCTGCTCATGTGCGTGCCTGGGAGAGAGACTTAAATCTTCATTTTTCAGAAGCTCAGCTGGCTCACCTGTACCGGCTCACTCACTCCAGTTCTGTGGAATCTAAAACTCAAGAAACCAATTATAAAATTTTGTCGCGCTGGTATAGGGTGCCAGCTGATTTGGCACGTATCTATCCCTCTGTGTCTGACTGATGCTGGCGGGAATGCGGGCATAAAGGCGCGCTTTTGCGCATATGGCGGGACTGCCCCCGGATTAGACCATTTTGGGAAGATATTCAACTCCAGATAAGGGAGATCTTAGATTTAGACATTCCCCTCGCCCCGGCCCATTATCTCCTCCATTTTCCTCAAATCCCAATAAGTAGATACAAGAAGAGTGTGTTACCCCACCTTCTTAATGCAGCTAGGCGTTTGCTTCCCATCTACTGGAAACAACCTAGATTTCCGACAAGGGAGGAATGGGTGGCAAAGGTTAATGACATAAGAGAGGCCGAACACTGGATCGCGACTTGTAAGGATACATTAGACCGCTTTGATGCTGTATGGGCACCTTGGGTGGCTCATGTAACTGACCCTGGGGGGGGTTTGCTCTAGCATAGACCTAGCGCTCTTGGAGTTGGCTGAACCAGCCCTCAGATCCCGGGTGGCGGGAGATACTCGGACGACTTGAGGACAGAGGAGGCTCAGCCTTGGATGTGGCCCGCTCGGTGCAGACTTGGAAAATTCTACCTACATCACAGGTATGCTCCAACCCCTCCCTACCTCCTCCCCTTCCCCTTTTTTACCTCTATTTTTCCACCAATCTTTCCCTCTCCTATCTTTCTCTTTTGGCCTTTCCTATCTACCAGTCTAGTGGTTATATGGTATAAGTAATTGTTTATATGGTGGCTTTCCTTGGGCCTGTTGTTGCAATATGTTGCTGTCGTGGGAGGAGCCCACATGGTTTAGTGGGCATCTTTTTCCTCCCCTGGCAACGAGTATTTGTCCCGAAGGGCCACCTACTAGGCGGGGCGACAGGAGAGGTTTGACGGAGGCCGATTTGGCCCCCCTCTGCTGGCGCCGTTGCTGGTGGGCTGCCTCGTGCCCTTTAGTGGGACTGGATTATCATGTGTTATATCGTACTAGGTCTGGGAGTATGTTGAAGTGATTACCATGTACTACTGTTAATGTGCATCTTGTACTATCATTTTCTATGTACTGTCTTTGTTTTCTTTCAAATAAAATACAGATTATACAAAAAAAAATAAAAAATTCATTATGACCAATATGACACATTAAAACCTCAAGGTCCTCCTGGAACCCTGTCCAAATTATAAAGATGTCATCTGTACCTGTGCCATGATAAAATGTGGCAAAGGTCCATCGATGAGTCTTGTCCTAAAAATAAGAAGCGCTCCCACCTCCCCAGGTACAGGTTAGCTTGTCCCTATCACCACTCCATGCAACTGGAGGTAGTGGGAGCCCCCAAATATGAATACATTCCTAGATACAATTAATTTATCCTAGAGTGGTTACATTACATTCTAAGGCCACATTGATTAAGTTCTTTCAAAAATGTTTCAATTGTTGCAACTCCCAAAGAGTGAAGAATAGAGCTGTATAGACCTGTACATCTATTGTTACGAGCCAGAATCAAATGGGAATTACCATATCTTCCACAATTCTAAGAAGGTCTCTAGTAGCCTGTACATAGGATGGTAAAGAAGTAACAAATTGCCTTAAAGTGACTGTAAAGGATAATTTGAATGACAGCAGTGGGAGCCAATGGCTCCTGCTGCTGCATCTCAGCCATACAGGAGGGAGAGACATAGGATGCATGAAGGTAAAAAACCTTCAGCCTTTACAACCACTTTAAGAAGTCATCAATGAGTTTACTTGCATTTTCAGAAATGCAGCCTATTCCTGATACTATGGGGTGCCTGGGAGGCTCCCTAACATCCTTGTGGATTTTCGGTGGTGAGTAGAATGTGGGCATAACAGGATATTGAATATTCAAGAATTCATAATTATTTTATTGATTAGCCCCACCAACATTCATTTTGCGTTCAGGAATCCATCTGTACCACTCAATTTTTTAGGATGTCTAAGCACAGTTTTTATACTGGGAGCTATCCATAACTACTAAGTTTTCCTCTTTATCGGAGGGTTTAATTTCAATGGCATGGTTGTTGCTTAGGCTCAGCAAGACTTGCTGTATTTTGGGCGTAAGATCAGCACGGAAGTCATTAATAGAAAAATCCTTCCATAACTCCATATCCCTCGCTACAGCTTCTGGTAGTGTCAAACTTTTATCATTAATCACATATAGGGTCATTGCGCCCCCTTGATCCCTTATCCCATATAGGTGGCTTTATGGTTTATAACCTGTACAACATTTTTTTCTCATTGCAGACATGATGTAAGCAGGGGCATGATGGCTTGTGTTCTTCCTCATGCTTCATAGCTGGGACCGTTGGGGGGCTGTCGGGGCTGTTGTGTCTCTTCTTGGTTTGGTGCAATCTCCATCTCCATCCTTCTTCCTTGCGGGCCTTCTTTTCAATCAACAATTTTTTATTGGATTTTTTTACATTCTAGTACAAAAGAAAAAGTAAAACACATTTAACATTTCCATCACATTACCCCACCCTACTTCAGTGCAGAAAAAAAACAAAATTCAAAACAAAAGGGAACCTCCCTTCCCTATCTGCGTTCATCAAACCCTATTTCAGTTAGCACTTTCATATTTTTCCAGGATTATGCATATTTTATTATACTTTCATTTCACTCCGGTATTATTTCTTTATTAATTTACCATATCATTAATATACTGTACTCATCTAATTGCTCAGACAATCAAAGAGTTGTCAAAGCACCAACACAGGATGGAGCTGTGGGTGCTTGTGGTAGTGCAGTGCCACGTCCTAAACGTCAATTGGTCAAATGTTGAAAGTGGAAAAAATTTACTTTCTAGATACTAATTATAAGAAAATAAACAATATATTTTTATAAACAATTCATAAATAGAAAATTAGAAAAAAAAAACATTAAAATACTGCAGTATTCCTACAGTGGCGACTAAATCTCTCCAATATTGGTCATAGATGTCAAAACATGTCATGATAAACATGCATGACTAGACTATAATGTAACGATATCTTAAGCTCTACATGTTTTGCGAAGATCGCTTCTTTAGGAGCTTGTGTATTTTCTTTTTAGGAGCGTTAAATATTTAGGGACTAAAGATGTTTTAACTATAATATATGACTGGAACCTTCATGTATGGCTTCAAATGTGCTTAGCGGCACGTGGTTAAAATCTAATAAGTAAGCCTGAGTAGTATAAGTAGTACCGGCATTAATTAAACTGGACATACACTGTCAGGGGAGAATCTCATCATATAGAAGTTTTACAAGCAAAACATTGAAGCTCCAAGCACAGAGAACACCAAAAAAGGTTAATTCAATATCATCTAACCAAGTTAGAAGAAAGTAGGATAAAAGTCGTCCGGATAATCACAGTGCCGGAGCCGCAATACCCGGAAGTAACCCCCGGGAGAGATGTCTCCGGCCGGAGGGGCATACGAGGACCGCTGCGGGGGCTTCGATGTGAGGTAAGTAATTCATAATGAGCTAGTATGCTATGCATACTAGTTCATTATGCCTTTGTCTTTGCAGAGTTTTTTTTATTTTTTTTATAGGGTTTACCACTTTAAGGCCTCATGCACACTGGGCATACAAAATGCTGCTTATACAGGTGCTTGGCATTTTTTCTTTCAGCCTGTAGAAGCAACTCTATGTTAGCCTATGTGTCTATGCACATTTGGGCATTTACAGATGCTTGATGCTTGATGCGCCTAAATGCGCATTTTGGAGAAGAATGCTTATAAATGCAAATGCGCGTAAACATGTGTACAATATGATCTATAGGAGCGTTTGTGGGCTGCTTTTTCTGCAAGCAGTTCTTTTTAAGCATATTTAGGGTGAAGCATATAACATGTTCCAGCTCCTGCTGCCATTTCTTCCTCTTCCCCTTGGTGTGACAGCGGGTAAGGGATCTTCTCCAGGCACCCGCTGTCACAATTTAAAAAAAGTGGTCCTGCTGGGAATTCACAGTTTCTTGCAAATGAATAAACTACACCTACCATCATCCACCATGGCTGTCAGCGTGTAGTTCTGAATGAACTGTGAGGTGGCTGATGAGCGCTCTTTTAGTTTATTCACAAGCCAAGTAGCTTTCCACAAACAGCCCATATGAAGGTACGGGCATAAAGCTGCAGGGCTTGTCTGACCATTGCACCCCTGATCCACTGATCAGGGGTGCAATATTTTCCAGGCTCCTGCACGAAAAAATAATAAATACACATTTTTTCCCTGCAAAAATATATGCATTTTTATTATCTTTTTCTTGAAAGGTAAACTTATCCTTTTAAAGCCTGACCCCGATTTTGCAACATTAGCAAGTACAGTGGAACCTCGGATTGCGAGTAACACGGTTAATGAGCGTTTCGCAATAAGAGCACTGTATTTTGAAAAATCCTAACTTGGTTTGCGAGTGTTGTCTCGCAATATGAGCAGGATTCAGGCCAAAGCGTTGTGCAGTACCGCGTTTGGCCTGAGGTGGGGGGGCATCGGAGCCGAATGGCACAGTTCGGAAATGCTCGAAAATACTACGTTCCCAAGCTTTTCCGAGGTCAGCCGAGCTGTCCTCGGGCCTTTCCGGCTGTTTACGAGGCTCTCCGGCGCCCCCCCGCCTCTGGCCGCATGCGGTATTGCATGCCATTGAAGTCAATGCGGAACAAATTATTTTTGTTTCCATTGACTTCAATGGGGAAACTCGCTTTGATATGCAAGTACTTTGGATTACGATCATTCTCCTGGAGCGGATTATGCTCGTAATCCGAGGTTCCACTATATTAGTAAAACTGTACATATCTTTACAACTACTTGGTGTAACCAGATAAATTTATACCTTGTTTTTTTCCCCAAGACGAATCGGATTTTCATTTAGTGGTAAATGGTAATGAATATCTTCTGATTTTTTTATATCAAAGGAAAACTGACCCAAATTAGTAAAAAAATATATATATTTTTTGGAATTTAATGTAGGGCCTGCCCCCAATGATCGGGCGCTATTGTAAGTTTAGGGGGTGTCTGAGCCAATAGTTGGGCTCAGATCTATATGATTATATCTAAATTGCCTCTGTTCTGGCTATGGTGGTGCCTGGTAGTGTTTTCCCTTGTTGCCTGAAGGTGGCGGTACCACCTCAGGCCCATGTTGGAATACAGGCAGACCATGGTGTATTGGGTGTCCTTACTCGGCAGCGGTACAGTGGGAGTGGTGCGAGGTATGTGTGTGTGATTCTGGCCTCGGTGCCACGTTGGCCCGAGGCTGCATCGCTATTTGGTAGGCCCGGCTAGTCTGGCTAGGGCCTACTACAATTCTAAAGGGGATCCCAAGCTGTCCACCATGAGGGAGGAAGCTGTTTAATGAAGGAAACCGGTGGAGGACATGCCCTGGAGGAGACCAGCAAAGTGCTAATGTCTCGGGAGAGGTCTGGTGACCTTATTAAGAGGGGATCCACTACTTTAAAAGCCAAGCAGTTCGCCGGATCGGCTTAAAGGTTCTTTAACTGCACGGCTGGAAGTTCGGGACTGAAATCCTGTGGCAGAGGATTCCTGGCTATCCACATTTGTTCTCAAACGGTCTGTGGCAGAGACTGTCCTGATACTGGTTCGTGCGTCATCCGGGCTGCTAGACCAGGTGAGAGCGGTCTATCCGGGTGAGCAATACCCACTCAACAGTGAGAGTGGTGAATGACTTTAGACATTTTGTGTGTTCTACAGCGTGCACCTGAACTTTCCCCTCTCTTCTCATACCTTCTACTTTCTATACGAGTTACTGCAGTGAAAATAAAACCAACAGTTGAAGGTTTTACATCCTGTGTGGACATTACATTTACTACAGACTTTCTCACCCTGACAACGAAGCTAAAGAGGTAATGTGTAAACCCAAAAACAAACCAGTAGCTCATACAGGGGTAGTGCTACATTAATTTGATATTTCTTGCAATTCCCTTAATCCACCACCAGAAAAACCTAAAAATAAATTCTCCTACTCCTGCTGATTGCAGTGATACTAAATATGTGTATATAATTTGTTGTTTGCACCCATAGTAGGGCCCAGAAACAATAGTGTGCAATTTTTTGGGAGTTTTTTTCCCTACCTAAAATATTTAGACACTGACACCAAGTACCATATATACTCGAGTATAAGCCGAGTTTTTCAGCACATTTTTTTTGTGCTGAAAATGCCCCCTCGGCTTATACTCGAGTCACCTTTTTGTGCCTGATCTGCCGGACTTTGGGGACCCGGTACCGGACGGCCGTAGGTCCCCTGGACCCCAAACTTAGCACACCTGTACCCTCACTCTTCCTCTACAAGTGTGCAAAGTTTGTTGTCCGGAGGACCTACGGCCGGGGAGCACCGATTTTTCTAATTCGGGCACCCCTTTCATAGACTCCCATGTTAAACGGTCATTTCTCCAGTGACTTTGGGGACTCGGTACCGGCCGGTCATAGGTCCCCTGGACCCGAAACCTAGCACTCATGTAGCCCCATTTCTCCTCTATAAGTGTGCAAAGATCTGGTCTGGGGGACCTATGGCCGGGGAGCACCGATTTTTCAAAGCCGGGCACTCCTTCCATAGACTCCCATGTTAAACGTCAGTCTAGTCAAGGACACAGTGAGGCATGGGCACAGTGAGGCATGCACATGGGCACAGTGAGGCATGCACATGGACACAGTGAGGCATGCACATGGACACAGTGAGGCATGCAGATGGACACCCTAGGCTTATACTCGAGTCAATACCTTTTCACAGTTTTTTGTGGTAAAATTAGGTGCCTCGGCTTATATTCGGGTCGGCTTATACTCAAGTATATACAGTAAGCTTTTTTTAATCCTACTTAATACACACTGACCTAGATCAATTCCTAATCTAGCAATTTGTTTATTTTATTTTTTAAACGTGTTTTTTTTTTTTTCTTTAACAAGTAGAAAAAGATACAAATTACAATGTGTCTTTTTCACTATTCAACAAAAGAAAGAATTCAAGGATGGCATGTACAGTTACTGATCACTGTGATAGCCAGTCACAGGCTATCGCAGAGATCAAGAGCTGGTCCTCCCAGCTCCCAAACTTTAGTCCAAGACTCCGAGCTGGAGCAGCAGACCTGGGCTGGAGCAGCATGCTCCCAGTACAAACACAGGTGTACACATATGCAGCCCCATAGAAAGAAGACTCAAACAGGAGATACTAGACAACCCTTTGAAGCTGGATCATTAGAATTGTATCCTGGGATTCTTGGCCTGAGTGGGCCCATGTGGTCTTTGTGTGCCCAAGATGTGGCTTACTAAAGGGTCATGCTTCCCCGTGGAGTAAGGAAAAGACCTCTGGTATGCTTCTAATATGACTGTTATAACTGTATGTGTACAAAGATTGGATCGCCCGTGTGAAAGGACTCTTACAGATGGCAGTGTAATTGTACTTGCCTGAGAATGATTGTTGTTTCCTTTTGTCCTCACCTCTCAGTAGACACTACTTTGGGAAGTCATAATAGTCAACATCTTCTGGATCCCTGCTTTGTCTTTCAATGAACAGAAGTGAACATAGGATTTTTTGTACTTATTGTAAAATCCTTTTTTTGGTGTTCATGGAAGCTCACAGTACCCACCTTTCTGGTTATGGCTAGGACCCATTGTTTCTCTATGTACTGCTTTGTGGCTAACTGAGCTGCCTCTGGCAGATAAGGGTTTTTTCTATCAGCAAGAGCAGCCCCCAGGCATTGCTTTTGTGCCTAGTGTCCTAATGCCGCAGTAGTGATATAACTCAGCAGTCAAAATCTCTGTTGTGTCTTTCAATGAACACAGAGAAAAGAATAATATGATAAATACAAACAATCCTATTTATGTCTGTGGTACCCAAAAATGTTAGGAACGGTCAACTCTAGGAAGACATAAAAGACACAAATGAATGCACCTGTGTAATACATCCTTATGTGTAATTTGTATGTGTAAGAAGTCAAAGTACCTGATTTGACTTATTGTACAGTCACAAGGAGGGGATAGGAGGAATATTTGTAAATGTTTGTGAACTGTACCAGAGGAAAATCTGGTCTCTTTCCCTGCGAGATAAGGTTGTGCGGTGTGTAAGAGCTGCATTTAGTGATGTGCCTTGAGTTTAGGAATAAAGGGTACCTGTTTGAACTTTTTTGCTGTTAAACTGACCTCTGCTCCTTCTTATTGGCTAGTGTGGCTTTCCATTTCATTTATTACTTGGTAGGTAGGTAGGTACAAGGCAGGAGACAGCAAATCAATTACACCAAACACTGTTCTGAAGTTTTACAGCAGAGGGCTAAAAAAAAATTCAAGCTTCTACAGTGCTCTGGAAATTAATAGAAACTACTTGATGGCACCTAGAAATTCCTGCTTAATGCCTCGTACACACAACCAGTTTTACCGATGGGAAAACTGCTATGAGAGCTTTTCGTCAGGAATCCCTGCCATGTGTATGCTCCATCGCAGTTTTTCCGACGGGAAAACCGCCGGACAAAAAAAGAGAGCAGGATCTCTTTTTTCCCGTCAGAAAAAAATTCTGGCGGGAAAACGGTTCGTCTGTATGGTTTTCCGACGGGCCAAAAAACGTGCATGCTCAGAATCAAGCATGAGACAGGAGAGCTCTTTCTGGTAAAACTTGCGTTCGTAATGTAGATATCACATTCGTCACGCTGTAACGGACTGAAAAGCACGAGGCTGAAAAGCGCAAATCGTCTCTCGCCAAACTTTTACTAACACGAGGATCAGCAAAAGCAGCCCAAAGGGTAGCGCCGTTGGAATGGAACTTCCCTTTTTATAGTGCCGTCGTACGTATTGTACGTCACCACGCTTTGGACGGGCGGACTTTTGTCTGAGCGTGTGTATGCAAGGCAGGCTGAGAGGAATTCTGTCGGGAAAACTGTTGGTTTATTATCCGACGGAAAAACCGGTCGTGTGTACTAGGCATGAGACTCTAGGCAGACTCCATGTTCCCAATAGATTTGCATCAAGTATTCCACTGTTGAGCTTTATAACTAATTTTTCTTTGTTTAACACATTTTCCACCTAGCTTCTCTATTCAAATAGGAATTTTGTCATGTGTGCACCAACTGGTTCTGGGAAGACCGTGATATTTGAAATAGCAATTGTTCGATTACTAATGGAGGTGCCAGCTCCTTGGACTAATGTCAAGATTGTATACAGTGAGTATAAGAGAAGTGAAATAAAGAAAAAATAACAACTAGCAGAAAGAAAGCCTAAGTCAGTCTATCTATTTATCTATTGTAAATGTCACATCCTTTGTAAATGCAGCATTCATGCTTTGTTGCTACCAGTGTACTTAAAGTGTAAGTTCACTTTTCGCTAAAAATGAAATAGTGAACTAACATTGTACACCCTCCTTTTACGGTTCGCCCTGCACTTTGGGTGATTAGCTGTCACTGCCTACGCTGTCTTGGGGACTTGAAAGCCAGCTCTTCTTTCCCTTTCTTTCTTAGGGCTTTCGGGATAGATCAGAGTGATTCTGATTGGTCACGTCCTGGCACATTACCACTTTGACCAATCAGAATCACTGATCTGTCCCGAAGCACTAAAGAATGACAGGAACGAGGAGTGGGGGCTTTCAAATCCCTGGCTGAAAATGTACCTTTCATCTCTTTATCGCTGAACAAAAAAAGAAGATCCCACAGTTGTTGCTGGTGTGTGACAAAATTGAATCCCCCCCCCCCAAAAAAAAACTTCAATCGGTGGTGATCAGTGGCACTCTAACTACTTTCAACTCCCCCCACCTTTTAAAAAAGAAAAAAAAACAATCTCAAAATCATTGGTGGTCATTGCCACTTTAAGGTCCCTATGTTCACCTTCAATCTGCCGATCCTCCTTCCTGCTGCGTTTACAAATCTTATTGGTGTTTATGTGATAGCCGTTTGTTGCTTTACAGCAATTGCACAGTAAAGTGCCACTCTGAATTGCTTTGTACATTATGATTGTGTTCGCAGCATTTTTATTTTTTAAAACTATGGTATAGAGGTGATTTTAGAATGTCTGTCTTATTCACTTGCCTTTTGAAGGAAGGTGTTTCTTAGGTTGTGCACTTGCCAGTGGCTGACTGTCTCAACACAGAATGCATGAGAGCAGAACAACGCTAGTCTCTGTCTTCTATAGCTGTGGTTCCTCCTAGGTGTTCAGAGTTTACCTTCCACTTAAACTGCAGGTCTTGAAGCCAAATAAGGGCCTTTTTAGTTTGCCTATCCTATTGGGTTCCTAAGCAGCTCACCTACCTTTTGTTTGGTAGCTTGAGTTCTTCCCTGTAGCACCATTTTAGACCCTACTATAGAGCATCTTTGGCGATTGCCCTTCCTCACTTATGTGGGTTCCAGTATCCCAATGTGACTAGTCCCAGCCACTAAGATTTTACTTTTCCATTTTGGTGATCAACATTCCATCTGTACCCTTACTCCCATTTTCCAAGGAGCCTGTTATCAAGAAGGATTGATTGTACCCCTTGTGGTACTTTCTCCCCTCAAGGACCTTTCCACCTACAAGGTCAACAACCCTGAGGTAGGCCATAGGTTCAGAAGAAACTGGCCGAGATTCAAACCATATATGAGCAGGCTGAATGCACCAAGTTGATCGAGCGATCAACCTGGGTACAACCAGCATGCTGTTTTTTTACCTGTGATTATCGCTATCGGGTGCTATAGCCGATAACAATAATCATTGTCTTTTCCCTGATGCACATTAGGTTTAAGCCCTTCCTGTTGTTGTTCAATTGCCATTGATTTCTACACTTTGTGTAGTGTCATATTCATATTGTTTGGATCTTTTTTAGTGGCTTTTTGCCTATCCCAGTCATCTAAGAATATCTTCAACTCCTGTCTGTGTATCTGAATCCACAAGAAAGAAAATAAGATTTATATACTTTAAACTATTTTCTCTTAAAGTCTATTGAGGTATGCAGGCCCTGCCCATTTAGGTTATTGGCCCTGATCCACTGCTTGCTCACAAGCCTGAGACAAATTTAAAGGGTGGGAAAAAAAATTGCAAATAAATAATATAGCATATACAATTGCGACACAAGTCATATTGTGATTGAAGGTTATTAAAAATCACCTTTTCAATCTGCAGCTTTTTCTGTGAAATGCAATGCTATATGGCTACCTGGAAGTGTTCTGTACACAGAATGTATATAGAACGCCCCCCAGATATGTCATATCCTGCTTGTGAGATTGGCTCACTGATTTTTCCTAGCGCTCCTCCACCTTCCATTTGAGGATGCCCCACAGATGCTCAATAGGGTTTAGGTCTGGAAACATGCTTGGCCAGTCCATCACCTTTACCCTCAGCTTCTTTAGCAAGTCTATGGTCTTCTTTGAGGTGTGTTTGGGGTCGTTATCATGTTGGAATGCTGCCCTGCAGCCAAGTCTCTGAAGGGAGGGGATCATGCTCTGCTTCAGTATGTGACAGTTGTGAGGGGGTTAGCTCGGCAGCGGGTGTGTGTGACCCCCGGGATGGGCTCCCCACACAAAAACAGGCCCAGCAGACGGAGGTTGTGGTTTTCAAAATCAAAAAGGTGCCGTTTATTTTCTATTTACAGTGACAAAAACACAGCAAAGCAAAAGAAACAAACAAAATAAATCCTGGTCAACTTGACCTCTGACTAAACATACAGGTTTCCTAACTAACAACTGGGATCAGCCTAGTGCTGTCCTAGTCCCTGGTTTTAAATGTCCAAGCAAAATATAGCCACACAGGCTTTCTCTCACCGCACAGGGGTTCACTCTCCCTAGACAGTCCACACAGGTCTGCTTCCAGGCATGAGCTAACATCTAATGAAGCTGGGAGTTTTTATAGAGGCCTTAAACGAACTGACAGGCTTCAGCTGGCCTCATCAACTCCCTGCCTGCACGACGCCCAGCCCTCTCCCTAGAGGTATGAGTCATCAATGAGCCCACTAGTCTCAGCTGGGCTTATACAACTCTCCACCTAGCTGTATAAATCGGCGTAAAGCCTGAATCTGGGCGAAATATATCTACCCCCCTGGATGCAACCAGGTGACTTTACCTTCCTGCTGTCACATACCCCCCCCTCTTGTTTTAACCTCGGGGTTGGAACACCAGCAATCAGGCATTCATGTACTCGAGACAAAGCATCCACATTCCCCATTTGAACGCCAGGGCGATGCTTTACTGTGAAGTTGAATTCCTGGAGGGCCAGGAACCACCTATTCACTCTTCTATTTGTTTCCTTGTTTTGAGCCATCCACTTTAACGGAGCGTGATCCGTAACCATGTCAAAGTGCCTACCTAGCAGGTAGTACCGAAGGGAATCTAGAGCCCACTTCACCGCTAAACACTCCTTTTCAACGGTGGCGTAATTTACCTCATGGGACTTCAACTTCCTGCTGAGGTAAATGACTGGGTGCTCTTCCCCGTTCCAGACCTGGGACAATACTGCTCCTAACCCCACATCTGACGCATCACTTTGTACGACAAAGTCTTTAGAGAAGTCGGGTGAGTACAACACTGGCTGGCTACATAAGGCTTGTTTCAAGAATTGGAATGCTGCCTCAGCCTCGGGGGTCCATTTAATCATGACCGACCCTTTCCCCTTCGTCAGGTTGGTTAGGGGCACAGCCTTAGAAGCAAAGTGGGGAATGAATCGCCGATAATACCCAGCGATTCCCAGAAAGGCTCGTACCTGCTTCTTGCTGTTGGGACGTGGCCAACTCTGGATGGCCTCGACTTTGTTGAGTTGGGGTTTTATTACTCCCCTCCCAATGGTGTACCCAAGATATTTGGCCTCCTCCTGCCCAATGGTACACTTCTTGGGGTTAGCCGTAAACCCTGCTTCCCGAACAGAGTCCAGGACTGCTTGCACTTTTGGCAGATGTGAGGCCCAATCTGTGCTATGGACAATTACGTCATCCAGGTAAGCCGCAGCATACTTCCGATGGGGCCTCAGCATCTGGTCCATTTTCCGCTGGAATGTGGCCGGCGCATTCTGTAACCCGAACGGCATTCTTTTATATTGGAACGCCCCGTCTGGGGTTACAAATGCGGTTTTCTCTTTGGCTGACTTGGCCAGGGGGATTTGCCAATACCCTTTTGTGAGGTCAAGAGTCGTCATGTATCGGGCTGTTCCCAGCCGGTCGATCAACTCATCTATACGTGGCATGGGGTAGGTGTCAAATTTTGTAACTTTGTTCAACTGACGAAAATCGTTACAAAATCGCCAGCTCCCATCCGGTTTAGGCACCAACACAATGGGACTAGACCAATCACTTTGGGACTCCTCTATCACCCCTAAGTTCAGCATTTTCTGTACTTCCTCCCGTATTGCCTCCCGTCGGGCCTCTGGGATCCGATAGGGTTTTAACTTCACCCTTTCACCGGGCGGGGTAATGATGTCATGCTCTACCCCAGATGTTTGTCCCGGCAGCTCAGAGAATACCTCCTTGTTGCGAAGCACAAACTCCTTAACCTCCTGTTGTTGGGGTTGTGACAAGGTGGCTGCGATTCCAACCTCAGGAATCACGCAACCAGTTTGAGCTGGTGACCAAGTGTCTGCGACTAGGGACTCTCTATCCCTCCAGGCTTTCAACAGATTAACGTGATAGATCTGTTCGGGCTTTCGCCTTCCTGGTTGTCTGACCTTGTAATTCACTTCGCTCACTTTTTCCATTATCTCGTAGGGGCCTTGCCATTTGGCAAGGAATTTACTTTCAACCGTAGGGACAAGTACCAATATCCTATCCCCCGGGGAAAAGGTACGGGTCTTGGCTCCACGGTTGTACACTCTCTGCTGTGCCAACTGCGCTTGGGCCAAATGTTCCTTCACGATGGGCATTACCTGTGCAATTCGATCTTGCATCAGGGCGACATGCTCAATCACACTCCTGTGGGGAGAACTCTCACTTTCCCAAGTTTCCTTGGCAATATCCAACAGCCCTCTTGGGTGTCTCCCATACAGTAACTCAAAGGGGGAGAATCCCGTAGAGGATTGGGGCACCTCCCTAATAGCAAACATCAAATAAGGAAGTAGACAGTCCCAATCCTTTCCATCCCTATCCACCACTTTCTTCAACATTTGTTTTAGGGTTTTGTTGAATCTTTCAACCAGCCCATCGGTTTGGGGGTGATACACAGATGTACGTAATTGCGTCACTTTGAACAATTTACACAGCTCCTTCATAACCCGGGACATAAAGGGTGTACCTTGGTCCGTAAGCAGTTCTTTACAAATACCCACCCGGCTAAAAACAAGAGATAGCTCTTTGGCTATGGTTTTGGCCGAGGTATTTCTGAGAGGGATCGCTTCTGGATAACGGGTGGCATAGTCCATTATAACCAATATGTACTGGTGCCCCCTAGCGGACTTGATTATAGGACCTACCAAATCCATTGCGATTCTCTCAAACGGGACCTCAATGATGGGTAGAGGGACCAGCGGGCTACGGAAGTGTGGCATCGGGGCCGACCTCTGACACACAGGGCAGGAGGAACAATAATTTTCTATGTCCTTCATCACCCCAGGCCAATAGAATCTCTGTAATACCCTCTCTCGGGTTTTCTCTGTCCCCAGATGACCTCCAAGAATGTGCCCATGGGCCAACTCCAACACCAACTTCCTGTAAGGTTTGGGCACCACAAGCTGCTCAACGGTTTCTTCTGCCCTTTTTGCCACCCGATACAGTAGGTCCTTCTCTACGCTGAAGTATGGGTAAGTGCAGGTATTATCTGGGTTCACTAACTCGCCATCTATTTTCACTACGTTTTCCCGTGCCTTTATTAGGGCGGGGTCTTTCAACTGTTCTGTGGCAAAGTTTTCCCTGTGAACCTCAAGATCAGAAAACTCCACAGACGGTAGGTTTTCGTCTGAGGAGGTGGGCTCCTCTCCAGTTTCTTGAGTCTCCCCTGCCAATACTGACAAGGGAAATTCGGGAGAGTCCTCACCACTCTCAGAGGAGTTCTGGCTATCATATTCCTGGTACATAGGGGCACCAGTGGGGGGCTCAGGATCATCCCACAGTTCCCAGAACTTCGGAAAATCCCTTCCCACAATGGCGTCATGCGGTAACTGAGACACTAAGCCCACTGGATGAGAAAGGGTACCTTTGGGGGTCTCGAAACACACTGTAGTCACTGGATACTCTCGGGTGTCCCCATGCACACAAATAACAGCTACCTTGCTATTCCCAGAGACCTCTGTTTTAACTAATTCAGCCTTTATCAGGGTCACAAGGCTACCTGAATCCAGCAATACCACAACATTTCTACCATTAATACACATTTTGCATAAATGTTTCTCAGTTCCCCGAATGGCAGTGCATGCGACTGTCGCACACAGCGACTGACGTCTGCCCGTCAGAAAGTCACACTGCATGGGTTCCTCCAAAACCGGGCAATTTGCTGCAATATGTCCCGCTTGCCGGCAGCGGTAGCAAATGATCCTTCTTGCCGCCTCTTGAGCCGCTGATTTCCCAGGCTGTTCTCGCCAAACTTGGGGTAGAGCTCCCACCCTCTCACTCTCTCCACCCTTACCCCTTGGAATCATCTTATCCGCCCCTGGGGATGGTCTGGTCTTAGGGTGGAAAGTCCGAGTGTCTCTGGAAGAGGCCGTCAGGTTCTCTGTAGCCAAGTATTTCTCCACACGATCCACAAGACCATCGGCCGTCTCTGGGTCTCCATGGCTTACCCACTTTTGGATGGCAGTAGGAAGAGCTCTCAAAAACCGATCCATTACAACACGTTCCACAATCTTTGGTGCGGACAAAGTCTCTGGCTGTAGCCACTTTCTGCTCAGGTGAATGAGATCATACATTTGAGACCTGGGGGGTTTTCCAAGCTGGAAAGTCCAGTTATGCACACGCTGAGCCCGGACAGCCAGGGTGACACCCAGCCTTGCCAATATTTCAGCTTTTAGCATCACATAGTCTTTTGCTTGGTCAGGCTCTAGGTCATAGTAAGCTTTCTGCGATTCACCCGTTAACAGAGGAGCCACCAGTCCAGCCCACTGCTCCTCAGGCCACTTTTCTCTTTCAGCAGTCCTTTCAAACGTGGTCAAAAATACCTCTGGATCATCCTCTCCAGTCATTTTTGTCAATAAACGACTCACCCCAAAGGACGCGGTATTAGTGGGACGGCTTTCCTCACTGGTCTGCGGACGTTGCTGCATTACTGCTTCCATTTGTTGTAGTCTCTGCTCTTGCTTCTGTAATAGGTCTATGAAGCGGGCCTCAGATCATTGCTGGGCTTGTTGCTGAGCTTCCAGACTCTGTTGGTGAGCTTGCTGCTGGGCTGCAAGGCTCTGTTGATGAGCTTGCTGCTGGGCTGCGAAGTTCTGTTGTTGAGCTGCAAGGCTCTTTTGCAAACCTGCATTTGTCTGCTGTTGATTGGCATTTGCTAGAGCCAGCTGTTTCAGTATCTCCTCCATGCTGGCTTAAAAAAAAACTGCCACTGGTTCTCCACCAACTGTGAGGGGGTTAGCTCGGCAGCGGGTGTGTGTGACCCCCGGGATGGGCTCCCCACACAAAAACAGGCCCAGCAGACGGAGGTTGTGGTTTTCAAAATCAAAAAGGTGCCGTTTATTTTCTATTTACAGTGACAAAAACACAGCAAAGCAAAAGAAACAAACAAAATAAATCCTGGTCAACTTGACCTCTGACTAAACATACAGGTTTCCTAACTAACAACTGGGATCAGCCTAGTGCTGTCCTAGTCCCTGGTTTTAAATGTCCAAGCAAAATATAGCCACACAGGCTTTCTCTCACCGCACAGGGGTTCACTCTCCCTAGACAGTCCACACAGGTCTGCTTCCAGGCATGAGCTAACATCTAATGAAGCTGGGAGTTTTTATAGAGGCCTTAAACGAACTGACAGGCTTCAGCTGGCCTCATCAACTCCCTGCCTGCACGACGCCCAGCCCTCTCCCTAGAGGTATGAGTCATCAATGAGCCCACTAGTCTCAGCTGGGCTTATACAACTCTCCACCTAGCTGTATAAATCGGCGTAAAGCCTGAATCTGGGCGAAATATATCTACCCCCCTGGATGCAACCAGGTGACTTTACCTTCCTGCTGTCACACAGTACATGTTGGCATTCATGGTTCCCTCAATGAACTGTAGCTCCCCAGTGCTGGCAGCACTCATGCAGCCCCAGACCATGACACTTCCTTCCACCACCATGCTAGACTGTAGGCAAGACACACTTGTCTTTGTACTCCTCACCAGGTTGCCGCCACACACGCTCGACACCATCTGAACCAAATAAGTTTATCTTGGTCTCACTAGACCACAGGACTTGGTTCAGGTAATCCATGTCCTTAGTCTGCTTGTTTTTAGAAAACTGTTTGTGGGCTTTCTTGTGCACCTTTAGAAGAGACTTCCTTCTGGGACGACAGCCATGCAGACCAATTTGATGCAGTGTGCGGCGTATGGTCTGGACACTGACAGGCTGACACCCCTCCCCTTCAACCTCTGCTGCAATGCTGGCAGCACTCATACATCTATTTCCCAAAGACAACCTCTGGATATGACGCTGAGCACGTGCACTCAACTTCTTTGGTCGACCATGGCGAGGCCTGTTCTGAGTGGAACCTGTCCTGTTAAACTGTTGTATGGTCTTGGCCACCGTGCTACAGCTCAGTTTCAGGGTCTTGACAATCTTCTCATAGCCTAAGCCATCTTTATATTGAGCAACAATTCTTTTTTTTAGATCCTCAGAGTTCTTTGCCATGAGCTGCCATGTTGAACTTCCAGTGACCAGTATGAGAGAGTGAGAGCGATAACACCAAATTGAACACACCTGCTCCACATTCACACCCAAGTCACATGACACCGAGGAGGGAAAATGGCTAATTGGGCCCAATTTGCACATTTTCACTTAGGGGTGTACTCACTTTTGTTGCCAGCGGTTTAGACATTAATGGCTGTGTGTTATTTTGAGGGGACAGCAAATTTACACTGTTATACAAGCTGTACACTCACTACTTTACATTGTAGCAAAGTTTCATTTCTTCAGTGTTGTCGCATGAAAAGATATAATAAAATATTTACAAAAATGTGAGGGGTGTACTTACTTTTGTGAGATACTGTGTATGTGTATATATGTATGTATGTATGTGTATATATATATATATATATATATATATATATAATTTTTTTTTTTTAAATGCCACATCAATGGAAATTGGAATGTAATTAACAATATATTAAAAAAATTAATGCAGTAGAACAAACTGTAGAGAACACAAGGGGCAGAAACCTCCTTTACATCTAACCCCCACATTTTTTAAAACTGTTCCGTCTAATAAGCTCAGTCATGCTGATGTTTTTTCAGTGGCACCCATAAAAGCATTATGTAGTCAACGATATGATAACTGGAAAGAGAAATTTGAACCCGTTGGGCTACAATGTAAGGAGCTCACAGGAGATACAGAGGTGGATGACTTATTTGAGATTCAACACGCACACATTATCATGACAACACCTGTAAGTAGATACCGTGTATATAAATAACACAATACTTTTGCAAGTAACCAATGATTTAATATTATTCTGTCAATGCATTGAAAAGGTAGTTCTTGACTAACATTCAGCATTTTGAACTGAGTTAAAGGGAGAGTCACCATTTATGGTTGGTTAGACTTATTCTAGCCATGTACTAATAGATTATTCTTGTTAAGCCCCTGGTTGAATGGCCAGATATAAAATGTGACGAACTTTGCTAACTTGTGTTCTTAAAGGGATAAAACATATAGAAATGTAGAAATGAGCATGTATTGATGAGACATAGTGATTTTTTTTTTTTTTTTTTTTTTAGCATTCATACTTTTTAAATCAATTAACCACTTAGGGGGCGGTTAACACCAGATGTAGTGCAGTGCGTTCATATAATCTGCACTCCATGCATTTTGCAGAAAAAAGGTTTCCAATGGGCTAGTTTACACCAGTACTGTCAGTACAGAAAAAAAAAAAGTAGAACATGTTGCATTTTTTCTGCACAGAACTTTACTGAAATATATGGCTTTAACGCACATATATGTGGCCCTATGTAAACACATTGCTGCTCTGGGTGTGTGCTCCCTGCGCACACCTCTCACAGTAACCGGCGGCTTCCTGGAAAGCTCAGGATGCATACTTGCAATCAGGAGCTTTCCGGTCATGCGACCGCTGTTACTACCAATCACATCGGTCACCTGATCAGAATGCCCGCCCTCAGGCATTTAGAACCTCTTAGAGGTTTGGGAGGTGGCAGTGGGAAGGGGTTAAGGCAAATCTAGTAAAATTAAAACATGTGTCTTCATTTTTTTATTTGATTTTTGTATATTAAAATTACAAAATAGAGCCTTTTGGCATTACCAGCTCAGTGAATTTATGTAACATGTAGCACTACCCCTGTAGGGCCCTCTGGTTCTAAAAGGTCCTCTGTTCCTTGCCTTGACCTCCTCAGGAACTTCAGCCCCTCTGACACATTAGGTTGAATACACAAAGGATGCAATAACACAGAAAATCACTGAAGGCAATACGTGATACCCAGTGGTGGTACTATATGGGGGAAAAAAAAAAACAGGCGCTAATCAAGTTAGTAAAGGCAAGTCTTAATATATTGTTACGCGATAGAAAATAAGGCTAGTAGCAAGCACTAGGCATGAGAACACTTTGCACCATAGCAGCGTAAATAGTAACAAGGTCACTGAAGAGCAGAAATTGCCAATAATGTGGCTTAATTGTGATCAAGAGACCAAGGTGCCTGCCAAGATGTCATATGGGTTACTATACTAGGCCTAGGCTCACTGGGCGAAGGTACCAGTTAAATGTATGAGTAAGGGCTTGTAGAATGGCTTGGTAGGGACAGTCCTTTATTGATAAATCAGAGTCCACCCCACTTTAAAGTTCCTGCTGGCATTCCCCCTTAAATCAGTGTCTCCAGAGTTCCCTTATACATCAGAGTCTTCAGGATTCCCGCTTACAGTGCAAGGAGGAACTCTGAGGACCCTGATGTAAACGGGAACTCTGATGTAAAGGGCAATGCTGCAGACACTGTTGTACGTTGGTACTCTAATTGTAAAGGGGAACGCTGTGGACTCTGATGTAAGGGGGGCTCTGGTAACCAGAGAGCACCTTACTTCAGCGTTCCCCTTTACACCAGAGTACGCAGCATTCCCCCTGACATCATGGTCCACAGCATTCCCTTTTACATCAGGGTTTGCAGAGTTCCCCTTTGCACTGTCAGGAGGACCAAGGCACGAGGCCTGAGCAGCAGGGCTGCCAAAGAGTCGAGAAGCTGAATATTGTTAATTTCATATTGATGGTGGAAACGCCCTATGAGGGAAGCTGTTTATTTGTTGGACTTTTCTTTCTGTTTAAATAAAAGTGGGCCAACAAGCCTAAACTCACTGCAAAGCACTACCATGAGCTTAACAATCCCCAAGCTGTCACAATTGGTGGAGAATGCAGTGGGCACCAGTGCTGCAATTTTTTAGCTTTTCGCTCCAACTATGAGTTCAGGTCAGAGACTATCTGTGTTTGCAGTGTGGAGCAAGTGGTGTACCTGCCAGGAACTATGTTATGAATGCATTGTGTGCCTGACTGCAGGGATGGGGCAGTCAAAATGCAAAAAGGATGTGGTTTATGTGGAGTTGAGAGAGACTGTTGTGGATAGAGGGGATTTTGCCCAAGCACGCCCCCATACAGCACATTATAGCAAGCTAAGGAGGAAAACCAAAATTGTGTAAACTAGAACTTGCGCTGAATGGAATAATAAATATATATGAAAAGACCGCAGCAGCTATTGCAAAGGTGCTAGAACCTTAAATATAAGTGAAAAAAGTAATTAAACAGCGCTGGCAAGACTTAAGTGACAACACACTATATAACACAGTCCATACATATGCCGCTTACACACGATCGGAAATTCCGTCAAGAAAATCGTGGATTTTTTCTGACGGAATGTTGGCTCAAACTTGTGTTGCATACACACGGTCACACAAATCTTGTCGGAAATTCCAAGCGTCAAGAACGCGGTGACGTACAAGACGTACGACGAGCCAAGATCAATGAAGTTCAATAGGCAGTTCGGCTCTTCTGCATGATTCTGAGCATGCATGTTTTTTGCGCGTCGGAATTGCATATAGACGAGCAAATTTTCCGATAGAAACCTTTTCCGTTGGAAAAATAGAGAACCTGCTCTCAATCTTTTGTTGGCGAAAATTCCGACAGAAAAAGTCAAATGGAGCCTATACACGGTCGGAATTTCGGACAAAAAGCACACATCGAACTTTTCTTGCCGGAATTTCCGATCGTGTGTACGCGGCATTAGAAAAGTGACAAAGTGCTAAGTGTCTTCAAAATAATTCAATGGTGATTTATTGTTCAGGATGTACAGGAGAGATTTTCAAACATCACATTCCCCTCTCGTGGCCCCACTCACCGACGTTAATGGAGCCTCAGCTTTGCAGTCCAGGGGTCAAATGTACTGTGATCATTAAGATCTGATGTATGGATCTTTCCGTTCTTAACGAGGCATCCTCAAGGAGGTCCTTGATGACGCCCTGGAGGAGGGGCGAAACGCGGTGACCTAGTTCCGGTCTCACGTCCTAGTGCCGTTACCTCTGATATCCGTGGAACGCACGCGGCCAGCGGCGAACCCGGAACTCACCGAAGCCTTTTTGTTTAGCCGTCTCGTGAGTGGCGTTTATACTATTGCACTTTAGATGCAGTACCGGCAGTACTTCACTATATATTTCTTTCTTTGCCTTTTCTCTGCCATGATCGATCTCCTTCGGTCCACATGATTACAAGAGTCCTGGATGCCTCGTTAAGAACGGAAAGATCCATACATCAGATCTTAATGATCACAGTACGTTTGACCCCTAGACTGCAAAGCTGAGGGTCCATTAACGTCGGTGAGTGGGGCCACGAGAGGGGAATGTGATGTTTGAAAATCTCTCCTGTACATCCTGAACCATAAATCACCATTGAATTATTTTGAGGTCACTTAGCGCTTTGTCACTTTTCTGTGTATGGACTGTGTTATATAGTGTGTTGTCACTTAAGTCTCGCCAGCGCTGTTTAATTACTTTTTTCAAGGAGGAAAACCAGCCATCCCTCAGTGCAAGGAGAGAGAGGGTAGTCCATATAAAGGAAATGGGTGTTGTTGCCCATAGCAATACAGAGGCGGCCAGTCGAGTTGTCTGTGGACCATGGGGTATGCATATCTAGAGTCGTGACCGATGGCATTTGGAGAAATTGGTCCAGCTGGTAAAGTTCTGTTGGGAGAGTGTAGTCTCCCTTGGCAAAAAGAGGAAAAGTATCTCCTGAATATAGGAGCTGCACTAGAGAGGTGGCTCAGTGTCCCCACAAAGAGGGCTGGGATGCTTGAGAGTCTATGGCACCTTAGCCTCTTGACAGTTGCTTTGGAAGTGTTGAATGACAGGTGACATGAAACTTTGTGAAGGTTCCATGGGGGGTAGTTGTTTGTTCCCAAACACCCCAAAATAAACACTGGGAAAAATTACAAAAATTAGCTGTGTAATCCATTGTGGAATGTTGATGATAAACAGAACTATGGTTTTTTTTTTTTACGAAAGGCAAATCCACTTTGCACTACAAGTGCAAACTACAAATGCAAAGTGCACTTGAAATTGCACAGAAAGTTACAGTCGCTGTAAATCTCAGGGGTTTAGATCTGAAATGAAGGGAAGCTCTGATTTTATGATTTTATAGGTCAAAGTAAAAGTCTCTAAAAATTTGAACTATAGATGAGGGATATGACTGCATCTTTCCTCCTTGGTCTTTGATGGTTTGTGGAGCTGTTTAACTTTCAGTTTATTTTCTAAAAGCGAGTGAGCTTTATTTCCTTTGTCGTATTATGTTTGCTTTAAGCGAACAAGGGTTTTCTCTACTCTACCTAAGGCCAGTTCCTTTGAAGTGCTTTATTGCCCCCTGATATTTGTTTTATGTGCCACCAGCAAGGTGTTGTGAGAAACATCTAGGGTAATGTTTTCAGCAAAATAATGTCTCAAGGAGGACCCTAGTTCCCTTTTTGAGGCAAGGTGCTTAAAGGGTAAGTTCAACCTTAGAGAAAAATCTGATAGGTGAACTTACACTGGACCCCCTCCTCATCCCCCCTGTTCCGACTGATCTGAACCCCGATGATCACCTGCTAGGAGGCCTTGTATAGCTGCCTCACTGGACCGAGGCTTAGGAACCCCCTTGGCTTAATCTCCCAAACATACTTTGTCAGGAGGTACGTATAGGAGCATTCTAATTGGTCGGCGCTGACCAATAGGAACCTGCGTAGCCCGTTCTGGCATGCCAGGCGAAGAGTAGAGAAAGCCGCAGGGATTTCAAATCTCCAGACTGGTAAAGTGGCTATCCTATCTGTCAGAACAAGGGACCACCGGACTCCAGGTTAGTGGGACCAGGTGCGATGGAAAGGGGGTCCAGTGTGTGTTCACTTTACAGATTTTCTGAAAATGTGAACTTGCACTTTTTAAGTAAGAAGTCATTAAATTACCAATGCCACAACATAAGATTAGTAGCATCCAAGGACAGTGTGAGGAGAATGAGGACTTGGTCCAACCATGAAATAGGTTGGATTTTGGACATTTTCAGTATCTTCAGTGTAGGATTATTTACAAAAAAAAAAATCTATTTGGGAGTGTCTCAGATGTGGGTGATTGTTATGTGTAATCTGGGGATCCAGCAGGTGAATGGCTCACCAGGCATCAAACAGTGCATGTCTCCTAGAGAGTTGCAAAAACAGTTGAGATTTTTTGGATATTCAGGGCAGGGAGGTACAATTGCCAACTGCAAGCCTATCAGCCACAGTGGAGTGCAGTAAATTATAGTCACTCGATAACTAGATACTTATGTACTGTTAGAAAACATGATAGAGAGAGAGAGGCATTCTGATTTACATTAGGAGAATAATGGTTGCATAATATAATATCAATGGATTTTCATTTGTCTCTAAAAATGATGTAGTGGCACTGTGGATCCATATAAGAATCTAGACAAATAAACGAGAGCCTGTTTTAATAAGGATAGCCAGTCCCTTTTTTTTCCTCCGGTGTGAAGCCTGGAAAATATGAGAAAAATACTTGGTTGCAAAGCTCTCTTATCTAAGTGTATTTCCTGCACCGAAATGAGGTCTGCTCCTGACTCTCGAAGTGCCTTTTATAATTCGAGTTTAGACCATTACCGTAAAATTTCCTAAATAACTCCTAAATAACACCATACTACTGAGTGTGGGGGTATGATTTAATTCTACAAAGAGGGAACTTGAAGTTAATAATAGTTGGAGGGGGGAGGAGGAGGTTGGTTTTAAGACTAGTACGTAACCTGCTTTGCAAGCTCATAACAACTGAACCCACCTGCCTGTGACTTAGGAGACTAGTTTGTAAAAATGCATAATGTCAATATGGGCAAAAGAGGGGGGTGAACTGAATGTGGCAGATTAGGCACCAAGGCGGAACCCACGTGTAAATAAAGTTATAGAAAAAGGTTAATGCCCGTTGTGGTTTTGGGAAACTGGGCACAGAGTGGTAGTCAGCGCTTGAAACATGAATAGTAGGCATAATATTGTGCAGGATTCTTGGAGTCATCATATCTGGAAGGTTTGATGTACATAAAAACATATACATTTATGTAATTTTTTTATTATTATTAATTATTTACATTGTATTAGACACGTGCACTGCTGAAAAATGTGTTTGTTTTCATTTAACCACTTCAGCCCCGGAAGAATTTACCCCCTTCCTTACCAGAGCACTTTCTGCGATACGGCACTGCGTCGCTTTAACTGACAATTGCGCGGTCGTGTGACAAGACTTCCATTGACGTCCTTTTTTTCCAACAAATAGAGCTTTCTTTTGGTGGTATTTGATCACCTCTGTGGTTTTTATTTTTTGCGCTATAAACAAAAATAGAGGGACAATTTTGAAAAAAATTCAATAGTTTTTTACTTTTTGCTATAATATCCCCAAAAAATTTATAAAAAAAAAAAAAAAATTCCACAGTTTAGGCCAATACGTATTCTAATACATATTTTTGGTAAAGAAAAATCGCAATAAGCGTATATATTGATTGGTTTGCGCAAAAGCTATAGCGTCTACAAAATAGGGGATAGATTTATTGCATTTATTTATTTTTTTTACTAGTAATGGCGGCGATCTCCAATCTTTTTTTTTTTTTTTTTATTGTGACCTTGACATTGCGACAGACATATTGAACACTTTTGACAAATTTTTGGGACCATTCACACTTATACAGTGATTAGTGCTATACAACTGCACTGATTACTGTATAAATGTGACTGTCAGGGAAGGGGTTAACACTAGGGGGCACTGAGAGGGTTAAATATGTTCCCTAGTGAGTGATTCTAACTGTAGGGGGAGGGAACTCACAAGGGGAGGAGACCGGTGTGTGTTCCTCTGTACTGGGGAACACACATCGGTCTCCTCACCTCTGACAGGACATGGATCTGTGTGTTTACACACACAGATCCACGGTCCTGCTGTGATTGCGGGCAATTGCGGGTGCCCGGCGGACATCGCGGCCGCCAGGCACACGCGCGCACCCCTTAGACAGCCGGGAAGCCCAGGACGTCATATGACGTCCACCCAGGATCGGAGATCCCATCTGTGGAAGTTATTTGACTATGGGCGGCACCTGAAGTGGTTAATTCGAGTATTTTTTTTGCTTTTTTCGGAAATTTGAAAACTCGGAAACTCAAATCCAAATTTTCGGATTTCTGGATTTTCGAATTTCCGAGTTTTCGGATCTTCAAATTTCTCATTTTTGGATTTTTGAATTTCAAATTTTTGAATTTCAAATTTTCGGGAATTTGGAAAATTTGAAAACTCAAAAATCTGAAAAAAAAGAGAAAATCAATAAAATTCAAAATAATAACAAATTAGGTATTGGAATTTCCTTTCAAATTTGGCTGTTGGTGAATGTAATGAATACAAATTTACCCGAAGTTACGAATTATCAGAAATAACGAATGCCGCCTCTAAACAAATGGAATGGAACAAATTAATAATAATGATAATAAAAAGTTTTTATTATTAGATCGTTACGTTAGATACGGCATTCGTTATTTCGGGTAATTCGTAACTTCGGATAAATTTGTATTCGTTACGTTCACTAACATCCAAATTTGAAGGGAAATTCCAATACCTACAATTTAATAGTTATTATTTCAGATTTTCAGATTTTCATTCTTTAGAATTTTTTAAGATTTTCATTTTTATTTACGGATTTTCGAATTTTCAAATTTCCAAATTTCCAAAATTTTTTAATTTCCGCAATTCAGAATTTTCAAAAATTTGGAAATTCTAAATTTCGAAATTTTGGAAGTTTGACCAGACAAGTCCTTAATGTTTCTCCCATGGTGGACAGCGAAGTGACGGGACACTGTTTTTGTCTAGCCCTTTCTCAAAGAACCTGCGGTGCTCACCAACCCTGGTGCTTAAGACCCGGATGGTGGAACCCACATATAATAGATTGTATGGGCACCGCAGGACATATACAACAAACCGGGTGGAACAAGTGATGAACTGTCTAATAGAGTAAGTATTACCGGAGCTGTCACTGAAGGAAGACTGGCCGTAGGTGATGAATTGGCATAATGACAGCCCCATTTCCTGTATTAAAAGATGCCAACTTGGTTGTCAAAATAGCTCCTGATGTCCATGGTTCTATCTAGCTTGGTCTTTTTTAGTTTACTCGGGGCAATGTGATTTTTGAGGGTCTGGGATCTCCGATGACCATTTGTCAAAGAGCATTCGCTCTAAACCACGACCGGTGATGCGCCATGTCCAAGGGACATGCCGCACAACAGATCGGCGCGCATGCACGGCAAGAGTGGGACGACGTCATATGACGTTGTCCCAGAACAAGAGCGATCCTGCCCCTCCATCCTTTTACTATAAGGCGGGCAGGAGGTGGTTAAAAACATTTTAAAAAATAAAAAAAATGTATTCACACTTAAATTTAAAAAAATTGTAATAACATATGGGAGTTTCAAAAGGAGATGTTCCTCAGGAAACATGGTATTCCTCATCTGGGTGTCCGTTTAAGTCAGCCGGGGTCGTAGCCATTCCAGGTGCTTGTCATGCTGGTGTGCGGGATCCTCCGGAGACCCAGAGTTTTTTCACGTGGGGTAGCTTTCACATAAGGACAACCTTCCTTTGTGTATATCTCCATATAGGGGATCCTACTAGATACCCATATTTGGAGTACTTTTTTGGACAGGATTTCCAGGCTATGATGATGGATGCACTATGCATATGGGGGTAGTGAATCAAAGCCTCTATGGAGTTTCATACAGTCCTGAGGATAAGGGCGGAGTTTATCTAATCCAGAATTGGGGGTGTTGGTTTGACTATGTGGTCTTTGCCTGTGATGTGGATTTTTTTTCTGGTCTCCCCTTAATCCGAATGCCCTGGATGGCTTAAAAGATCACAACTTAGCTTCCAAGCATGCAAGTCCTGAAGAAGCAGATATATAAACCACGAAACATGTTGGCTACTTTATTATAATATCTCTGTTTGACATGCTGTATACATACCATTGCTTTTTATACATGGGGATGTGTATGTTCCCCTATTTTTTATGCTGTATGGCTTTATGTGTTTTTCTATTTTTCAATAAATTATGAAATGTTAATATGTTTGTTATTTGTCTGGAGGAGACCATTTACGCCCAAATACAATACATATCCCTTTTCCTATCATTTTTTTTTATCAAGGGTTGGCACTCCATGACAATACTATATATGGGCCCGGCGCTATATATTTTTACTACATCCTAGTGAAGTTGTGGGAATTTTCTGAATAATCCCGTAGCTCTGTAAACATGTTGGCGAAGTATCCTAGGATTAACCACTGAGACATCAAGGGATGAGTCCAGTGCCAATCATGGGTTTTCTTTTCATCCATTTCTCTATGTTTCCTCCCCCTCCACAGCAGATAAAGAAGCAGAATTGCTTCATCATTTTTTTCAAGACGGGATCCATGAACCCGGGCAGGAAAAAAATATAGCTAGCTTTCATGGGCTCGCTGTCTCTCTCTACCCTCAGTAAACTGGCACCCAGACTGTAAATATATAATCTTTATACAATGCATTGTGGGCATTTGGGAGTGAAAAATTAACAGAGGGGAGTGTTTTGTGAAAAAACGTTGTAAACGCTAACGCATCTATACGCGTGTACAAAACACAGCAAAAAGCAATTTATTTTTCTGTCACGTTTTCCTGCCACGACTTTGGGTGCTAAAAGTAGCTTTTTCAAACAGCCAGTGTGCATGATGGCTTACATGTTAATGTTTTTTTTTTCCCTACAAAACTGTCTGACCTACAGTAAATGTACAATAGATACTTGCCACCATGTACAACCAGGTAAAGGTATTATACTTGGTATGATAAACTGCACCACAAACTGCACCATTTGACGCTTTTTTCAGTACATGGCACATTAAAGAGGAACTACACTGCATCTGAGCGACACAAACTGAAAACTCTATTTTATTTATTTTTAATATTTACAGCAAACTCACCCAACCATCCTTGTCTTCATGCTATATTTTGCTGAGAAATCACTTTAACCACTTCCTGCCCGGCCTATAGCAGAATAACGGCTGGGCGGTGGTTCAGTTATCCTGACTGGACGTCATATGATGTCCAGCAGGATAACAGCCGCCGTGGGGGCGCGCATCGCGGCGATCGTTGTTGCGGCGTGTCAGCTTGACACACCGCAACTCCGATCTAGGTAAAGAGTCTCTGACGGAGACTCTTTACCGCGTGCTCAGCCGTGTCCAATCACGGCTGATCACGATGTAAACGGGAAGAGCCGTTGACCGGCTTTTCCTCACTCGCGTCTGACAGATGCCCACTAAGATACCCAAAAAGGTATGCCACTTTGGACCACCAGGCAGCTGCCAATCGGTGCCCAGGCAGCTGTCTTAATCAGTGCCCAGGCAGATGGCAATTAGTGCCAATCAGCAATACCTGCCAGTAGTGCCTATAAGTGCCGTGTATCAGTGCCCAGCACTGCCGCCTATCAGTGCCACCCATAAGTGCCCAGCAGTGCAGCCTTTCCGTGCCCATCAGTGTTGCCCATCAGTGCCGCCTATCAATGCCCATGAGTGCCCATCGTTAGTGCCACCTCATCGATGCCGCCTTATCAGTGCCCGTCAGTGCCGCCTTATCAGTGCCCATCAGTGAAGGAGAAAACATACTTATTTACAACATTTTATAACAAAAACAAAAGAAAATCTTTTTTTTTTTTTTTTCAAAATTTTCATTTTTTTTTATATGTTTTGCAAAAAATAAAAACCGCAGAGGTGATAAAATACCACCAAAAGAAAGCTCTAATTGTGGGAACAAAATGATACAAATTCTGTTTGGGTACAGTGTAGCATGACCGCGCAATTGTCATTTAAACAGCGACGGCGCTGAAAATTGACTTGGGCAGGTGCAAGGGAAAGTGCCTGGTATTGAATGGGTTAACAAGCCCCACTCCCCCATGGCCATCTTGAGCAAGGGAAGATAATTCATGGAGCATTTACTTCCTGGAATCCATCAGTCCTTAGCTGAGGCATGCAGCCAGAAGGGTTTAAAACAAGGAAATATGATATTTCCTATCTACTTACTAATGCTAGCAGCATAAGGATTGAGAATATTCGAAATTGGTTGAGAGAGTGAAGTTCCACTTTAATGTAGGTATATGCTACTGAAATGCATGTTGATTGGTTATTGTACCAGAAATCCAGATTTTTTTTTATTTTTATGAAATAACTGTTGCTATAGACCAGTATCGTCCTACTTACTGCTGATTATGCATAATTGCCATCTAATGTTTTCTAATTCCAAAATGTGTGCTAATCCACTTAGGAGAAATGGGACGCCATGAGTAGAAAATGGAGAGACAATATGCTGGTTCAGCTAGTTCGACTATTTCTCATAGATGAGGTAATTCTCAATGAAAACCTACTGTTGTAAATAAATTCTTAATAGAATAAGTATGTACAGTATGTGTTTAGACACTGAAAGTGAAGCAGCTGTTACCTAGATGGCAAAAAGGGTTGAGTTTCCACACCCCTACCTTATTGCACGATGGGTTATGGCCATTGCCCCCACCACCACCAAAATGCCCTCCCGTGCATTAAGCATTTGCTTATATTTGTCTCCATGCAAAGTGAATATGGAATTGAACAAATATGTAAACAACACATTTATAGCTTGAAAAAAATGTATGTAAGCAAAAGGTATACAGTGAAACCTTGGATTGCGAGTAACACGGTTAACGAGCGTTTCGCAATACAAGCATTTTTTTATTGAAAATCCTGACTCGGTTTGCAAGTGTTGTCTCACAAAACGAGCAGGATTCAAGCCACAGCGGTGTGCAGTACCGCATTTGGCCAAAGGTGCGGGGGCGCCGGAGCCGTTCGGAAATACTCTGAGCCTTTCCAAGTATTTCCGAGGCTCTCCGGCGCCCCCCCACCTTTGGCCACATGCGGTATTGCATGCCATAGAAGTCAATGCGGAACAAATAATTTTCGTTTCCATTGACTTCTATGGGAAAACTTGCTTTTGATATGCGAGTGCTTTGGATTACGAGCATTCTCCTGGGAAGGATTATGCTCGCAATCCAAGGTTCCACTGTACATCGGTTTCTATTTGATATTATTTTATTATCTAACAGTAATACTGCAGAGCTGTATATACTTTACCAGTCGTCCCACTTCAACCACAGTTCTCACCCAAGAATCCGTATGAGCTAAGGCACGCTGTGACAAAAGTGTATTGTGAGATGTTCCTCATTTAGTACCATCATACCATTGATTTCCAAGAAGTTGCTTTAAACCCTATAGTCTGCTGTTTCAGACGTGATTATTTTTTTCAGTTCCTCAAATGTAATGGTTTGCATATTTCTAATCTTGTGGAATTTTTTAGGGACATATTTACATTACATTAAGTTCAGAATTTTGATTTACATTTAGTTCAAAAACTGTTGATTATGCATACTAAAGAAAACATACTCAATCATTTTACTGAGGAAGAAGCCTTTAACCACTTAAGGACCGCCTCATGCCAATATACGTCGGCAGAATGGCACGGCTGGGCACAAGCACGTACAGGTACGTCCTCTTTAAGAAGCCCAGCCGTGGGTTGCACGCGCGCCGCCGGCAGCGCTTTTGCGACCCGGTCCTGAGCTCCGTGACCGTGACCGCGCCCGCGGGACCCGCGGACCTGATCGCCGCCGGTGTCCCGCAATCGGGTCACAGTGCTGAAGAACGGGGAGAGGTAAGTGTAAACAAACCTCTCCTCGTGCTTCCTAGTGTGAGTGTCACTGATCATCTGTTCCCTGTCATAGGGAACGACAATCAGTGACGTCACAAGCCACGGCCCCACACAGTAGTAATCACTCCCTAGGGAAACACTTAACCCCTTCAGCGCCCCCTACAGGTTAACCCCTTCACTGCCAGTGTCATTTTGACAGTAATCAGTGCATTTTTATAGCACTGATCGCTGTAAAAATGACAATGGTCCCAAAATGGTGTCAAAAGTGTCGTTCGCCATAATGTCGTAGTCACGATAAAAATCGCTGATCGCCGCCATTACTAGTAAAAAAAAAATATTAATAAAAATGCCATAAAACTATCCACTATTTTGCGTTTTTTTTTTTTTCTTTACCAAAAATATGTAGAAGAATACGTATCGGCCTAAACTGAGGAAAAAAAATGTTTTTCTATATATTTTTGGGGGATATTTATTACAGCAAAAAGTAAAAAAATATAGCATTTTTTTTAAAATTGTCGCTCTATTTTTGTTTATAGTGCAAAAAATAAAAACCGCAGAGGTGATCAATTACCACCAAAAAAAGCTCTATTTATGGGAAAAAAGGACGTCAATTTTGTTTGAGCCACGACGCACGACCGCACAATTGTCAGTTAAAGCGACGCAGTGCCGAATCGCAAAAAGGGGCCTGGTCCTTTTTGCTACAAAATGGTCCGGGGCTTAAGTGGCTAAATGATAGGCCTTTGAAAGCAGCTAATGGTTATGTATACAGTACAACATGAAATGCTGTGCATAAATTAATAAACATATGAAGAATAGGACATTTGACACCCAGAGCAGACTATGTTTTAATAGTTTCTACTCCATATTCCAAAATTATTTTTAGTAATAATTATTAAAATTAAATAAATAAAAATGTTAGCGTTCATTTAAAATGGTTGTTGGTGGAGAAATGCCCCCTTGCATGAAAGTTTTTATAGTGCTCCCTTATATTGGTGGTCAGTGAGAGGAGAGACTCTTCTGGTCCCCTGCTGCTGGCACTTTAAAGTGACATTGGTATCTTAACTATCCAGACTTTGGCAAGGAGATCAATCTGACACTGGTCACTGTTAAAGGAACCCTGACCAACGTCTGGTGAATCTCAAAGGTTGCATGAATTGCTTGTTGAGAGTCTCTAATAATCTGCTGTCTTTTTAGGTGCACACAGTGAAGGATGAAAACCGAGGGGCAACACTTGAAGTTGTGGTTAGCAGGATGAAAACAATGCAGGTTTTACTGGCACATACAACCCACAGTGTAGATGTACAGCTACCTATGAGATTTGTGGCAGTTTCAGCAACAATTCCCAATGCTGATGATGTACGTCTTATTTAATTGTACATTGCTGTTATGCTTAGAATAAAAATGAATAGCTCTCTTAATTAAAGCGGTATTAAACTCTATTTAATGTTTTTCAACCATACTCCCTAGCACAATAGAACAGACATTATGTGCCCTCCAGTACTGCGCTGTCACCAGTCCCACAGATTCTGAGTGCTTCCATCGTCGTCTGGTCTTCCTTCTGGGTCCCGTCTCTTTGGCTCCTTGAATGACTGTGCATATGTGGCTCAGAGTGCACTACCGCTGGCCACTACGGTCTCTTCTGTTAAGGAAAAAAAAACCTTACCTGTCAGTAGTTTTAAAAAAAAAAAAGAAGAGTTCAAAAGTGATATGGTCCAGAAATATTTAGACAGAATAAAGGTGGATAAAGCACCTGGACCTGATGGCATACACCCACGGATCCTAAAAAAATTGAGTGCTGTAATTTCAAAGCCATTGTATCTAATTTTTAGGGACTCAATGATGGGAATAGTACCACTGGATTGGCGCAGGGTGAACCTGGTCCTTACCAAGTAACTATAGACCTCTTAGTTTAACTTCTATAGTTGGGAAGATACTGGAGAGATTAATAAGACCACATAGACGAGTTCTTGCTGGAAAAAAATATTTTAAGCAACAGAAAACATGGATTCATGAAAGACAGAAGTTGTCAGACAAACCTGATTTCTTTTTATGAAGAGGTAAGTAAAACCTTGGACAGAGGGGTGGCGGTGGATGTGATATACTTGGATTTTGAAAAGGCGTTCGATACAGTTCCGCACACACGGCTCATATGTAAAGTAAAGTCTACAGGCTTGGAAATATCAGTTTGTAAATGGATAGAAAACTGGCTAAAAGACAGAATTCAGAGAGTAGTGGTTAATGATTCTTACTCTAAATGGTCTAAGGTTATCAGTGGTGTACCCCAAGGTTCTGTGTTGGGACCCTTACTTTTTAATATCTTTATAAATGACATTGGGTCTGGGATCAAAAGTAACATTTCTGTCTTTGCAGATGACACCAAGCTATGTAGTGGAATAACGTCCTTACAGGATGTCTCCAATTTACAAGCCAACCTCAATGCACTGTCTAATTGGGCGACTATGTGGCAGATGAGGTTTAATGGTGATAAATGTAAAGTTCTACACTTGGGGGCTAAGAATATGCATGCATCATACATGCTAGGGGGAGTACAACTGGGGGAACCCACCGTGGAGAAGGATCTGGGGGTTTTGGTAGATCATAAGCTCAATAATAGCATGCAATGCCGAGCTGCGGTTTCCAAAGCGAGCAAAGTCCTTTCTTGTATTAAGAGAGGTATGGACTCCAGAGAGAGAGATATCATTTTGCCCCTGTTCAAATCATTAGTAAGACCTCATCTGGAATATGCAGATCAGTTTTGGGCACCAGTGCTCAAAAAGGATATCGGGGAACTGGAGAAAGTGCAGAGAAGGGCAACTAAAACTGATAAGATGTATGAAGGCGCTCAGCTATGAGGAAAGATTAGAGGAACATAATTCTCTCTTGAGAAGAGGAGAATAAGGGGGGATATGATCAACATGTACAAATATATAAGGGGTCCATATTGTGAACTTGGTATTGAGTTATTCACTTTACGGTCAACACAGAGGACAAGGAGGCACTCTTTACGTCTAGAGGAAAACAGATTTCATCTCCAAATATGGAAGATTTCTTCACAGTGAGAGCTGTGAAAATGTGGAATAGACTCCCTCCGTAGGTGGTTCTGGCCAGCTCGGTAGATTGCTTTAAGAAAGTTCTGGATACTTTCCTAAATGTACATAATATAACTGGGTACTAACATTTATAGGTAAAGTTGATCCAGGGAAAATCCGATTGCCTCTCGGGGGATCAGGAAGGAATTTTTTCCCCTGCTGTAGCAAATTGGAGCATGCTTTGCTGGGGTTTTTTGCCTTCCTCTGGATCAACTGTGGGTATAGAATTGGGTATATGGGATTGTACGATATTAATATTATTTTTTTTATGGTTAAACTAGATGAACTTGTCTTTTTTCAACCTGACTAACTATGTAACTATGTAATACAGCTATAAGTATTGGGAAATAGTAATTTAGTTCAGAGGTGGTGGCTAGTCAATTGATAGAGCATGTGTATTCAGTGTTTTACATGGTTAAAGATGATTGACTTGACTACAGCAGAGAGCTTTAGCGATCCATTAATGCTTACTATTTGGAGCCTAAGGCCCCATGTACACGGGACACTGTTAAACTCGCGTTCAGAGGCAGTTGGACACTTTTTTCAACTGCCCCTGAATCCATTCAATGTTATCTTATGTGACCATGTACACTGTCTCGTTTATATGCAGTTGCGTTTAACCTCATTTTTCATGAAAGAAAAAAATGGGTTCAGATGCAAAAATTTACATGTTTCAGATGCTAAACGCGGTACCAGCGTTTTGCCGCGATTTAGTTTTATAAGCGTTTTTAAAGGTGACCTATTTTTTTACAATAGAAATCTCAAAATTATAGCAAATTATGAAAAACCATTAGAAAATATAAAAAAACTAATTGCTTGCATTGCATTGTGGACAATCCACAACTTGTGGCAAGTGGACAATCCACAACTTGTGACAAGTGGACAATCCACAACTTGTGCCAGGTGACGTGGCCAGGTGATGTGGCAAGTGGACAATTCACAACTTGTGGCAAGTGGACAATCCAAAACTTGTGGCCAGGTGACGTGGCACGTGACATGGCAAGTGGACAATCCACAACTTGTGGCAGGTGACATGGCAAGTGGACAATCCACAACTTGTGGCAGGTGACGTGGCCAGGTGACGTGGCAAGTGGACAATCCACAAATTGTGGCATGTGACGTGGCCAGTGGAAAATCCACAACTTGTGGCCAGGTGACGTGGCAAGTGGACAATACACAACTTGTAGCAGGTGACGTGGCCAGGTGATGTGGCAGTTGACGTGGCAAGTGGACAATCCACAACTTGTGGCAGGTGACGTGGCCAGTGGACAAACCACAACTTGTGGCATGTGACGTGGCCAGGTGATGTGGCAAGTGGACAATCCACAACTTGTGGCAGGTGACGTGGCCAGTGGACAATCCACAACTTGTGGCATGTGACATGGCCAGGTGATGTGGCAAGTGGACAATCCACAACTTGTGGCAGGTGACATGGCCAGGTGACGTGGACAATCCACAACTTGTGGCAGGTGACGTGGCAAGTGGACAATCCACAACTTGTGGCAGGTGACGTGGCCAGGTGACGTGGCAAGTGGACAATTCACAACTTGCAGCAGGTGACGTGGCCAGGTGACATGGCAAGTGGACAATTCACAACTTGCGGCAGGTGACGTGGCCAGTGGACAATCCACAACTTGTGGCAGGTGACGTAGCAAGTGGACAATTCACAACTTGTGGCAGGTGATGTGGCAAGTGGACAATCCACAGCTTGTGGCAGGTGATGTGGCAAGTGATACGCTAAATACAAGTACACTGCTGCTCTCTCAGCTGCTGCTACTCACTCTGGTCTCACAAAATGGCTGAAATTGTTAAATACTGTTTTTTGAGCTTAGGGAGGGTCCTATGATGTTTCTTAACTAAACGCTTATAGACGCAAACGCGGTAAAACGCCGCTAAAATCGCGGCAAAACGGGCGGTTTTTTATTTTTTTATTATATCTTTATTATTTTTCCATATAAACAGAGCATTATAACTTTATACATTTTTAAATTTCTTAAAAATGCCCAACCCCACCCCTCCACACCCCCCTCCCCAATTCCCCGACCTCTCCCATCTAAAATAACTCCATCTTCCATACTCTATCTCTATTTTGATATTATATATTTTATATTATTCACCCATCATTTCTGCATAGCCCATTGTATACTTATAGGCTATCCACTCCTTCCATTTTTCTTCGAATTCCTCCATTGTCTCCCTTTCGCTAGACCTGAGGTATTCCAAACTACATTTCGTCTACTTTATTGCACCAGCCCTTCAATGTAGGATGGTCCGGATCTTGCCAGTGTATAGGAATTTGGCTCTTTGCCTCATTTAGTAACTGTGAGAGTAAGCTTCTCAGATATAGTTTGACATTCGGATCCCATGTAGTAAACATCCCCACGGGTCGTCAGGAACTTCAATATTAGTTATTTTTCTGATTGTTTGCCTTATCTTGCGCCAATATTTTTTCATTTTGGGACATGTCCACCATATGTGGGCCATAGTCCCAATTTCCTGACACCCTCGCCAACATAGCTGCGATGTTTCCGTAGAAAATTTATGCACCTTGTCGGGGGTTAAGGACCATCTAAGGAGACATTTAGTAGGGTTGTCCCGATACCACTTTTTTAAGACCGAGTACAAGTACCGATACTTTTTTTCAAGTACTCGCCGATACCGATTACCGATACTTCTTTTTTTTTTTATGTCATGTGACGCACTGATGGATAGCACTGGCTGATGGACACTAAAAGGTGTCACTGACTGATGGCTGGCAGTGGCACTGATGGATGGGCACTTATTATGCAGCACTGATGAGTGTCTCACACTGATGGCTGGCACTGAAAGATGGCACTGATAGGTGGCATGCACGGAAAGATGGCACTGATAGGTGGCACGCACTAATGGCTGCCACTGAAAGGTGGCACGCACGAAAAGATGGCACTGATAGGTGGCACGCACTGAAAGATGGCACGCACTGAAAGATGGTACCAATAGGTGGCATGCACGGAAAGATGGCACTGATAGGTGGCACTGTAAGATGGCATGCACTGAAAGAAGGTACTGATGGCTGGTACGCACTGAAAGACGGCACGCACTGAAAGATGGCACTGATGGGTATCACACACTGAAAGATGGCACTGATGGCTGGCACTGAAAGATGGCACTGACAGATAGCTGGTGCTGATGGATGGGCACTGACAGATAGCTGGTGCTGATGGATGGGCACTGACAGATGGCTGGCACTTATGGGCAGGCACTGAAATAAATGACATGAAAGGAACCTAAACTATTTTTCAATGCTGCCTGCAATGCCCATCTTGCTACACCCTGCACTTGGCCACATAAAAGCAGCAGCGGACATCTTGTTACACCCAGCCTGAACTATCTGAAATTTTCAGATTATAACATGCCAAGATATATTAAGGCATTGATATTAGGATTCACTTTTCTATGTCAGTTTCATGTATTTAACACTAGTTAGATAATTAGTATTTGACACATCGGGGGGGGGGGGGGATCTAATCACACACTGACCTGCTGCAGTCGTGCTGGCCGTGTGTCTGTGCCTCTGCTTGGGGGAGAGGGGGGGCTCCACCAGGCTGAGTATGGACACACAGGGCACTGGGAGAAGCCTTGCTGTGTGCAGAGCCTTGCAGCTGCCAGGGAAAAGTCAGATCTGTGCGGAGGTCACACAGGACTCACTCCTGCTCACCGGACTGTGACTGAATTAGCGGAGCCGCGAGGAGCAGAGCTGAATGTGAGAGCTGCACCCGGCAGGAGGGGGAGGACAGTGGAATGGGGGGGAGCTAATGCAGGAAGTTTCCACAGACATGCAGTCCCAAGCCTGGTGATAGCTGGCGAGAGGGGAGGAGGAGGTGGGGAGGGAAATCACAAGGACACGTGATTGGTTGTTAAGGACGCAGCTGCCCCGTTCCTTAACAACCAATAATTGCCAGCATTTTTTTCTTTACTTTTCAGCTGTTAGCGGGGAATTCCTGCTGACAGCTGAAAGTACAGTGCCCGAAGGTATCGGTTTTGGGTATCGGGGCATTTGCAAGAGTACCGATACTCTTGCAAATGCTTAGTATCGGCACCGATACCAATACCAGTATCGGTGCAACCCTAACATTTATAATTCAGTTCAATTATATTACAATTGACCGACATTGAATGCACCCTCTTTATCATTTGTTTGATCTCAGACTCTTGTACTTGTAAACCCAATTCCTCCTCCCACTTCTTGATGTATGGCGGTATGCCCGGCTTTTTTATATTATTTAATATCTTGTAAATTTTAGAGATTACTCCCTTCTTACCATTTTCCTTGCATAGTTTCTCAAGGGGCCGTAAATTTTCTTTGGCTCTGATAGGTTGAGGTAATTAAAAAAAAAAAAGGTTTTAGCTGGGCGTACCGCCACTCATCAATCAGCATCCATTCCCTATTATTTTTTGATTCCTGATACGTAATTAATTTATTTTGCTCCATTACATCTTTTAATTGTACATTTTTCTTTTAAAATCCATTTTCCAAACATTTTTTCCAGGCCCGGTGTGAAATACTTTGTGTCGGTTAATGGTATTAAAGGTGAATTGTACTCCCAATTTTCTTTTTTGTGTATCTTATCCCATATTTTTAGTGCATTTCTAGTAATATCGTGTATGTCAGTGCCAAGTTCTCGGTATTGTGCCAGAATCCAGATTACTTTACCCAGTGAAGTTTTACTGATTATAAATTCCATATCCACCCAACTCTTTTCTGTGTTATTTTTAGCCCATTCTATTATTCGCGATAATACTATCGCATTATAATAGTTTTTCATGTTGGGTGCACCCAGTCCCCCTTGATATTTTTCTTTTGTCAAAAGTGTTCGTTTAATACGTGTTTTTTTCCCGTGCCAAATTAATGTTAGGAACAGTGACTGTAATTTTTCAGAAAATGCCTGTGGTAATGGAATTGGGAGCATTTGCATTTTATAGACTTTTTTGGGTAAAATAACCATTTTGAAGATACTTATTCTACCACTCCACGATAATTGCCCAGGTGCAATTCTGTTCAGTTCTGCTCTGATGTCGTTTAGTAATGGAATAAAGTTCGCTTTATATAATGTCTCGGTAGTTATTTTGATTCCAAGGTACATCAGTTCTTTTTTTTCCCAGCTAAATGGAAAATCTTCTTGGAAAGTGTTCCTTTCTACTTTGGGTATGTTAATGCTTAATGTTTCGGATTTAGCCTTGTTTATTTTAAAGTTAGACATCTTTCCGTACTCTTTAAGGGCTTTCAATAGATTAGGTAAAGTTATTTTAGGGTTAGTTATAAAAAATAAAACGTCATCCGCGTAGGCCACGAGTTTGTGGTCTTCCTCACCAACTGTTATCCCTCTAATATCCATGTTCCGCCTTATCCCCCTTAGTAAGGGTTCCAACGCAATCACGAACAATAGCGGTGATAGAGGGTACCACTGTCGAGTGACGATTCCTCATCTCGAACGGTGCTGACAATGTCCCGTTTACTTTGACTCTCGCCGAGGGTTTATTATACAGTGAATTTATCCAGTTGGTCATTCTGGGTCCTAAGCCTATTGCCTCCAATGTACTCTGCATGAAGCCCCAGTCTACCCTGTCAAATGCTTTCTCGGCATCAATTGACAGGAGTAGACCTGGGGCCCCGCTTTGTTTGATTTTCTGTATGGCCAAGAGCGTTCTTATTCCGTTATCCTTACCCTCCCTTCCTGGGATGAATCCAACTTGATCAAGATGTATAACATCTTTCATGATGACTTTCATCCTATTAGCTAGTATCTTTGAAAATATCTTGGTATCAATGTTTTGGAGTGACTATAACTGGAACATAATGTGATATCTTTACCTTCTTTTGGGATTATAGTTATTGTGGCTTCTAGTGCCTCCTTCCGCATCTCCCATTTCACGCCTACCCCATTCATATAGGAGCACATTTTCGGAGTTAGAATATCTATGAATTTTTTATAATACAATATCGTCAGACCATCTGGTCCAGGGCTTTTCCCGTTTGGTAGTTCTTGAATAATTTTTTTTAATTTCCTCCTCTGTTATGGGGGCCTCTAGGAAATTATGTTTGTCCTCTGGGATTTCCTCAGGGTTGATCTTACTAAGGAAGGCTTTTATTTTCTCTCCTTTTTGTTTCATCTCTTCATTTGTATCATTTATATTAATTGAATACAGCTTACTATAGAATTCTTGAAAGGTTTTAGCTATTTCAGATGTTTTGTATCTTAGTTCCCCAGTCTTTGTATTTTCTCTATATAATTAACAGCTTTTTTTCTTCTTTTTTAATATTTTCGCTAAATGCTTCCCCGACTCATTACCCCATTGGTATCTCTCTTTCCTAATTTGATTAAAGACCGTTCGGGTTTCTTGTTCAATTACCTCTCTCATCTCCTCTCTTTTAATACTAAGATTCAATAGAAGTTATTTTCCTCTAGTTTTCTTATGTTGCTGTTCTATTTCAAATATTTATTTTGTTAGTATTGTTTTTTTCTCCTTAGTTCTTCTCTTTTTTTTTTCCGCACCCTCCCTGATTAATATGTCCCGGATATAAGCCTTGTGTGTTTCCCAGACTGTGGCCTCTGACATACCTTCTGTACTAATGAAAACAGAATTTAAACCTAAAAACACGCAGGTGAAAATTAGGAGAAAATGTAGCGCTAATAAACGAAAATCACTAAACTAATATAATAACATTCACTAGTGAAACTGTGATAATCAAATTGTACTCCACGTGACATGTGATAAAATTCAAAAACAATAGTCCATAAAGTGAAATAATGTTCCAAAGAAGAAAGAAATATTCCAAAAAGAGATGTGTAGTCTTCTTAATAGAGAATATCTTCCACCCCACCGTGCACGTATCAGCTCCCCTTTGAAAATACACTCACCAGCTGTAAATGCCTCCCACTCTCGTGTTCGGCTCAAAGGCTTGCTAGTTAACCACTAGAAGGTGAACGACCATCAGCTGAAAGCTTGTGTGTCAACACAGGATGTTCCATACATGTAAAAATAAAAAGGTGCTCCAATAGTGTAAAATAGTAACGACCAAATTTATTCAAATACACAACCACACTTCAAATATTACACTCACATGATGTGAAAATAAAACCAGCCTTAAATCAATCACAGCAAGCAGAAAAAAGTGTAAGATGGCACTGCAGTGATTTGCGGTCACGGCGGACCCAAGGTGTACGCTCGGTACAGGTCTCTCACCCCCTCCTGAGCTCCGGGTCACAGCAGCCGTGTAGCGTTCTTAGCCTCAGCGTGTCACGATAATGTCAATAATAATGCAGCCATGCACCCGACGTTTCGTCACTAGGACTTATTCATGGGATTGGCTGCTCATTCCCTCACAACTTCCCTTTATGCTTTCCCACCTGCCTCTCACCAGAACTTCAATCCTGCACCTGCACACTTCCTGTGTCCCCATGACCGCAAAGTGCTAACATGCCGATGCCCGGTGACACACAGACATAACAGCTTGCGCTTGTTAGTGTGTAAAAAAATGCAAAACAATAGTTTAAATGGTTTAAAGCCTCACTGTTGAGAGTATGGTGTGCAGCAAACTAATAATAATACAAATAAAATGGAACACAAATCCATTTCAAATTTAAAATCATGCCTGAAAAGAGAACCACTATAATTTGGTATAATAATTAATGGGGCTTAAGAAGCATCTATTTAGCAGGTCATAATGATTGCTAAAAACTAATTTAACTGTATCAAAAATACAGGAAAATAATTACATTTATTAAAATTATTAAAATTATTAAAATCTCCTCTAACAAAATAAGGAGGGCTGTCACATACATGATGTAACAATGGATGGTCTCATCAAAAGGGTCGTAAATGAGCCATCCACCGCAACACCCCAAATCCCAGAGCCATTCGGCACATGATGGCAACTGTGCTTCAAATTAACCCCGGATTCAGGTATATTTACAGGCACCAATGGTAAAGCCAAATAACTGCTGTCTGTAAGACCTCCCTCTTTTAAATAAAAATGTCACAACCGCAAAAGGCGAGGGGAAGACACTGTATAGAAACGTGCAAGTTACTGCACAATCCCAAACAGTGTCAACCCACATGGAACTAGATGCTCACTAATCAAATGAGCCTAATTATACGTAATATGAAGAATAATAAAAAAAAAATGTGAAGAATAATAAAAAAACACCAAATCTTATTGGAACAGGCACAGTAGACAATTATTATAGAAAAAATCATTCTAAAAAAGTAGGAAAAAATAAAATGATCACTATAATTACTACAAAGCTGGTCAGAAATTATTAATAAAACAGTTTAAGTCGACTTCAATGTTTAACCCTCTAGGGCTAAGACACTTGAGCAGAAAAATCCAGCGGGTTTCCCTTTGGGACAGGTCTCTCACCCTGTTGGAACCCCTCCAGGCTGGATAGACAACATCTATCCCACAAAATTGTAATAAAGACGGATCCTGGTTGTGCTTTTCCTTAAAGTGTAATGACACACTATGGAAGCGGAACCCCTTTCTTATATTTGATAAATGTTCAGATATTCGTACCCTCAGAAGCCTTTTGGTCCTTCCTACATACAGTAATCCGCATGGACACCACATTAAGTACACCACATGTGTGGAATTACACGTGATGAATTCATTAATGTCAAAGGACTCCCCATCACTACTAGAGACTTCAGTTTTTCCTCTATTGCTTACCCTAACAGTCCTACAGCAAATGCATTTTCTACAGGCAAAAAAAACTTTTAAGTCAATCTTTAGAAATTGCTTATCTGGGGGGTCCAAAATCTTCCTTACTACTTGGTCACCGAAATTGGGGGCACGCCTGTATATAAATTTCGGTTGTTGAGTTATTATTTGCCCAAGATGTCTGTCCCTCCCAAGTATATGCCAGTGTTTTTTATAGATGTTTTCGATCTCTTTATACTGGCAATGGAAGTTAGAAATGAACCCCAATTGGTGTTCAGTTTTTGGTATCTCCTCTGTAGATTTTTTTCTCAGGCATTGTTCTCTTGGTATCTCAGATACCTCCTGGATTATTTCATTTAAAGAGCCTTCTGTATATCCCTTCTGCAGAAATTTTGTCTTCAATAGTTGGGATTGTAGTTGGTAATCTGACAACTTCGTGCAGTTACGACGGACCCTCAACATTTGGCCTTTTGGAATGTTCCTAATCCATGATGGATGATGTCCACTTCCTATTGACAGATAACTATTCCGATCCGTCGGTTTAAAGAATACTTTAGTATTCAGTCTATTGTTATCCTTTTCAATGGTTAAATCCAGAAAATTCACAGTCTCATCACTTATCTGATATTCCAATTTAATGTTATTCACATTATGATTTAGACCCTCTAAGAAGTCCACAACAGATTCACGTGTTCCCTCCCAAATAAACAGGAGGTCATCAATGAACCTGCGGTAAAACTTCAACTGTGGGAGCTGTTTACTGAACACCTGCCTATCCTCCCATTCAGCCATGAACAGGTTGGCGAGGCTAGGAGCATATTTGGCTCCCATAGCCACGCCAACCTGCTGCGAATAGAATTGTCCCTGCCACCAAAAGTAATTGTGTGACATGCAATATTCTAATGCATGTCCCAAGAACCTTTTTTGTGTATACGGGATATCATCCCTTTTGCTCAAGGCCCAGTTAAGCGCTAATGCTGCATCTTCATGTTGGATGATGGTATACAAAGAGCACACATCAGCTGTCACCAAATAGGTTTCAGCAGTGGTGCTAAGTTGAATATCTTCCATCAGTTGCAGTAATTCTGAAGTGTCCTTCAAGTAGGCCTTGGTTGCCTTTACACTAGGCTGGAGGAACTTATCTAGAAATTCACCCAATCTGGCTGTTACCAATCCTATTCCATTAACTATAGGGCGGGCTGGAGGATTTTGACTGTTCTTGTGGATTTTAGGTAACGTGTAGATGATGGGAATTCTACATGCACTGGGTACCAAATATCGTCTCTCCTTGGAGTTTAGGGCATTAATGCCATAGCCCCACTCCACTAATAACTCCAACTGGGTAGAGAAAGAATCTGTTGGATCACTTCCAAGTTTTTTGTACGTCGCGTTATCTTCCAATAATTCATTCAATTGTTGACTGTAAAAAGTTTTGTCCATCACCACCACCCCTCCCCCCTTATCAGCGGGGCGCACAATGATGTCCTTCCTTTTTTCAAGTGATCTGATGCCCTCTTTAATATATTCAGGATTGACTCTTTTCTTAGGAGCCAGTTCTTCAATATCCTTCAGCACCAGGCTTTTGAAGACTTCAATGAAATGGTTACTTGGATTCTGGGGATTGAATATGGATTTATTTTTCAATCCGCTATCAATTCTCTCAGTAGTGTAAGTGACCTTTTGCGAAACTTCCGCTGTTTGGCTCAGAAAATATTTTTTCATGTTTAAAGTTCGAATAAATTTGTGCGTGTCTATATAGACATCAAACTTATTTAAACATTTTTTTGGGGCACATTTTAATCCCAATTGGAGTATGTTTAATTCATATGGGCCTAGATCCATTTTACTCAGATTATATATCCCCGCGTTCAATGGTTTCGCATCCACTTTTTTGTGTTGTTTCCGTCGGCCTGATCTGCATCCCCTTCTTCTCTTAGAGTGGGTGCCAAATCTTTGTTCAAGTGGTATGGGGGTGCTCCTTTCTCGCCTCCCTTGTGTTTGTTGGGTTGGGGGTTCTTCCTTGGTGTTCCCCCACCCTTCCCCCCTCTCCCTCGATGTCCTAAAAAAGAGGAGGTTGGATACCGGTTAGGGTACTCTTCATAGTATTCACTATCAGCCAAGGCTTGATACCTATTATACATAGGTGGTTCATTCCTTGGATCCGGGTAGTGATACGGGGGAGGGTGTTGGTACCATTGTTGGTAATCCCGTGAGGGATAATAATTATTCTGTGGAGTATTCCCCCTACCTACTCTTGGTGATTGATAATAAAAGTGATTATTTGACCTATTCGGATGTGGGGAAGGATATTGTTGGTATTGATAACCATCCCTTTCTTGTAAATTAGATCTTATTGGTTGCTGATGTTGAATTGGTTGTCCAGTCCTACTTCCTTGTGGACCACCATTTTTTGCAACTGCACCAGCCGCCCTTTCATTTCTAATCACTCCTTCCTTCCCAATAGGTTTTTTATTGTTATTATTGGTAGATTGAGCCTCGGTGGTGATGGGTTCACCGCCCTCTTTAATCACTTCTTCCTTGCCAATGCTAGATACTTGCCATGCGTATATACCATTGGTTTGGAAATCATTTGAGTCATGCAAATATTTTTTGACCTTTTTCTTCTGTATTTCCCTGTCCAATTTTTCCAATTTCTTCTTCATACTATTATTAAAATCTTTTACATGATTAGTATCCTTTACAGATTCTAATGTAGCCTGTATTGTGTTTATTTTTTGATTCACAATTCCTAGTTTAATATGCTTCCTTCTTAAAACCAGAGCCTGGAGCTCTCTCCCCATTCTATTAAAAAATTCTAGCCATTCATCCATATACTTTTGTTCTGTTAGGCCATCCTGAGGGGAAACTTCCCACCTCAGGCTTCTAAAAATAAGGTTCTCTTTTTCATAGTGTTCAAAGGTAAATATATCCCACCATGTTTTAATTTGTTTCTCTAAGAGATTCTCTAGAGATTTCAAAGTCCCTGAAACATCTTCCTCACAATCAGTCATTACTTGATTGGTGGAAAAAATACTTTCAGGATTCATCTGCCTATTAGACAGAAAATTAATAGCATCCATGGCTGCAATAGGTTAAATGAGTGAACTGACAATAAAAATAGGTATCAAAATACAACCGCTCCTAATATCTTGTACCACCACTGCGCCAATACAAAAAAATGTGAAAAAATATATTTAACTAAAGCTGCCACTTAAAATGATAAATATGAAAACAGAATTTAAACCTAAAAACACGCAGGTGAAAATTAGGAGAAAATGTAGCGCTAATAAACGAAAATCACTAAACTAATATAATAACATTCACTAGTGAAACTGTGATAATCAAATTGTACTCCACGTGACATGTGATAAAATTCAAAAACAATAGTCCATAAAGTGAAATAATGTTCCAAAGAAGAAAGAAATATTCCAAAAAGAGATGTGTAGTCTTCTTAATAGAGAATATCTTCCACCCCACCGTGCACGTATCAGCTCCCCTTTGAAAATACACTCACCAGCTGTAAATTTCTCCCACTCTCGTGTTCGGCTCAAAGGCTTGCTAGTTAACCACTAGAAGGTGAACGACCATCAGCTGAAAGCTTGTGTGTCAACACAGGATGTTCCATACATGTAAAAATAAAAAGGTGCTCCAATAGTGTAAAATAGTAACGACCAAATTTATTCAAATACACAACCACACTTCAAATATTACACTCACATGATGTGAAAATAAAACCAGCCTTAAATCAATCACAGCAAGCAGAAAAAAGTGTAAGATGGCACTGCAGTGATTTGCGGTCACGGCGGACCCAAGGTGTACGCTCGGTACAGGTCTCTCACCCCCTCCTGAGCTCCGGGTCACAGCAGCCGTGTAGCGTTCTTAGCCTCAGCGTGTCACGATAATGTCAATAATAATGCAGCCATGCACCCGACGTTTCGTCACTAGGACTTATTCATGGGATTGGCTGCTCATTCCCTCACAACTTCCCTTTATGCTTTCCCACCTGCCTCTCACCAGAACTTCAATCCTGCACCTGCACACTTCCTGTGTCCCCATGACCGCAAAGTGCTAACATGCCGATGCCCGGTGACACACAGACATAACAGCTTGCGCTTGTTAGTGTGTAAAAAAATGCAAAACAATAGTTTAAATGGTTTAAAGCCTCACTGTTGAGAGTATGGTGTGCAGCAAACTAATAATAATACAAATAAAATGGAACACAAATCCATTTCAAATTTAAAATCATACCTGAAAAGAGAACCACTATAATTTGGTATAATAATTAATGGGGCTTAAGAAGCATCTATTTAGCAGGTCATAATGATTGCTAAAAACTAATTTAACTGTATCAAAAATACAGGAAAATAATTACATTTATTAAAATTATTAAAATTATTAAAATCTCCTCTAACAAAATAAGGAGGGCTGTCACATACATGATGTAACAATGGATGGTCTCATCAAAAGGGTCGTAAATGAGCCATCCACCGCAACACCCCAAATCCCAGAGCCATTCGGCACATGATGGCAACTGTGCTTCAAATTAACCCCGGATTCAGGTATATTTACAGGCACCAATGGTAAAGCCAAATAACTGCTGTCTGTAAGACCTCCCTCTATTAAACTAGGAATTGTGAATCAAAAAATAAACACAATACAGGCTACATTAGAATCTGTAAAGGATACTAATCAAGTAAAAGATTTTAATAATAGTATGAAGAAGAAATTGGAAAAATTGGACAGGGAAATACAGAAGAAAAAGGTCAAAAAATATTTGCGTGACTCAAATGATTTCCAAACCAATGGTATATACGCATGGCAAGTATCTAGCATTGGCAAGGAAGAAGTGATTAAAGAGGGCGGTGAACCCATCACCACCGAGGCTCAATCTACCAATAATAACAATAAAAAACCTATTGGGAAGGAAGGAGTGATTAGAAATGAAAGGGCGGCTGGTGCAGTTGCAAAAAATGGTGGTCCACAAGGAAGTAGGACTGGACAACCAATTCAACATCAGCAACCAATAAGATCTAATTTACAAGAAAGGGATGGTTATCAATACCAACAATATCCTTCCCCACATCCGAATAGGTCAAATAATCACTTTTATTATCAATCACCAAGAGTAGGTAGGGGGAATACTCCACAGAATAATTATTATCCCTCACGGGATTACCAACAATGGTACCAACACCCTCCCCCGTATCACTACCCGGATCCAAGGAATGAACCACCTATGTATAATAGGTATCAAGCCTTGGCTGATAGTGAATACTATGAAGAGTACCCTAACCGGTATCCAACCTCCTCTTTTTTAGGACATCGAGGGAGAGGGGGGAAGGGTGGGGGAACACCAAGGAAGAACCCCCAACCCAACAAACACAAGGGAGGCGAGAAAGGAGCACCCCCATACCACTTGAACAAAGATTTGGCACCCACTCTAAGAGAAGAAGGGGATGCAGATCAGGCCGACGGAAACAACACAAAAAAGCGGATGCGAAACCATTGAACGCGGGGATATATAATCTGAGTAAAATGGATCTAGGCCCATATGAATTAAACATACTCCAATTGGGATTAAAATGTGCCCCAAAAAAATGTTTAAATAAGTTTGATGTCTATATAGACACGCACAAATTTATTCGAACTTTAAACATGAAAAAATATTTTCTGAGCCAAACAGCGGAAGTTTCGCAAAAGGTCACTTACACTACTGAGAGAATTGATAGCGGATTGAAAAATAAATCCATATTCAATCCCCAGAATCCAAGTAACCATTTCATTGAAGTCTTCAAAAGCCTGGTGCTGAAGGATATTGAAGAACTGGCTCCTAAGAAAATAGTCAATCCTGAATATATTAAAGAGGGCATCAGATCACTTGAAAAAAGGAAGGACATCATTGTGCGCCCCGCTGATAAGGGGGGAGGGGTGGTGGTGATGGACAAAACTTTTTACAGTCAACAATTGAATGAATTATTGGAAGATAACGTGACGTACAAAAAACTTGGAAGTGATCCAACAGATTCTTTCTCTACCCAGTTGGAGTTATTAGTGGAGTGGGGCTATGGCATTAATGCCCTAAACTCCAAGGAGAGACGATATTTGGTACCCAGTGCATGTAGAATTCCCATCATCTACACGTTACCTAAAATCCACAAGAACAGTCAAAATCCTCCAGCCCGCCCTATAGTTAATGGAATAGGATTGGTAACAGCCAGATTGGGTGAATTTCTAGATAAGTTCCTCCAGCCTAGTGTAAAGGCAACCAAGGCCTACTTGAAGGACACTTCAGAATTACTGCAACTGATGGAAGATATTCAACTTAGCACCACTGCTGAAACCTATTTGGTGACAGCTGATGTGTGCTCTTTGTATACCATCATCCAACATGAAGATGCAGCATTAGCGCTTAACTGGGCCTTGAGCAAAAGGGATGATATCCCGTATACACAAAAAAGGTTCTTGGGACATGCATTAGAATATTGCATGTCACACAATTACTTTTGGTGGCAGGGACAATTCTATTCGCAGCAGGTTGGCGTGGCTATGGGAGCCAAATATGCTCCTAGCCTCGCCAACCTGTTCATGGCTGAATGGGAGGATAGGCAGGTGTTCAGTAAACAGCTCCCACAGTTGAAGTTTTACCGCAGGTTCATTGATGACCTCCTGTTTATTTGGGAGGGAACACGTGAATCTGTTGTGGACTTCTTAGAGGGTCTAAATCATAATGTGAATAACATTAAATTGGAATATCAGATAAGTGATGAGACTGTGAATTTTCTGGATTTAACCATTGAAAAGGATAACAATAGACTGAATACTAAAGTATTCTTTAAACCGACGGATCGGAATAGTTATCTGTCAATAGGAAGTGGACATCATCCATCATGGATTAGGAACATTCCAAAAGGCCAAATGTTGAGGGTCCGTCGTAACTGCACGAAGTTGTCAGATTACCAACTACAATCCCAACTATTGAAGACAAAATTTCTGCAGAAGGGATATACAGAAGGCTCTTTAAATGAAATAATCCAGGAGGTATCTGAGATACCAAGAGAACAATGCCTGAGAAAAAAATCTACAGAGGAGATACCAAAAACTGAACACCAATTGGGGTTCATTTCTAACTTCCATTGCCAGTATAAAGAGATCGAAAACATCTATAAAAAACACTGGCATATACTTGGGAGGGACAGACATCTTGGGCAAATAATAACTCAACAACCGAAATTTATATACAGGCGTGCCCCCAATTTCGGTGACCAAGTAGTAAGGAAGATTTTGGACCCCCCAGATAAGCAATTTCTAAAGATTGACTTAAAAGTTTTTTTTGCCTGTAGAAAATGCATTTGCTGTAGGACTGTTAGGGTAAGCAATAGAGGAAAAACTGAAGTCTCTAGTAGTGATGGGGAGTCCTTTGACATTAATGAATTCATCACGTGTAATTCCACACATGTGGTGTACTTAATGTGGTGTCCATGCGGATTACTGTATGTAGGAAGGACCAAAAGGCTTCTGAGGGTACGAATATCTGAACATTTATCAAATATAAGAAAGGGGTTCCGCTTCCATAGTGTGTCATTACACTTTAAGAAAAAGCACAACCAGGATCCGTCTTTATTACAATTTTGTGGGATAGATGTTGTCTATCCAGCCTGGAGGGGTTCCAACAGGGTGAGAGACCTGTCCCAAAGGGAAACCCGCTGGATTTTTCTGCTCAAGTGTCTTAGCCCTAGAGGGTTAAACATTGAAGTCGACTTAAACTGTTTTATTAATAATTTCTGACCAGCTTTGTAGTAATTATAGTGATCATTTTATTTTTTCCTACTTTTTTAGAATGATTTTTTCTATAATAATTGTCTACTGTGCCTGTTCCAATAAGATTTGGTGTTTTTTTATTATTCTTCACATTTTTTTTTTATTATTCTTCATATTACGTATAATTAGGCTCATTTGATTAGTGAGCATCTAGTTCCATGTGGGTTGACACTGTTTGGGATTGTGCAGTAACTTGCACGTTTCTATACAGTGTCTTCCCCTCGCCTTTTGCGGTTGTGACATTTTTATTTAAAAGAGGGAGGTCTTACAGACAGCAGTTATTTGGCTTTACCATTGGTGCCTGTAAATATACCTGAATCCGGGGTTAATTTGAAGCACAGTTGCCATCATGTGCCGAATGGCTCTGGGATTTGGGGTGTTGCGGTGGATGGCTCATTTATGACCCTTTTGATGAGACCATCCATTGTTACATCATGTATGTGACAGCCCTCCTTATTTTGTTAGAGGAGATTTTAATAATTTTAATAAATGTAATTATTTTCCTGTATTTTTGATACAGTTAAATTAGTTTTTAGCAATCATTATGACCTGCTAAATAGATGCTTCTTAAGCCCCATTAATTATTATACCAAATTATAGTGGTTCTCTTTTCAGGTATGATTTTAAATTTGAAATGGATTTGTGTTCCATTTTATTTGTATTATTATTAGTTTGCTGCACACCATACTCTCAACAGTGAGGCTTTAAACCATTTAAACTATTGTTTTGCATTTTTTTACACACTAACAAGCGCAAGCTGTTATGTCTGTGTGTCACTGGGCATCGGCATGTTAGCACTTTGCGGTCATGGGGACACAGGAAGTGTGCAGGTGCAGGATTGAAGTTCTGGTGAGAGGCAGGTGGGAAAGCATAAAGGGAAGTTGTGAGGGAATGAGCAGCCAATCCCATGAATAAGTCCTAGTGACGAAACGTCGGGTGCATGGCTGCATTATTATTGACATTATCGTGACACGCTGAGGCTAAGAACGCTACACGGCTGCTGTGACCCGGAGCTCAGGAGGGGGTGAGAGACCTGTACCGAGCGTACACCTTGGGTCCGCCGTGACCGCAAATCACTGCAGTGCCATCTTACACTTTTTTCTGCTTGCTGTGATTGATTTAAGGCTGGTTTTATTTTCACATCATGTGAGTGTAATATTTGAAGTGTGGTTGTGTATTTGAATAAATTTGGTCGTTACTATTTTACACTATTGGAGCACCTTTTTATTTTTACATGTATGGAACATCCTGTGTTGACACACAAGCTTTCAGCTGATGGTCGTTCACCTTCTAGTGGTTAACTAGCAAGCCTTTGAGCCGAACACGAGAGTGGGAGGCATTTACAGCTGGTGAGTGTATTTTCAAAGGGGAGCTGATACGTGCACGGTGGGGTGGAAGATATTCTCTATTAAGAAGACTACACATCTCTTTTTGGAATATTTCTTTCTTCTTTGGAACATTATTTCACTTTATGGACTATTGTTTTTGAATTTTATCACATGTCACGTGGAGTACAATTTGATTATCACAGTTTCACTAGTGAATGTTATTATATTAGTTTAGTGATTTTCGTTTATTAGCGCTACATTTTCTCCTAATTTTCACCTGCGTGTTTTTAGGTTTAAATTCTGTTTTCATATTTATCATTTTAAGTGGCAGCTTTAGTTAAATATATTTTTTCACATTTTTTTGTATTGGCGCAGTGGTGGTACAAGATATTAGGAGCGGTTGTATTTTGATACCTATTTTTATTATACCTTCTGTACTATTCTCCCTAAAGAATTGTTCTAATAAGTCTTTTATTCTCAGATCAATTTTTTTATCCTGTAACAGTTCTTCGTTCAACCTCCAGCTATTATTCCTAATTTGTACCTCCCCTATATTCCATTGGAGTATTATTGGTGCATGAACTGAGAATGTTGTTATACCAATATTTGTACCCTCCACTGTTTCCAATAACCGATGCTCTGCTAGAAAAAAATCAATTCTTGAGTACGTCCCATGCACAGGGGAGTGGAATGTATAATCCCGTTGCTTTAAGTGTTGTGTTCTCCACACATCCACTAATTGATGTTGGTGCAATTTTTTTTTTAGTTTATTCCTCAGGGCCATTCTAATCTCCCTTGCATGTGACGTACTATCAATCTGCGGCTCCAGACTGAAATTAAAATCTCCAGCCATAATGGCCCCCCCTTTCTTAAATTCCATGAACTCGGCCATTACCCTCATTAAATATTGGATAGACTTTTTGTTTGGTCCATAAACATTTGCCAACGAAACCTCATCTCCATTCAGTTTCCCCTTTATAAATAAGTATCGCCCCTCCGGATCCACTTTCCTCTCCTCTAATATGAACCGGTTTCCCTTGGAAAACCCTATGGCCACTCGTTTATCTCTACTAATAGGTGAGTCCCCATAATACCACAGGGGGTAGTCCTTTGATTTGATATGATTCTACGGTTTGTACCTGCAAAAAAAATGGGTCTCCTGTAGGAGAGCTACATCGGCCTTCATTAAAATTAATTCTCGGATTATATTTGCAGTTTTAATGGGAGCATTTAAACGGGCGTTTCTAAACGCCGGTTTCAGCCTTTAAAAACATGCGTTCAGCAGAGTTTGCACCGGCGTCTCGTGTGCATGGGGCCTAAGCTAAATATTTGTTTTTGGAGGTTTGCTTATTTTCTTATTGTAAATTTAAGTGCCTTTCAAATGAAGAACTGTGATGTCAAGTCATGATCATTGAATAAAAGATGTTCAAAATGTATTTTGTTTTACAGTATAATTATCCTTTAACCACTTCAGCCCCGGAAGGTTTTACCCCCCCTTATGACCAAGCCATTTTTTTGCGATACAGCGTAGCAGAACTTTAATTGACAATCGTGCGGTCGTGCAACGCTGTAAAAATAAAATTTCTGTCCCTTTTACCCACAAATAGAGCTTTTTTTTGGTGCCATTTGATCACCCCAGTTTTTCTGCACTATAAAAAAAAAAGAGCGACAATTTTGAAAAAAACAAACAATATTTTTTACTTTCTGCTATGAAACATATCCATTAAAAAATCTTAAAAAAACAAATGTGTTCATCAATTTAGGCTAATATGTATTCTGCTACATATTGATTGGTTTTTGCAAAAGCAATAGCGTCTACAAACTATGGGATATTTTTATGGCATTTTTTTTTTATATTGTAATGGCAGCAATTTTTAGCTGACTGAGACATTGCAGCGGACAAATTCGACACCTAACTGACACTTTTGACAGTTTTTGGGGAACCGGTGACATTATTACAGTGATAAGTGCTAAAAATCTGCACTGTTACTGTAATAATGACACTGGCAGGGAAGGGGTTAACACCAGGGGCGATCAAAGGGTTAAGTTTGTCTCTAGGAGATGCTTTCTTACTGTGTGGGGATGGACTCACTGTATGAACAGCGAGATCTGTGTTCCTGCTTAGTAGGAACACAAGATGTCGCTGTTCATACCTGACAGGACAGCGATCTGCCTTTTTTACATCTGCAGACCGCCGTCCTGTCTCTCTGGAAAATGATCGCAGGTGGCCGGCGGACATTGCGTCCGCTGGAACCGCTGATTGGCTCCCCCTCTGGCCAATCAGTGCATGCGCCCCCACTGGCCCTTGCACAGAATGACGTACAGGTTTTGCTCAATAGAGCCAACCTGCCGCAGTATATGTACTGCAGCTGGTCGGCAACTGGTTAAGCTGTAATGAGACAAAAGATCAATCACACACTTAGGCAGGGTTCACAATGAGGAATGGAGCGGCTCACAGCAGGGGGTCTAGTGCGTCTCCATTCATCGTTTCAAGTCTGATTTCAGCCCGAATTTTTGGCTGAATTCGGACCTCAAACAAACCAGAAAACACACAGGACTCCTGTGCAATTGGCACCAGAGCCGCTCCGGAGATGAGTGAACTGCATAAAGAGCCAGGCACAATCTCCTGACATGCAAATCGGATGCAGAGAAACCTGAATCCAATTCGCACTGGTGTGAACCCAGCCTTAAGCTGGCCATTCACTGTTCAGTTCACAATCGAGATGGATGGGGGAATCCTCCCAGCTACACCATTGTATTCTGACAGCAAAGAGACTCCCCAGCTGTCAGAATACACAGAGCAACACTGCAGCCATTGGGTGCAGCCACTGATCAAGTGGCTTTTATCCAACAGGACAGTTGAACAGATGTTGATTGGTAGATTGAGTTCTGTTCAACTGCATTGGCTGCACATAGATCGAAATTCAGCCAGTCCCTGCTAAACTGTCCGAATTTCTATCCATGTATGGCTCAAATTCCCCCTCAACCTGGATGAGCCCTACCATTGCAAATAAGGGTTGCCAGCTGTAAGCCATTTGATTGTGAACAGCTAGAGCTCCAACCAATAGTGTTTGTTCGCTGAGAGACTTTCATTATGTATAGCAGCATTAAAGGGTTAACAATCTACTGTGCATTCTAGCTTATAAGGCTCCTGGATTGTGTATGATCCTATGATCAGAATCTTTCATCTTTTCACTTTTCTCCCATTTTGTGATGTTTTTGTAGTGTTTGGGCCAGTTTGTGACCTAATCTTGCTCTATAGACTTTAGATTAACATCTCACAATGTAGCCAAAGAGGCAATATTATAATGGGGAAGGCCTCACCGCTCAGTGAGTGAAATGATCAAGCTGGTTACACAACCTGCAACTGCTTCTCAATTCACTACAGTCAGATAAATGGACTTAATTTCTGATTGGTTGCTCTAGCTTATTGCACTTTTTGAACTACTCCATCAAAAACCATCTTGATTAATTGGCAGGATATGTTTACAAACTGATGGAGCTGTAAAAATTATTAATAATAAAAATGAACTATTCTGTTGCTTTTATATGCCATGGGACAGCAGCAACTGTGAATTCCAGACCCAACACCCTGTATTATGTCTGAACTATTAGGCTTGGTTCTCACTGCTGAAGCCTTTTAATCTCCAAATACGGAAAGGTTTCTTCACTGTAAGAGCTGTGAAAATGTGGAATAGACTCCCTCCCGAGGTGGTTCTGGCCAGCTCTGTAGATTGCTTTAAAGCCTGGATTATTTCCTAAATGTACATGATATAACTGGATACTAACATTTATCGGTAAAGTTCATCCAGGGAATATCCAATTGCCTCTCGGGGGGGGGGGGGGGGGGGGGGATCAGGAAGGATTTTTTCCCTCTGCTGTAGCAAATTGGAGCATGCTTTGCTGGGGCTTTTCACCTTCCTCTGGATCAACTGTTGGTATAGGATTGTGTGATTTTATTTTATTTATTTTTTTCCCTTTTATTGGTTGAACTAGATGGATATGTGTCTTCTTTCAACCAGACTAACTATGTAACTATGATCAGTTAAATTTCCAGTTGTACTTGTAAGGTACCTGTTGGAAGGTTTAGTCCAGAGTGGAACTTTGGCTGGGGGTTAAGGCGTTAGCGTAGTCAGGCAGGCCGAGTCAGCAACGAGTCTTGGCAGCAAGGTACAGAGTCAGAATCCAGAAGCGTGCTCGGGGACAGGCAGGATCTTACACAGGCTGACAGAGTAATGTAGAATTGTCAGGCAAAGAGTGTAATCCAGGAAACAGGCAGAGGTCAAAGTCCAGAAGTTCAGTAACTCAGCAGTATAGGAAGAGACTAATTGTCCCGGGAGCACAGCACATCAAGACAACACCCACTGTGTAAGGACAAGTGGTAGTCTCAGTCTGGACCCCCAGGCCATGCCCCCAATGAGTTTAACATGTGGGTGGAGTGAAACACATTGGGGGCGTGGCCTGACGGGGGTCCAGGCTAAGACTCTCACTTGTCCTTACACAGCACGTCTTGTCTTGATGTGCGGCTCCCGGGACAACTAGCCTCTTCCTTCATTGTTTGGAGCATAGACAAGCTCCCTTCCCGGCGGGCACAGGACTTTACTTCCAATCAAATGAATACTGGGGCTATCTGAGCACATGAGTCTCTATCTCATCCTGTTTATTATTACGGGTTATTTTGGGGTAGCAGCATGATTTCTGGAGATGTATTTACTTCCATGTAGCCTGGGTGGCTCACACACATCCTTAACTCAGCAGTATGTCACACACCCAGGGAAACGGATCCAACACACAGGCATAGTCCACAGGAAGTACTGCAATTTAAGCTGATCTGATTGTGGATTGATCGCAGCTGGAAGGCAAGGCAGGTGGGGCTAGAGAGTACCAAGAGCAGAGGTGCTATGTAAGGTGTATACTGCATGACTCCAGTGACAGAGGGAACAGAGCTGCAGCCCAAAGACAGCAGGACCCAGGTTCAATCCCAGACACATGACAGTACTGTTTTTAGGATGATATGCATGCTTGTTCCTAGGGACAGGGGAGGTAGAGGAATCTGTTGACACCTCTGGAGCCAGTTTGTCTTGGGTGAAAACAGTAGCAGTCAAATAGGAAATATCCATCCTAGCCCATCCATTTTGTGCTTGTAAAGGTTCCAATATATCTTGGGTAAGGCCATATATAAACATCTCCTGATCTGGCCATAAACAACTGTGCTGTCTATGGGTATATTTTGGGGCAGATAATGTTTACAGAATTTATTCAGCAACGGTAATCTGGCCTTATACCTCCAGCACCCTGCTGCAAGTGTGACAGTAAAAAAGTTTAGTAAAGGCCCGTATACGCGATATGAAAATCGGATGGAAAAATTCATACGACGAGCTGTCTACGGATTTTTTGATCGTTAGTATGGTGCTTTCGACAGCCAATTTCGCTTTTTCGGCAGACAAAAATTTTGTCTGATGTGAACTCAACGTCTGATTTTTGTTTCATTAGTACAGTTTTCGGGCAAAAAAAATAATAAGAGCAAGACTACGCATGCTCAGAAACGAAAGAATACATACAAACACATTACGTCACTTCTGGTGTTTTTATTCTGTCGTCTGTAAATTTTTGTATTGTGAGTAACCTCTTCACTTTCGACATGAGACTAGCATGCCACAAAAAACGGACGTTCGGTCGTCCGAAAATCTAAGCGTGTATACGGGACTTAAGCAACATTGTTGTGCTTAGCCTGTTGGGTTTTCTTTGTAATGGTTACTTTGGTTAGTTAATATTTAAATTACCCTGTATTAAAGAAAGAAGGTAACAAGTTAAGTGTATTGTAATATCTTTATCACACTTGTTACATAGAAACCAAAAGATATTTCTTCTGAAGACAGAATTATTTTTTTCTTTAGATTGCAGAGTGGCTATCAGATGAACAGTGCCAAGCCATTTGTATGAAAATGGATGAATCTCACCGGCCAGTGAAACTACGCAAAGTGGTTTTAGGATATCCTAGTGGCTCTAATCAAACAGAATATAAATTTGATCTAACACTTAACTATAAGGTAGCAGGTGTTATACAGACCTATTCCGACCAAAAGCCAACGCTTGTGGTAAGTATAATTTTTGTTTCAATTTTACTATCCATTTTCTTGTTCCCTCTAAGAATTCTGCTTATTCTGAAATAAAAATCTTAGTTTTGTGCCACCAGGAAAGGAGTACAGCATGCTGCTTTTATCCTCGCAAAGGATGCAAAATTTATTATGAGCATTGAACATAAGCAAAGGTTTGTTTTTTTATACTAACCTGTTAACACCGTTTTTTTTACAATTTTTTACTAAATACCTTGGACTGTTAAGTTTACAAAAAGGGGTAATTTAGGGGGTATTTGTACTGTCCTGTCATTTTAGGGCCTCAAAAAATGAGATAGGCAATCAGTACATCAGGATTGATACATTTTTAACCACTTAAGCCCCGGACCATTTTGTAGCTAAAGGACCAGAGGTGTTTTCAGAATTTTGCACTGCGCTGCTTTAACTGTAAATTGTGCGGACATGCAATGTTGTACCGTAACAAAATTTGCGTCCTTTTCTTCCCACAAATAGAGCTTTCTTTTAATGGTATTTGATTGCCTCTGCAATTTTTTTTTTTTGCGATATAAACGGAAAATACTGAAAATTTTGAAAAAAAATGATATTTTCTACTTTTTGTTATAAGAAAAATCGAATAAACTCAATTTTAGTCATACATTTAGGCCAAAATGTATTCAGCCACATGTCTTTAGTAAAAAAAAATGTCAATAAGCGTATATTTATTGGTTTGCGCAAAAGTTATAGCGTCTACAAACTAGGGTACATTTTCTGGAATTTACACAGCTTTTAATTTATGACTGCCTATCTCATTTCTTGAGGTGCTAAAATGGCAGGGCAGTACAAAACCCCCCCAAATGACCCCATTTTGGAAAGTAGACATCCCAAGGAAATTGCTGAGAGGCATGTTGAGCCCATTGAATTTTTTATTTTTTTTGTCTCAAGTGATTGAATAATGACTAAAAAAAAAAAAAAAAAAAAAAAGTTGGCACTAAATGATATATTGCTCACACATGCCATGGTTATATGTGGAATTGCACCCCAAAATACATTTTGCTGCTTCTCCTGAGTACGGGGATACCACATGTGTGGGACTTTTTGGGAGCCTAGCCGCGTACGGGCCCCCGAAAACCAAGCACCGCCTTCAGGATTTCTAAGGGCGCAAATTTTTGATTTCACTCCTCACTACCTATCACAATTTCGAAGGCCATAAAATGCCAAAATAGCACAAAACCCCCCAAATGACCCCATTTTGGAAAGTAGACACCCCAAGCTATTTGCTGAGAGGCATGGTGAGTATTTTACAGCTCTCATTTGTTTTTGAAAATGAAGAAAGTAAATAATTTTTTTTTTTTTCAATTTTCAAAACTTTGTGACAAAAAGCGAGATCTGCAAAATACTCACCATACCTCTCAGCAAATAGCTTGGGGTGTCTACTTTCCAAAATGGGGTCATTTGGGGGGGTTTTGTGCCATCTGGGCATTCCATGGCCTCCGAAACTGTGATAGGCAGTGAGGAGTGAAATCAAAAATTTACACCCTTAGAAAGCCTGAAGGCGGTGCCTGGTTTTTGGGGTCCCGTACGCGGCTAGGCTCCCAAAAAGTCTCACACATGTGGTATCCCCGTACTCAGGAGAAGCAACAGAATGTATTTTGGGGTGTAATTCCACATATGCTCATGGCATGTTTGAGCAATATACCATTTAGTGACAACTTTGTGCAAAAAATAAAAAAAATAAAAATAAATTGTCTTTTTTCCGCAACTTGTGTCAACATATAAAATATTCAATGGACTCGACATTTGAACTGTTCTGGCATTTTATACACAACATTAGGAAGCTTACATCCACTCTTCTAACCACTTATAGACAAAGCCCTTTCTGACACTTTTTGTTTACATGAAAACGTATTTTTTTTTTGCAAGAAAATTATGTTGAACCCCCAAACATTATGTATTTTTTTAAAGCAAAGGCCCTACAGATTAAAATGGTGGGTGTTGCATTTTTTTTTCCACACAGTATTTGTGCAGCGATTTTTCAAACGCATTTTTTGGGGAAAAAATACACTTTTTTTAATTTTAATGCACTAAAACACACTATATTGCCCAAATGTTTGATGAAATAAAAAAAATGATCTTAGGCCGAGTCCATAGATGGCAAACACGACATGCTTTAAAATTTCGCACAAACGCGCATTGGCGACAAACTACATACATTTTTAAAAGCCTTTAAAAGCCTTTAAAGGTTACCACGTTAGATGTACAGAGGAGGTCTACTGCTAAAATTACTGCCCTCGATCTGACCTTTGCGGTGATACCTCACATGCATGGTGCAATTGCTGTTTACATATGACGCCAGACCGACGCTTGCGTTCGCCATTGCGCAAGAGCAGGGCAGGACAGGGGTGCTTTTTTTTTTTTTTTTTTTCATTATTAATTTTGCTTTTTTATTTTATTTTTAAACTGTTCCTTCCATATATATAATTTTTTTTATCATTTTTATTGTTATCTCAGGGAATGTAAATATCCCCTATGATAGCAATAGGTAGTGACAGGTACTCTTTTTTTGAAAAAACTGGGGTCTATTAGACCCTAGATCTTTCTCCTGCCCTCAAAGCATCTGACCACACCAAGATCGGTGTGATAAAATGCTTTCCCAATTTCCCAATCGCGCTTTTTATATCCGGGGGGGGACATTCCCTCCCACTGCTTGTAAAAGCAGTCCAGAGGCTAATTAGCCACTGGGATTGCTTTTACATGAAAGCCGGCCTCTGGCTGAAAAGAATGATACCAAGATGATACCTAAACCCACAGGCATCAATCTGGTATAACCATTCAAAGTCCAGCAACATGCTAGTCCTTGTTGGACATGTATTGTAATCTTTTTTTTTCATGCAGCCTGTTGGCTGAACGAAAAAAGAGATTGATCGGTGGGTATGCCCACCATTAGAATACCGCCCTTCATCTACCCACTTCTAATGATGGGCAAACATGCACCATTTATATATGCCGAAGCATGGGGGCATCCTCCCGCAAAAGTTATGCCGCACACACATGGTCAGACTTTTCCACGGGCAAGCCTCCATCGGAATTTCGACCGTATGTACGCGGCATTAGGAGAAAAATCGCTCCTCCGCCCCTGCTGCCCCAATGCTTCGGCATATATGCTTTTTTTTTTAACTGTGGTGGTGAAATCACCTCCTACAGCACTGGAGTCGCAGGGATCAGGCCTGTCTCTGCGAACGCTGCAGTTATGTGTGTTGTGTTTTGTAAGTGACAGCGACCGATCGATACTGCACTTGGGTGGCCTGGGCTGGACAGAGGGGCAAAACGCAGGTGCTAGCAGGTATCTGAGCTGATCCCGCTAACACTGCGTTTTTGGGAACCCTAAACTGCTGGGGACGCTAGTATAGATCTGATCAGATCAGATATTGATCTGTTCAGATACTATACCACTAAAGGAGGTGTATGCTTCACGCGTGGGTGTTAGCGTTACTGGCACTAACCTGACGCTGCCTGGGGTGTGACGCAGAACCTCTCTGATGCTAAAACCTAATTGATATCACCCGCCGGGCGATCAGGGGGTTAAACCTTTATTGGGTTATATATGGCGGGTGCCCTGACACTATAAAAAGCAAACTAACTAACCAGCATCACCCGTAACACTTATATGGTGATCACTGGTGAAAGGGTTAACTAGGGGCAATCAGGGGGTTAAACCTTTATTAGGTAATATATGGGGGTACCCGACGCTATAAAAACCTGCGGCGAACCTAAAAAAAATAACTGGCTACCTATCGGCATCACCGACACTAAAACAGCGATCAGAAAAACGATCGCTTAGTGACAGCGGTGCTAGGGGGTGAAAGGGTTACCTGGGGGGCAAACAAGGGGTTAAACCTTTATTTTAGGTAATATATGGGGGTACCCGACGCTATAAAAACCTGCGGCGAACCTAAAAAAAATAACTGGCTACCTATCGGCATCACCGACACTAAAACAGCGATCAGAAAAACGATCGATTAGTGACAGCGGTGCTAGGGGGTGAAAGGGTTACCTGGGGGGCAAACAAGGGGTTAAACCTTTATTTTAGGTAATATATGGGGGTACCCAACGCTATAAAAACCTGCGGCGAACCTAAAAAAATAACTGGCTACCTATCGGCATCACCGACACTAAAACAGCGATCAGAAAAACGATCGCTTAGTGACAGCGGTGCTAGGGGGTGAAAGGGTTACCTGGGGGCGAACAAGGGGTTAAACCTTTATTTTAGGTAATATATGGGGGTACCCGACGCTATAAAAACCTGCGGCGAACCTAAAAAAAATAACTGGCTACCTATCGGCCTCACCGACACTAAAACAGCGATCAGAAAAACGATCGCTTAGTGACAGCGGTGCTAGGGGGTGAAAGGGTTACCTGGGGGGCAAACAAGGGGTTAAACCTTTATTTTAGGTAATATATGGGGGTACCCGACGCTATAAAAACCTGCGGCGAACCTAAAAAAAATAACTGGCTACCTATCGGCATCACCGACACTAAAACAGCGATCAGAAAAACGATTGCTTAGTGACGGCGGTGCTAGGGGGTGAAAGGGTTATCTGGGGGGTGGGTTAGGGGGCTACACTGGACCTAAAACTAACAGCCATGGCACTTTTACAGTCACAAATGTCACTGATTGCAGTGATCAGTAAATAAATGGTCACTGCAATCAGTGACACTGTGACTGGGGGGTGTCTGGGGGGCGATTTATGTTCCTATGTGTCCTGGTGTCAGTGTAGTGTTTGTGCACTAACCTGACATCTTCTCTCATGCGGCGCTCGGTATATGTGAGTGCCGCATGAGGGATGACATCACTTCCTCCTGCCTGTGTAAACATCACACAGGCAGAGGAAGCATTCGATTCGCTGGGAGCGATCGCGAGGGGGTGGCCAGAATCGAATGGCGGCCCCCTCATCAAGGATCGCTCCCGAAGCGATCCCGGCCGCCCACTATACCGGAGGTGGGTCCGATCGGACCCCCCACCCATACGAAGGCAGTCACGTACAGGTCTGTGATTGTGCCTGTCCGTGCCATTCTGCCGACGTATATTTACAGTGGGCGGTCGTTAAGTGGTTAAATCTTTATACCGTTTGTAGACTAAAACTTTCACACAGACTAAATAATATACACCGATTTGAGTTATTTTTAACAAAGAAACATAGCATGATACATTTTGTCCTAAATTTATAAGGAAATATTATTTATTTGCAAAGTTTTGTAACCGAAAACCTTTTTTTTTCACATTTTTCACTCTTTTCCCCTATAGAGCAAAAAAACAAAACAAACACAGTGCTGATTTAACACTACCAAAATAAAGTTCTATCTATCCCAAAAAATGTCATTCAGAGTAACAGCACTGAAAGTTGAAAGATGGCAGGAAGGGGTGAAAGTGTCTGGTTTCAATGTGCTTTAACACCCCCCCCCCTCTTTTTTTTTTTTCTTTATTTACATGTAATGGTAATTTATAAATGAAATCTACTGATAACTCAATTCTGCAGGTTACGCAAGAAGAACAGAATGTGACTCTCCCTGTGTCATTAAGCTCTTTGAGAGCCAGACACAGTGCTCTGTTTACCAGGAGCACACATAGCATCTTGATACAGAGCAGACCAGTGGCGGCTGGTGCTCAAATTTTTTGGGGGGGCGCAAACTGAAAAAAAACAAACACATCAATTGCCGCCACTGTGCCCATTAAACGCAGCCACTGTGCCCAAACGCCACTAGTTTGTCCCCAAATGCAGCCAGTTTCCCCCCAATATACAGCCAGTTTGTCCCCCCAATATACAGCCAGTTTGTCCCCCCAATATACAGCCAGTTTGTCCCCCAATATACAGCCAGTTTGTCCCCCAATATACAGCCAGTTTGTCCCCCAATATACAGCCAGTTTGTCCTCATAATACAGCCAGTTTGTCCCCCCCAGCCCTGCACTTACCTTCCTCGGGTCAGCGCCGTCCTTCTTCCGTCCTCGATGTCTTCTCCCGCCCTCGATGTCGCTTCAGCCAATCAGGTTACCGGTAACCAGACCCGGTGAACCTGATTGGCCAGGGAACGCACCCCCGTGCGTCCTCTCATTAGGTATTTAGAAGCCGATTACAGCCCTCAGGCTGTAGTCGGGAAGCCTATCGGAGCCTGCTGGCTCTGATAGGCACTTCTACAGGCCAACCAGACGCTGTGATTCAGATGGCCGGCGCTCAAGGGGCCGGCCATCTGAATAGTGGGCGGCAGCAATACATAGGTTCATGCAATGCATGAACCTATGTATTGTTGTGGTGAGTGACGGCCGGGCGCAGAAGCGAGCGGTAGCGGCGCTTCTGCGCCCACTATGGTCGCGCCGTCATGTGTAAAAAAAAAGACATTTAAAAAAAGCAAAAAAACCTCTTAAAGGGCCCGTATTTTTTTTTTTTGGTGACCACAGGAGGGGGGGCGGCGCCATTGGAGCAGACGGTTGCCGTACAGCCAGTGGAGCAAGGTTACACAAGGAAAGCAATGATCTCCTGTGTGATCTGCAGGACTGAGCTATCAGTTTGGTAGCTCTGTCCTGTACAGTGCAGGTGATGTCCAGATGATGCAGGGACAGGAGAGGTACTTTTTATGCCTCTGCCTTGGTTTAGCCCTGATTTCAAATGACGTTTGGTAAACTTATCTCAACAGTAGACACTTTTGCCATTAGTGCGGATGTAAAAAAGAGTACCCAGTGTGTTATTATATTTATACACAGTATGTATATACACATATATATGTATGTATAATTTTTTTCAGTTTTTGTCCTCTTGTATGGGGGGGGGGGGGGAGGGGGGGGTTTAGAAAGCTGGACCAAAAACTGTAGTTGGATATGTTGGGCATTCCTTACGAGTCCAAGGCATTTTTTTTTTATAGTTTTTGGTGCAAATTGGAAACCACAATAATTACATTGATGTTCAAACACAGTTATTATAATCACAAGATATCAGTCCAACTAACCATCATATGATGACTTTTGCTTTATTGTAGTAGGACATTTTGGCTACAGTGTAATGGTTGATTTTCTTGCTTTATGTTGTTTTTTTTTTCATTGTATTAGGCTACAGAGGTCTGCTAATGTAATAAAAGATGGAAAATTGAGAGGCAAGTTTTTCATTACTATGTGTTTGTTTTAGTCATAATCCTATAAAACCACTGATGGATTTCCCAAATCACACAAGCGAGATAGATGGAGAAATTCTCCTTGCTGTGCCATTTTTTATTTTGACAGCGGGTCTCCACTGTCAGAATACACTGATCAGTGGCTGCAGCCAGCTGATCGAGACAAGTTTTCCAGTATTCTTGTTTGACGGAAGTCAATCATTAGATTGACCTACGTCGAGCTGGAATGGCCATAGATGGATCAGAATTTGGCCGGTCCCTGCTGAACTAGACAAATTTTAATCTATGTAAATATATATATAAAACCTTGCAAGCTACTCTAGAGCAACCTGAGACTGCAATCCGGGTCAGGTATACAGTAAGGCTGGCCATACATTATACAATTTTCTTCTATAGATTTCCTTTTGATTTACCAAAACCATATAATATGAGGTCAAATCTAAACACTTTCAATTTGTGTGCAATCAGGCAGGCCCTTGTACTACACAGTTGAAGGTAAATCTAATGAACTTGAATAAGAAAATTGTATGGTGTATGACCAGCTTAACCTGAGGTTACAACCTAGTGTCAGGTGTGGTATAACAATTCCTGTGAAACCAAAGTGCAAATTCACAGCTGCTAAGCATTGATCACAATCCCATAATCTGTAAAAACATATATACAAGAAACAAAAAAATGCAGCGCTGTGTGATACTGAACCTTACAAATGCATGCATAGTGCCATAAACAATGAAAATCAATATTGCTAAAAAATTTAACTATGAACATATATATATATATATATATATATTTTTTTTTTTTGTGTAACAAGCAAGCTCATAGTGAAATAAATGGAATATTATTCCTTAATATCAAGTGTCCAAAAAAATATTTTTTTCTCCCAATTTTCAACAATCCGCAGAGACAAAAGTGCAAATTGAGGTATTATACATATTACTGTCCAAAAAGTGACTAGTGATGATAATCTTGATCAGAAGAGGGTGACTTCACACACTTGACCCCCCCCCCTCCAACCCGTGTGAATGCGCTTACCTCCAACAGTGTGGCCGCACACTTCAGTTTGGTCCACATAAGCAGTTGAACCACTTCTGGGCTCTGAGTAAAACTGGCTCAGCAGGATCCCACAGGAAAATCCAGAGAGGTTGTCCTGAATTTTAAAACAAGAAAGAGGCTGGATAGTGCATTATCGCTAGTTGAAAAATTCATTTAGAAAACATAACATCAGGGTACTCACACATTTTAGGTGCTTCCAGCGCACCATACTATAAGGCCCCTTTCACACATGCGGATCCCGTGAGGATCCGTTTTTGGACATCCGCTTGCTCAGTGGGGATCGCTCCGTTGATCCCTGCTGAGCCGGCAGATGACAGGTCTGTCTCTGCACACTGTGCAGGGACCGACCTGTCAGAGCGCTGCTCTCCTCTATGGGGGATCGGATGAAGACGGACCGTTGAGTCCGTTTTCACCCGATCCAATCCACCAGACGAATGCAAAATAGGGTTTGCATCCGTCACACTTTAGCAGAGAGGATCGGATCGGGGCTGATCGGATGTCAGCGGACATGTCACCGCTGAAATGCGACGCTCCATAGAGGTACATGGAGGGGGGCCGTTAAGGTCCGCCTAAAAAAACTGACAGGCAGATCTGAACGGTCCGCCCATGTGAAAGGGGCATAAAAAGCATCAAGCATAGGATTCCTCTACAAACAACTTCCAAACTTGTATGTGTGAGCAGCTTGTACAAACAAACTGCTGCTGATGCTTGAATACATGCTTGTTTGTACAAGCTGCTGACACATACAAGTTTGGAAGTCGTTTGGAGAGAAATCCTATGCTTAATGCTTTTTATAGTTTGGTGCGCTAGAGGCACCTTTTTTATGTTCATAGTTACATTTTTTTGCAATATTGATTTCATTGTTTATGGTACTATCTATGCATTTGTAAGGTTCAGTATCACACAGCGCTGTATTTTTTTGTATATACATTTTAATCTATTTATGGCCAGCTTTAGTAGGCCTAATAGTATACAGTATCTCACAAAAGTGAGTACACCCCTCACATTTTTGTAAATATTTTATTATATCTTTTCATGTGACAACACTGAGTGCCGGTTCACACTGGGGCGACCTGTCAGGCGACTTAGCCACCTGACAAGTCGTGCTCCATGCAGTGCAATGGAACCGTTCCAATCTGAGCGACTCAAGTCGCTCTGACTTAGAAAAAGGTTCCTGTACTACTTTGCAGTGATTTCGGAGCGGCTTGCATTGACTTCTATTAACCACTTAAGCCCCGGACCAATACGCAGCATAATGACCAGGCCCCTTTTTGCGATTCGGCACTGCATCGCTTTAACTGACAATTGCGCGGTCGTGCGACGTGGCTCCCAAACAAAATTGGCGTCCTTTTTTTCCCACAAATAGTTTTCTTTTGTTGGTATTTGATCACCTATGCAGTTTTTATTTTTTGCGCTATAAACAAAAATAGAGCGACAATTTTGAAAAAAAATTAATTTTTAACTTTTTGCTATAATAAATATCCCCAAAAAATATATAAAAAAACGTTTTTTTTCCTCATTTTAGGCCGATACGTATTCTTCTACATATTTTTGGTAAAAAAAATCGCAATCGCGTTTATTGATTGGTTTGCGCAAAAATTATAGCGTTTACAAAATAGGGGATAGTTTTAAGGCATTTTTATACTTTTTTTTTTTTTTTTTTACTAGTAATGGCGGCGATCAGCGTTTTTTTTTTTCGTGACTACGACATTATGGCGGACACATCAGACACTTTTGACACATTTTTGGGACCATTGTCATTTTTACAACGATCAGTGCAATAAAAATGCACTGGTTACTGTAAAAATGACACTGGCAGTGAAGGGGTTAACCACTAGGGGCGCTGGAGGGGTTAAGTGTGCCTAGGGGCGTGTTTCCAACTGAGGGGGTGTGTGGCTACTAGTGACACATCACCGATCTCTCTGCTCTGATTACACAGAGCAGAGATCGCTGACATTGTCAGTAGGGGAGCGGGGAGTTGTTGTGTTTACACTAACATCTCCCCGCTCCATGCCTCCGTGAGACGATCCCGGGGATACCCACGGCGATCGAGTCCGCGGGACCCGCGGTCCGACTCAAGGGGAAGGCAAGGGGGTCGCGAGCGGCCCCGACGTCGGCAGTTAAAAGGCCACGTACAGGTACGTGATTGTGCCTGTACGAGCCATTCTGCTGACGTATATATACAGTGAGGGGTCCTTAAGTGGTTAAAGTCAGACAACTTTGAAGCCGCTCCTGTGTGAACTGGCACTTAAGAAATGACACTGTGCTACAATGTAAGGTAGTGAGTGTACAGCTTGTATAACAGTGTAAATTTGCTGTCCCCTCAAAATAACTCCGCACACAGCAATTAATGTCTAAACCGCTGGGAGCAAAAGTGAGTACACCCCTAAGTGAAAATGTCCAAATTGGGCCCAAAGTGTCAATATTTTGTGTGGTCACCAATATTTTCCAGAACTGCCTTATCCCTCTTGGGCATGGACTTCACCAGAGCTTCACAGGTTGCCACTGGAGTCCTCTTCCACTCCTCCATGACGACATCACTGAGCTGGTGGATGTTAGAGACCTTGCGCTCCTCCACCTTCCGTTTGAGGATGCCCCACAGATGCTCAATATGGTTTAGGTCTGGAGACACCTGAGACCTTGTAACACTAATGAGTCAGATGACACAGGGGAGGGAAAATGGCTAATTAGGCCCATTTGGACATTTTCACTTAGGAGTGAAAATCTGAGGAATTCCTGAGATTATCTACGGATTTGAAAAACAGATTAATCAAATGGGATTCCGAAACTCAAAATAAGAAAAAGAAAAAGTTCATCAGAGATGTGGATGACTTTGGGAAAAATTGTGTGTTTAAGTGGCAAGTGGCCCCTCCAGATGTGAGTTCTACACAGGTGAACACGGACCCTTCCAATGTATACATGGCCAACACCCCACTCCCCACCCCTAGGGGGGGCGAGGTCTATGTCTATGATAATTTGGAATATCCGGTTGTGGGAACACCTCTGAATGATGGTCACTATCAGGTAGTCTCCAATAAAAAGGGCAAAAACAAAAGAGGACGGGGAAAGAGAGGTGGTTATCATCACTCCCCATATCGGCATCAGGTATATAATGCACCCCCGAGGGAGAATGACTCTTATGGTGGCTATCAGCAACAGCAGCCTAATTACTCACATACTAGTGAGTATAATGGCTCCTATGCTGATAGAGGTAATCGATCAAACCACTATCAGAACAACTATGCACATAATAATTACGATACCTTTGCCTATGGAGGTTCAGCTCCGCCACAACACGTAAATCAATTACCCATACATAATCGCTTTTCACCCCTGGCATATAAGGGCCCACGTGGGGGTGGGGATTTTCGCGGAGCACCGAGAGGTGCAGGGAGAGGTGCCCCCTTCATCCCCCCCAATCTGGGAGGCTGGCGGGGGACACAACCCCAGCAGCCTATTCAGGAAGGGGTGCCCCTGCGAATAAGAAAAGCAAGAGAGGAAGGAGAGGAGGCAGGAGAACTCAAAAGAGTAAAGCCCCAATAGGTGCGGGGATTTATAATTTGAGTGGAACACCCCTTAGTGAAGAAGAAATTAAAGTACTTGATAAGGGTCTCAAATATGCTCCTACTCGCAATCTAAATAAATTTCAAACGTATGTTAACTTGCAAAAGTTCATTCGTAGTTTGAACATTAAGAAATATTTCTTTCTCGTACATCACGGGACACAGAGCGGCATAGTCATTACTATGTGGGTTATATAGTTTACCTTCAGGTGCTGGCACTGGCAACTTCCAAACCGGAAGTACCCTCCCCTATATAAGCCCCTCCCATCCGGGAGCACCTCAGTTTTTTGCCAGTGTCTAAGGTGTTGGCCAAGAAGTAACATGTGTTTTTCACTGAGCTTGCGTACAGGTTCTTTTGGGCCTCAGTAAGCTATTCCGGATCCGACCAAAAAAGCTTCATAGCTAAACGGTCGGTACCCGGGCCTTGCAGAGAAGAGCAAGGTTTTGCCTGTAATGCTTCTCTTAGGAGAGCTGGACCCTGGGATCCAGAGCTCTGGTCATACCCACGACCAAGATGTTTTCTGTGCAGGGTGCTATACAGGTCCAGGGGAGTGGAATCCTTGGGAACCCGGTCCCTGAAGGTTTAATTACAATGCCTGCCGTGATAGGTGAAGTTTGGGCTTCTGTGGACCAAACAGAGTCCTGCGGCGGGGAAAAGGTAAGTGGGGGCCCCTCAGGAACTTGGTTCTATTGAGGGGACCCCCAAGCCTAATATGTCTTTCTGCCTGTTACCTAACGGTATTCCCGCTAAATATCTGTGCATGCCTGTAACTACTAAAAAATGTAATAATTTTAATAGTGGTCAAGAAAAAATAAAATAAAATATATAGACTGCGGTACCTGTGTTAATCCACTAGAGGCCGCTGTGAAACGTTTCTTGTCATGTGGACTTTTTTCTTTTCATCAGAGCAAGTCCAGGCAGATGGTGAGTTCTCTTGTGGGAAACTGCTTCCTCTGCCATGTTGCAATGTTCATCCATCCCCCGGCCTGCGGCAAACATGGCCCTGTCTCCTGTCCCTAGTTTCCCTTTTCAAAAAAGAGCGCCGAAGGCGCACGTGCCCGCGCGCGTGCGCGGGCACGCGCCTCTCTATATAGAGGTGAGTGGAAAAGGGGGCGGAGCTTGGTGGATGACGCTCTGTGCGCGCCGCAGCGCTTCTGCGCATGTGCGGGCGTCCCAGCATGTTAAAAGGCACAATTATGTGTTGTGAGCTGGCTATGGTGCAGAAACAGAGCTGGCAACATTTAAAGAAAGGCATACAGCAAGCGGTTGATGCAGGCATCCCCATAGAAAGGCACATTAGTAGACACCAACTGTTTATATAGCAGCATTTGTGCTAGACTATTGTCAGTAAGTGGTGTATTTCGGCTGAAATACCTCAGCTTTGGGCTTAGGAAAATGCCGTCTAAAAACTCCGGGACTAAGAATCCCAGGAAGCATAGGGGGTCTCCATCGGGCTCTGAGGATCTTGGGCATGCTTCGGCTGCACCAATCTCCCCTGAAAAATCAAAGGTTAGTGACCGTAGAGCACCCTCAGGAGTACCTGGTACTGTGGCTGTCCTCAGTTCACCTGCTCCTGTGTATGTAACAGAGGAGGTTTTTTCCTCAGCTCTGGGAGGGTTGGAAGAGAGATTGACAACATTGATCGCTGCTTCCCTGTCAGAGGGAAAGCGCGCCCGATCTCCGTCTCCTCCCTCAGAGTACCTGTTAGCGGAGCAACAGTCCCATACAGGGATCGACCTACCTGAAGGGGATCAGGACGAGGTTGATTCTGTTGTAGAGGAATCAACAGTGGAAGAACCATTCTCAGCATCACATGCTGAAAGATTATGGGTTCAGTCCCTGACTAACATGGTCCGATCAGCATTTAAAATGCCTCTTGCGGAGCCATCATCCACTTCTGTCTCCTCGTTGGGGTCGCTAAAAGCCCCCCAGACTGTTTGTTCCTTTCCAATCCATCCTTTACTGGAAGGGCTCATTTACCAGGATTGGGAACATCCTGATAAAATATTTACTCCTCCCAAGAGATTTCAGGTGGTCTATCCCATGGAGGATAAGTTCATCAAAAAATGGAAGGTGCCTACAGTGGACGCAGCCATCTCTTGTGTGAATAAATCACTGACATGTCCAGTAGATAATGTCCAAATGTTCAAGGACCCAATAGATAAAAAATTGGAGTCCTTATTAAAATCTGCTTTTGCTACAGCAGGCTTGGTGACACAACCAGCAGTGGCAGCTATTGGGGTCTGCCAAGCAGTGAAGGATCAGTTGAAACAGGTCTTAAGGGACTTGCCAGATCAGCAGGCTCTTGCCCTAGCTGATCTACCTAGAGCCTTATGCTTTGCGGTTGACGCTATAAAGGATTCAATCCATCAGGCCTCCCGCCTTACGCTGTCTGTAGTACATATGCGCAGGCTTCTGTGGCTCAAAAACTGGTCTGCTGAAGCTCCCTGTAAAGAATTGCTGGTCAGCTTCCCATTTCATGGTGAACGCTTATTCGGGGAAGACCTGGACAAATATATCCAGAAAATTTCCAGCGGTAAAAGTACACTCTTGCCGGTTAAAAACAGAGTTAGATGTCCCTCTTTTAAGAGGCCTGCTTCTCCAGTCCCTAGGACATTGGCTGTGAAACAGTTCCGACGGCCTCCTCGGTCAAATCCCGGGGGTAAAAATCAGGGACAATTGCAGGGTAACAAGAAACCCTGGGTCAGGAGAGGTACAAAACCTCCCCCAAAGTCAAATACATGAAGGGTTGCCCCCACTCAATCGGGTGGGGGGAAGACTTCAGTTGTTCGCAGAGACCTGGCGGGACACGATCAGAGACAGATGGGTGCTCTCCGCAGTAAGTCTGGGATACAAATTGGAGTTAAAAGACTCCCCTCCTTCCCATTTTATAAGGTCAAACGTGCCAAGGGATCCCCAGAAGAGAGGATCCCTCCTGTTGGCACTAGAACATTTATTGCTCCAAGCAGTAATTATAGAGGTTCCCCTGGAAGAATGGGGGTTCGGGTTTTACTCAAACCTCTTTACAGTCCCGAAGCCAAACGGGGACGTGAGGCCCATATTAAATCTAAAAGGGCTAAACAAATTCCTACATATCAGGACTTTCCGGATGGAGTCGATCCGATCGGTGGCCACTGCCCTACAAGGGGAGGAATGGTTAGCCTCGATCGACATCAAAGATGCTTATTTGCACATTCCCATCTTTCCAGTCCACCAAAAATTTCTACGCTTTGCAGTAGAAGGGCGCCATTTTCAGTTCAGAGCCTTACCCTTCGGTCTGGCCACAGCACCACGAGTGTTCACAAAAATTCTGGCCCCATTATTGGCCAATCTAAGAACACGAGGTGTAACGATAATGGCATATCTAGACGACTTGTTGCTGATAGACCACTCAGTGGAAAAACTAGAAGTGGTTGTTCACGAGACAATCGAGTATCTGGAATATCACGGTTGGATTATCAACCGAGACAAGTCAGCCCTAAAACCAGTCAAAAGTCTGGAATACTTGGGGCTAAGGCTGGATTCAGACCAGAGAAAATGTTTCTTGCCTCAAGAAAAGGTGTCGTCTTTGAGAGATTTGATCCACCTAGTGGGTACAAAAAGACAGCCATCCATACGCCTGTGCATGAGGCTGCTGGGAAAAATGGTGGCATCATTCGAAGCAGTACCCTACGGTCAATTCCATTCAAGGAATTTGCAAAGGGCTATACTGTCAGCCTGGAACAAAAGAGTTCAGGCCCTAGACTTACCAATGTCCTTGTCCCCTTCCGTTCACAAAAGCCTCCGTTGGTGGTTGGTTCCCCAGAATCTGGAAAAAGGGAAATCCTTCAGTCCGATTTCTTGGAAGGTGGTCACTACAGATGCCAGCCTTATAGGCTGGGGAGCAGTACTGGAGCAATGGTCTCTCCAGGGCAGATGGTCGGATGCAGAAAAGGCCCTGCCCATCAATCTCTTAGAGATACGAGCAGCCCGGTATGCCCTAGTAGCATGGACATCCAAACTCCAAGGGTCCCCTGTCAGAATTCAATCGGACAATGCCACGGCAGTGGCATATATCAATCATCAGGGTGGCACCAGGAGTCGTGCAGCCCAGAGGGAAGTAAATTGCATCCTGAAATGGGCAGAAAGATATGTCCCAGCCATATCCGCGGTATTCATTCCAGGAGTGGAGAATTGGAAGGCGGACTTTCTAAGTCGCCAACAATTATGCCCAGGGGAATGGTCCCTTCACCCCGAGGTTTTCCGGACAATATGTCAGCGGTGGGGAACACCGGATGTAGATCTGCTAGCATCCAGATTCAACGCAAAGGTGGACAGGTTTGTCTCTTGGACAAGGGATCCCCTAGCTTGCGGCTCGGATGCCCTAGTGTTCCCTTGGGATCAGTTCAAGCTGATATATGCATTCCCACCGCCACAATTGTTACCTCGATTACTCCGCAGAATCAGGGTAGAAAAGAAACCAGTGATTCTGGTGGCTCCAGCGTGGCCCCGAAGAGCATGGTACGCGGAGATTGTAAAAATGTCTGTGGGGAGTCCTTGGACCCTCCCACATCGTCCGGACCTGCTTTCGCAAGGACCGATATACCACCCTTCCTTACCAGCCCTAGGTTTGACGGCCTGGCTATTGAAGCCCACATTCTAAAAAAGAGAGGTCTCTCTAATCCTGTGGTATCTACCATGATCAATGCCAGGAAGCCGGTATCCAGGCAGATCTACTATAGAATCTGGAAGGCGTACATCGCCTTGTGTGAGGCCAAGAAATGGCATCCACGTAAGTACGTAATAGGTAGGATTCTGGACTTCCTACAGTGGGCTGTAGATAGGAAGCTTGCCTTGAGTACTATCCAGGGTCAGATTTCGGCCTTGTCAATATTTTTTCAGAGGCCCTTGGCTTCGCATCCACTAGTCAAAGCCTTTATACAAGGAGTGATGCGTATTAGCCCTCCGGTTAATATTCCCATATGTCCATGGGACTTAAACCTGGTTCTGTCGGTTCTACAGAAACAACCATTTGAACCATTACAGCATATTTCCCTGGTTCTTCTCACCAGGAAATTGTTTTTTCTAGTAGCCATTTGTTCGGCTAAAAGAGTGTCGGAATTAGCCGCTATGTCCTGTAGGGAGCCATATCTGGTTATCCATAAGGACAGAGTAGTATTACGTCCTCATCCAGCCTTTCTTCCTAAGGTGGTATCGAGGTTTTCATTTGAACCAAGATGTGGTTCTTCCTTCTTTTTTCCCCAAACCTAGTTCAGTAGAGGAAAAATTATTACATTCTTTGGATGTAGTAAGAGCAGTTAAAGCTTATCTAAAAGCCACTGCTCAGATTCGCAGAACGGATACTTTGTTTATTCTGCCGGAAGGCCCCAGAAAGGGTCAGGCAGCGTCAAAATCTACGTTAGCCAAGTGGATTCGACAGGTCATTATGCAAGCCTATGGCTTGAGAAGGAGACCGCCTCCGTTCAAAGTTAGGGCGCACTCCACGAGAGCAGTTGGAACTTCATGGGCAGTGCATCACCAGGCCTCCCTGGCTCAAATCTGTAAGGCCGCAACATGGTCTTCAGTACACACGTTTACTAGGTTCTACCAGGTGGACGTTAGAAGTCAGGAGGATGTCGCCTTTGGGCGCAGTGTGTTGCAGGCCGCAAAAGATCCTCATGTCTGATAGCGCTCAGCTTATGTATGGTGTATCCCCCCCCCTCATTGGGCATTGCTTTAGGACATCCCACATAGTAATGACTATGCCGCTCTGTGTCCCGTGATGTACGAGAAAGAAAATAGGATTTTTATAACAGCTTACCTGTAAAATCCTTTTCTTGGAGTACATCACGGGACACAGAGCTCCCACCCCTCTTTTGGGGACACTTATTGCTTTGCTACAAAACTGAGGTGCTCCCGGATGGGAGGGGCTTATATAGGGGAGGGTACTTCCGGTTTGGAAGTTGCCAGTGCCAGCACCTGAAGGTAAACTATATAACCCACATAGTAATGACTATGCCGCTCTGTGTCCCGTGATGTACTCCAAGAAAAGGATTTTACAGGTAAGCTGTTATAAAAATCCTATTTTTTTGAACACCCCTTCCACTAGGACATTAAGTGCACCGATAAGTCAGACAAGCCATCATTCCACTTTGCGAAATAAATCCGTTTTCAACCCCTCCACCTCAGACACTAAGCATCTTGAGGTGTTTAGAAATATGGTTGCGAGGGATTTGGAAAAGTTAAAAATCCGTAAAGTGAATGATCCTGTTTACATCCAGAACGGTATAAAATCACTGACGGAGAGGAAGGACCTGGTCATACTCCCTGCTGACAGGGGGGGGGGGGGGCTGGTGGTACTGAGTAAGGCCTACTACAAGAACGAAATGGACAATCTCCTTAGTGATACCAACACTTATAGCATTATGACAAGAGATCCTATGCTTGAATTTAAGGGAGAACTCCATTTTCTAGTAGAAAGGGGGAAGCATATAGGAGTGTTGAGCACAAAGGAGGCACTGTATTTAGATCCCCTGTTTTGCCGCACACCCATTATTTATTTTCTCCCAAAGGTCCATAAGGATAGCACCAACCCTCCTGGGAGACCCATAGTAAATGGGATCGATTCGGTCACTTCCAGACTTGGTCAATACATAGATTCCTTCCTCCAGCCGTTAGTGACAAAAACGAATGCATTTCTTAAAGACACCAAACAAGTCATAAAAATTCTGGAGTCTCTGACATTCACGCCCTCTTGCCTTCTGATCACGGCTGATGTCAGTTCGTTATATACGATCATCAGCCATGAGGATGCCTTATCCTCGGTTAGTTGGGCGTTAGGAACATCTGGTTTGTCTAGAAGACATCGGAATTTTTTGATTGACAGTCTTACCTTTTGCTTATCAAAGAATTACTTTTGGTATGGTAGGCAATTCTTCCTTCAAACTAGAGGGGTAGCTATGGGGGCTCGGTTCGCTCCCAGTGTTGCCAATTTATTTATGGCACACTGGGAGGAAGAGGCCGTTTTTAAGAACAAACCCGCACAATTGTTATGTTACCAGAGGTACATTGACGACCTCATTATGATCTGGGATGGCGATCGAGCAAGCTTTGACATGTTTGAATCTAAACTGAATGCTAACAGTATGAACATTGTTCTAACATGGAACATTAGTTTAGATTGGTCTTTTTGGATCTTGATCTAACCAAGAATGGGGATAGGATTAATATGACTACTTATTTCAAGGCCACAGACGTAACGTCTTTATCCCCATTGAAAGCTGCCACCATTCCAAATGGTTGTGTAACATACCGAGAGGGCAATTAAAAGCCTGAGGCGCAATTGCACCAATGAAGGTGATTTTGTTTCACAATCACAGGTATTGGCCTCAAGATTTATTGAAAAAGGATATGATAAGTACAGCTTAGGTATAGAAATGGAGAATGTCCGTAATCTGGACAGAAAAGTACTTGTGTCAAATGTCCCTAAGGTCAATCAGAATGATCCTATAAGGACACGAATGATCTTAGACTTTAATATTCAGTATAGGAAGTTTGAGAGGATTGTACGGAAGCATTGGCCAATCCTTAAGCATGACAGGATTTTAGGCCCTTTACTCCCTGATCGTCCGCAATTCATCTACAAAAAAGCACCTTCCTTAAGGGATAAGCTAGCCCCTGGGGTCATTGACCCCCCTACTCATTCTGAGAATAGAATCTTTGACTTTCTGACTGGCTTTCATAAATGTGGTCGTTGCCCACCATGTCGACAGGCCAGAAAGAATATAAAGAAGCGGAAGGAATTTGTGACATCAGCAACTGGAAAAAACTATAAGATCAAGGATCTGATTACTTGTGACACCACTGGGGTCATGTATATGCTACAGTGTGATTGTGGTCTACAATATGTCGGTAGGACGTCTAGGCCCCTTCATGTTAGGATAGGGGAGCATGTCAACAATACTAAAACACAATGTTTCGAAACACTTCCGTCTCCACCATAACCGTAGCCCATGCTGCATGGTCCCCTAATCATGGGGTGGGCGGGATTTTGTTTTTAGATATTGCACACACCAGGAATATGGCTTATATAAATGAACTGACACGCTGGCCCCATTTAATTTTCGCTGAGGAAGTCCTTGCCCACGGACGATACGCGTGCGAGGGGCTACATGACGTCAGGACAGCCATCTACCTGGTTTCATACCTATGTTACATGACTGCTAGCCGAGCACAGGGTTTTCTGTGCCTTGCTTGTGAGCAACTTTTATATATAATAAATCAAGTGTTCTTACATATGGAGAGCACTATGTATTTCTTTTTGACATTTTGCATGTAACTACGCAAATCTATGAGTTCGTTTTGGGATTATTGAATGATTGAGGATTGCGGTTGAAGGACCGTATGAAGACAGCCCTCTCACTTTTAACATTACCCTTGTCAAAGGGACTGCATATTTGACCTTCTGGTAAAACAGAGGTCCATATTTTGAGGTGAGCGGCCTGTGTACCTGGTGGTGGATATACACGGAAGTGGTTGCACTAGTGATCATTTACAAGCACTCTGTTTCACGGCTAGAGGATCCTTCTATCTCCCTGCTGGTGTACCAGTCAACACTCTTCTGGTTTCTGAACTTTATACTTTATGGACTCTTTGTGTTACATGCGATTTTAGCGCTGCACTGCTTTTTATACACGTTTCATTTAAGGATTTTATATATTGACTTTCAGTGTTCAGCTGCATTGTGGTAGGATTGGTTTTGCGCTGTCTGTTTTTTTCTACTATAGTACTCACTTTTAGGCCAGCGGTTTAGACATTAATGGCTTTGTGTTGTGTTATTTTGAGGGGGCAGCAAATTTACACTGTTATACAAGCTGTACACTCACTACTTTACATTGTAACAAAGTGTCATTTATTCAGTGTTGTCACATGAAAAGATACAATAAAATATTTACAAAAATGTGAGGGGTGTACTCACTTTTGTGTGATACTGTATACTGTATATTGTTCAGTAAATACTTTCTTTACAGATCTTATGCTTTATGGAGTTGGATACCACCATGCTGGAATGGATGTGTCTGACAGGAGAACCATTGAAGCAACTTTTACAGAGGGGGACCTTCCAGTACTTTGTAAGACCCTATTATTGAATAAGTGGAAATATTTAATCAGTACTGATTCTTAAGGTGTTTCTACATATCCTCTACCTATCAATCTAGAGCTAAACTCTACTCAGGTAAGCGTCTATGATATACAGTTGTACTCATAAGTAGGGTTGTCCCGATACTAAGCATTTGTACTTGTACTCGGGCAAATGCTCCGATGCTTCACCCGATACTTGTACAGTCGGGGATGATCGTTGCGGCCGGGGGAGTTACAAACACCGATCTCCCTGTAAAGATTTCTAAAAAGGCTGACTGCTTCTCCCCGGACCCCCCCCCCCCTTTTCAGCTGCTTTAGTGAAATCTTTTACAGCGGTAAACGGTGCTTGCAACTCCCCCCAAAGCCGCAGCGATCACGCTGACTGTATCCTCCTCCAGTCCCTCCACGTGCTCCGTGTCCCCCTTCATTGTGCTGCTCTCCCTGTCCGCGCTTCACGCCATGCCCCCCTCCATTGTGCTGCTCTCCCTGTCCGCGCTCCACTCCGTGTCCCCCCTCCGTGCTGCGTGTCCCCCTCCATGTCCTCCTCTGCCCCCTCTGTCCTTGATCTGTCAGGATAGAGAGCGGAGGTAGGAGCCGATAAACCCTATAAGAACAATCAAGCGGCGGAACTGCCGCTATGATCATTCTTATTGTGCACAGAATCACCAGCAGAAGAGAAGGATATCTGAATGATGCCTCTAGCTGCAGGCATCTTTCAGATATCCCCCCACAAAGCCCAGGACGTCATATGACGTCCACCCAGGATGGGAGATCCCATCTGTGGATGTCATATTACTATGGGCGGTATTGAATTGGTTAAATACATGTTACTTTAACAGAGTTGAACAGCCCCGCCCAGGGGGCGGTCCCTCCGGACATAACCCTCCCCCCTGCAGTCAGCAGTTCAGTTTTTTTCTGCCTAGTAGAGAAGGACCTGGCTCCCTTTTGGGCCCAGGGTCCGGAAGAAATTTTTATTATATTATTTTATTTTCTGATTTTATTTTAAGAAATCTTCTATCAACTGCCGGCTGGGTGACAGGCTGGATAATATAGATCCTTGTAGTCCCCCCAGTCTGGCCATCGAGCGTGAGCAGACCTTCGCTACACGCTGGGTCGGCCCCGACATACCCCATGGCTCCAGGGGTGGCCGGTGAGCTATTGCTCCAGGGTTCACATATGACCGGGCTGCTTGCTGTCTCAGTCACAGTGGACCGGGCCGACAGCTACTCCGTACTACTCGGTTGTAGGTCTGTCAGGAACGCACCAGCAGGTCCTCGCAAGGACGGGTAAGTACAGTTCCTCCTGCCTCTGTGGGATGGAACAGCTGGGCATTCCTAAGGGGGTCGTTAGGGGGTTCTCCTGCCCTCCCCTCTCTCCCTCTGTCACCCTTTTTCCTCCTCCCCTTGCGGGGCTCGCTGTGACCGGGGAATACCTGTAGGGGGCTCCAGGCCCGCTCTCTGTGGGGGGTAGTTATTTTCTTTGGAAGCCTCCGCTGCGGCCTTCTCGTCCACCTCGCTTGTTTAGGCGCTATTTTGGAAGTGCAGGCGCCATTTTTCTGTTGCCTGTGTATTGCATTGAAAGATCCCATTGGCGGCCATTTTGCCGTGGCCGCGCTGTGACGCAGGTCTGCATTGCTGGCGGCCATTTTCTTGTGGTCCGCACACTTTTCTCTGAGGCGCCCGGCGGCCATTTTGGAGTGTGTTTTGGCCTCTAGTGCTGGCTGGCTTCCTGAACAGCGCAATTCCCCTCACAGAGTTCCTCAGTCACACGCAGTGTGTGGATAGAGAGCTGGCAGCGGCGCTGAACAGTCTCTTGCTGGGTGGTGAGTTCCCTGGGTAACCCCCCCCCCCCGGTCAATGCAGCAAGGAGGGTGGACAATTTTTGTGTCAGGTGTCTTGACTAAGGGCTGTCAGTGGGCAATATGGAGTCAGAAGCTGGCGTTTTTTCCCCAAACATTCCAGAGGCAGCAACCGGTGCCACTGCACCTGCGGTACCAATGGACGCTTTGTCGGCAGTCCTGGAGTCATTTGTTGCCAGGGTGGAAGCGCTATCGCCTGGGGAATGTTCTGACTCAGACTCGGGCCCCGGTTCTGGTGTGTCAGAAGAGGCGGACCAGGACCCTCCCAGTGAGGAGGACCCCTCGTCCGAGTCAACGCAAGACAGGGCACTTGTGAGTGCACTTATCAATGCTGTGAGGGACACTCTCAAGCTGGAAGATACAGCTGGGACTTCCACTGCAGGGTCTGTCCCTTTTGGGTCACACAAACCGACCCGCTCTGTTAAGGTTTTTCCTTATGTTGATTTCTTTGACAAGTTCATAGATGAGGAATGGGAACGGCCGCAGAGGTCTTTTGCGGTCCCTCAGCGCATGGCGGTCCGTTACCCATTTGAAGAGAGCCTTTTAAAAAAATGCGCTTCTCCTCCGGTCGTTGATCCCCCGGTCTCTCGGTTAAATAAAGTAACCACTATCCCGGTAGAGGGGACCCCTGCCTTTAAGGACCCTACTGATAGGAGGTCCGAAGCGGTGAGCCGCTCCATGTTCACCATGCTGGGGTTGGCATTGCGGCCTATATTGGCTGATACCTTGGTGTCCCAGACACTCACTGAGTGGGCTAAAATATTGCACCAGACTGTGAGGGAGCATCTGCTTCCTCCAGAATGCGTGTCACTGGCCGAACAGTTGGTACAGGGACTTGTGTACGTCTGTGATGCAACCCTGGATGCGGCCCCTTTAATCTCCAGGGCCTCCGCATCTGCGGTGGTATTGCGCCGCCTGATATGGCTGAAATACTGGTCCGCTGACCAAGCTTCCAAGAAAACTCTGGCAGATTTGCCTTTCAAGGGTGGGAGGCTTTTTGGTGCCTCACTGAACGACATCATTAAGGATGTCACTGGAGGTAAGAGCACACTTCTCCCTCAGTCCACTAAAGGGAAGGAGCCGCGCCGTAAGCCGGGGCCCTCCTTTCCCACACAGAAGCGGTATTTTTGTCAGTCAGGACCTGCTGGCAGACCCTCCCAAGCGGACAAAGGTCCAGCTGGGGGACAGAAGCGTCCCTGGGTGCGCAAGCCCAACAAGCCAGCAAACAAGCCTGCTACCGCATGAAGTTTTGCCCCCGCTCGACTCCTGGGTGGGGGGACGGCTTCGCGGGTTTGCAGCTCGGTGGACCTCCCTGCTCTCCGACCAGTGGGTCTGCGAGGTGGTCACTTCGGGATACAAGACCGAGTTTCTTTCTTGTCCACCAAACAGATTCTTTCCCTCAAATCTGCCTCTCCTTCCGGCTCATTGGACTGCCCTGCAGGGAGCAGTGCAAGACTTGAGGTGCGGGGTATTCATACCCGTACCACCACAGACCAGGTTTCAGGGTTTCTACTCAAATCTGTTTGTGGTCCCAAAGAAGGCAGGAGTCCGTCCAATCTTGGACCTCAAGGCCCACAATGCCTTTATAAAGATTCAAAAGTTCCGGATAGAATCGATTAGTTCGGTGGTTGCTGCGCTCCATCTGGGGGACTTCCTGGCGTCCTTGGATATCAGGGACGCATACTTGCATGTCCCCATCTGCATCAGGCATGTCATAGAAATCCTGTCAGCTACAGGATTCCTGGACTTCCTGATTCCGAATCTCGGGCACGTCCACGCGCGCGGGCACGCGCGCGGGCACGCGCGTGCGCGATGGCGAGCACGTGTGCGCGCACGCGCTTAGCGGGGGCGCGCGCACGCTCCACAAAGCGCGCCAGAAGAGCTATTTAAACATGCCTGTGACAGACAGTCCCTGCTGTCTGCTCTACAGCGTGTAGTACCCAAAGAGACCTGATTCGTGTATTTACCTGTATCCGACCCGGCTTGCCTTGACCCTTCCAGTTTCCTGCCTGCCTCTGACCCCCGGCTTTGTTTGACCAATCTTCTGCCTGATCCTCCAGTACCTTGCCGTCAGCCAATACTACCGACCCGGCTTGTCCGACCAATCTCTCCAGTTGCTGTGTCCTGGTTCCAGTCCAGTCAGCCTCATCAGTTCCAGTCCAGTTGCTTGTTCCTGGTTCCAGTCCAGTTGCTGTATCCTGGTTCCAGTCCAGCCAGTCTCTTCAGTTCCAGTCCAGTTGCTGTGTTCCTGGTTCCGGTTCAGCCTGCCATACTTCCTGGGTGCCTGGATCCGTCCCAGTCTTCAGACTCTACTCTACCTTGATCCATCCTGCCAGGCACTCGTACCCCTTCTACCTCCGTGCCTCCTGTCTTCAGTACCAGGGGCCGCCGGTGGAAGCCGTAAGAGAGGCCTCCCTCTGCAGATCCGGGCTCGTCACCGTCAGGTACGTGACAGTAGCAGACAGCCATGTCTGAGCCCGGGCAGGGAGCCTCACCTATGGAGGAACTCTGTCGGCACCTGGCAGGTTTGTCTGAAGCAGTCAAGAGTCTTCAACAAGGATACACCCGCTTGGAAGAACAAGTGCGGGTCCTCACCAATCCCTCTGCCATCCAAGAGGGGCCCCACGCCTCTGCTTCCACAGCCGGAACAAGTTCCTCACCCACAGTGGTCATGCTTCCTCCTGAACCTAAGGTTCCTACACCCGAAAGATTTTCCGGGGATCGGAGCAAGTTTAGGGCCTTCCGGAATTCGTGTGAACTGTATTTTGCCCTACAGCCCCGTACCTTTTCTCTAGAGGCCACCAAGGTGGGCTTTGTGGTCTCTTTGCTCGCTGGAGACCCTCAGAGCTGGGCCCACCGTCTCTTTGAACAGAAGGATGTATCACTAAACAACCTCGCTGCTTTTTTCGATGCCCTGGCCCAGCTATACGAAGATCCCCAACTCTCAGTAACCGCAGAAGCCGCCTTGCGTTCCCTTCAACAAGGACGCAGACCAGCGGAGGACTATGTGGCAGAATTCAGGCGGTGGAGTGCGGATACCAATTGGAATGATGCCGCCCTCCGCCATCAGTTTCGCTTAGGACTTTCCGATTCCTTGAAGGACGAGCTAGCTAGAGTTGGTGTACCACAGACACTCAACCTGTTGATTGATCTAACCATCCAGATTGACCGACGTCTGAGGGAACGGAGGGCTGAGAGGACCACTGGCTTCTCCCGCCCAACCTGGATGCTTCCTCGGGCTCCTAGTCACCTGTACTCGGCTCCTGCTACACCTCCAACTCCCACATCTGACACGCCTGAACCAATGCAGCTCGGGCTCCTTCGTCCATCCCTCGCTCCTGAGGAACGCCAGCGCCGCCGAATAAATAATCTGTGCCTGTACTGCGGGGACCCCGGACATTTCGTTAGAACCTGTCCCCTGAAGCTTCGTAAGTTTCTTTCAGTTTCTTCTAACATGACTAACCTACAAGCCAAAACCACATCTCACCTTGCCCTCTCTGTTTCATTACAGCTCCCAGGAAGGACTTTGCAAGTACCCGCCATTATTGATTCCGGAGCATGCAGCTGCTTTATGGACTCAGCCTTTGCCATTAAACACCAAATTCCCCTTCGTACCAAGACCCACGGACTTCGTGTCCATCTGGCTGATGGTTCCGTCATTAAGTCTGGACCTGTGACCCAGGAGACCACTCCTATACCCGCTACCATCTTTACCACCTCTGGAACCCACCAAGAATGCTTGTGTCTGGACATCATCTCTTCCCCGTTGTTTCCCTTGATCCTTGGTATGCCTTGGTTACAAGCCCACAATCCCACTATCAACTGGACTACGGGAATAGTTGCCTTTCCTTCTTCCTATTGCCAACAGTCCTGCGGCTCATATAAACCTCCTGGGCTGGCCTCGTTACTATGCATTGACACCGAAGATGGCACCCGTCAATCCATCCCAGAAGTTTACCACGACTTTCTTGACGTATTTAGTAAACAAAAGGCAGAGACTCTACCACCCCATCGGGCCTACGATTGCTCCATCGACCTACTTCCTGGAGCAAAGATTCCGTTCGGTAGAGTCTTCCCTTTAACGGAGGTGGAACAAGGGGCTTTAAAAAATTATGTTGATGAGAACTTGCAAAAAGGGTTCATCCGCCCTTCCACATCCCCAGCAGGCGCAGGCATCTTTTTTGTAGAGAAAAAGGACCACACCCTTCGACCTTGTGTGGATTACCGGGAATTGAATAAAATTACAGTAAAAAATCGCTACCCTCTCCCCCTGGTACCAGAGTTATTTCAGAGACTAGGTACTGCCAACATCTTTACCAAACTTGACCTCCGCGGAGCCTACAACTTGATCCGTATCAAAGAAGGTGACGAATGGAAGACCGCCTTCCGTACCCGGTATGGACATTTTGAGTACTTGGTAATGCCATTCGGGTTGTGTAACGCCCCTGCCACTTTCCAGTATTTTATCAACGATGTTCTACGGGACTTCCTAGACCTCTTTGTTATTGTTTATCTTGATGATATCTTAATTTTTTCTTCCTCCCTTGATTCTCATCGCAGACATGTCAAAAATGTGTTGGGTCGGCTCCGCCAGCATGGCCTGTATGCGAAGGCCGAAAAATGCGAGTTCGAGCAAGAGAGTATATCATTTCTGGGGTTAATCATTTCCAGCGAGGGCATCAAGATGGATCCTCAAAAGATTACCGCAATCCTGGACTGGCCAGAACCGGTGGACAAGAAGGGAATCCAACGTTTCGTTGGATTCGCCAACTTCTACCGCAAGTTCATCAGGGGGTTTTCAGCTATTATCGCACCCATTACTCAACTCACCAAGCAAGGAACACGTTTTCACTGGTCTCCTGAAGCCCAAGAAGCTTTTGAACGCCTGAAGGCCCTATTTACCTCAGCCTCTATCTTGAAACACCCAGACTCCTCACTACCATTCGTACTTGAGGTAGACGCCTCCGAAATAGCGGTAGGAGCAATACTGTCCCAAAGACAGGGAGTCAAAGCCTTGCTCCACCCAGTAGCCTTCTTCTCCCGCAAGCTTTCTGCAGCAGAGAGGAACTACGACGTGGGGGATCGGGAGCTACTAGCGATCAAGTCTGCACTAGAAGAATGGCGGTACCTGCTGGAGGGCGCGGCTCATCCGATCCTAATATTCACTGACCACAAGAACCTGGAGTACCTGAAAGCCGCGAGAAGATTGAATCCACGACAAGCCAGGTGGGCACTCTTCTTCTCCCGGTTCTCTTTTCATGTTACTTATCGTCCTGGGGCCAAGAATATTAAGCCTGACGCCCTGTCTCGGATGTTCCATAAGTCCAAGGAGACTTCTCCGCCTGATACCATCCTTGCCCCCGGAAATTTCCTTCTTCTACAGGAGAACCTGTTCACTCAAATCAAACAAGCTTCCACCGGGCAGAGACAGTTCTCCGAGCCGGAATTGCAGGTTAAGGATGGACTATTGTGGTACCAAGACAGAATCTACGTACCTGAGAAACTAAGAGTAACCGCATTAGAACTCTGCCACGACCACGCCCTGGCCGGGCATTTTGGCGTTGCCAAGACCACTGACCTGGTACAGCGCACCTTCTGGTGGCCTCGAGTACGTGAAGACTGTAGGAGGTTTGTAGATTCTTGTACAACTTGTACCCGAAACAAGGGTTCCAGATCCAAGGCCTGGGGACTACTAAAACCCTTACCCGTTCCAGATAGGCCCTGGAGAATGTTGTCCATCGACTTCATTGTCGAGTTACCCCCGGCCGAGAACCATTCCACCATCTTCGTTATTGTGGACCGTCTGTCCAAGATGGCACACTTCATCCCTATGAAAGGGACTCCCTCCGCTCCTGAAACCGCACAGGTATTCATCAGAGAAATAGTCAGACTCCACGGGGTACCAGCCAATATTGTTTCCGATCGCGGGGTTCAATTTACCTCTCGATTCTGGAGATCCCTTTGCAAAACCTTGAAAATCGAATTATCGTTTTCCTCTGCTTACCATCCACAGACCAACGGACAGACGGAGAGAACGAATCAGACGCTCGAGCAATACCTGCGATGCTTCTCCTCTTTTGCTCAGGACAACTGGGTTTCCCTACTTCCGTTGGCCGAGTTTGCGTATAACAATTCCATCCACTCCGCTACCTGCCAGACTCCTTTCTTTGCAAACTATGGTTTTCATCCTACTTTTCTGCCTAACTCCCTTCCTGAGTGTCCTGTACCTGCAGTCCAGGAAAAGTTAAATTTTTTCTCGGTCAATAACCAGCTTTTACAAGAGACCATGACCAAGACTCAAGAACGCAACAAGACAATTTATGACAAGAAGAGACGGGGTGAATTAGTGTTGGTACCCGGCGACCAAGTATGGCTATCTACCACAAACCTAAGAATGGCATGCCCTTCTAAAAAACTGGGCCCCAAATTTTTAGGTCCATTCCCTGTTAAGAGGAAAATTAATGAAGTAGCTTATGAATTGGAACTTCCTGACTCTCTTAGAATCCATCCAGTTTTTCATGTCTCTCTCCTAAAACCCACAGTCTCTAATCCGTTTCCAGATCGGAAGCCGGATCACCCTGATCCGACCATTATTGACGGTGAGCAGGAATTCGAAGTAGAAGCTATCATGGACTTCAGGAGAAGAAATAACCAGAACCAATTCCTAATTAAATGGAAGGGCTACGGACCCGAGGAAAACTCATGGGAACCCGAGGAGAATATCCATGCCAGGAGTTTGATACAGGCTTTCAAAAGGACTCACCCTGGAAGGTTCACCCGGCTGGGCATCCGGAGGCTGCCCCTTGGGGGGGGCAATGTCATAGAAATCCTGTCAGCTACAGGATTCCTGGACTTCCTGATTCCGAATCTCGGGCACGTCCACGCGCGCGGGCGATGGCGAGCACGTGCGCGCGCACGTGCTTAGCGGGGGCGCGCGCACGCTCCACAAAGCGCGCCAGAAGAGCTATTTAAACATGCCTGTGACAGACAGTCCCTGCTGTCTGCTCTACAGCGTGTAGTACCCAAAGAGACCTGATTCGTGTATTTACCTGTATCCGACCCGGCTTGCCTTGACCCTTCCAGTTTCCTGCCTGCCTCTGACCCCCGGCTTTGTTTGACCAATCTTCTGCCTGATCCTCCAGTACCTTGCCGTCAGCCAATACTACCGACCCGGCTTGTCCGACCAATCTCTCCAGTTGCTGTGTCCTGGTTCCAGTCCAGTCAGCCTCATCAGTTCCAGTCCAGTTGCTTGTTCCTGGTTCCAGTCCAGTTGCTGTATCCTGGTTCCAGTCCAGCCAGTCTCTTCAGTTCCAGTCCAGTTGCTGTGTTCCTGGTTCCGGTTCAGCCTGCCATACTTCCTGGGTGCCTGGATCCGTCCCAGTCTTCAGACTCTACTCTACCTTGATCCATCCTGCCAGGCACTCGTACCCCTTCTACCTCCGTGCCTCCTGTCTTCAGTACCAGGGGCCGCCGGTGGAAGCCGTAAGAGAGGCCTCCCTCTGCAGATCCGGGCTCGTCACCGTCAGGTACGTGACAAGGCATCAGAGGTTCCTGCGCTTTGCGATCAGCGAAGACCACTATCAATTTGTGGCCCTTCCCTTTGGCCTAGCTTCGGCACCAAGAGTTTTCACCAAGGTGCTCGCCCCCGATTCTAGCTTTGCTGAGACAGCGCGGTATTGCTATTGGGGGCTACTTGGACGACCTTCTTCTGAGAGCTGCTTCAAGCTCAGAATTAGAGGGGGACGTGTCTATAGCCAGCCAGACCCTCCGGGAGTTTGGTTGGATACTGAACCTCCAGAAGTCTGTGTTAGTACTGACCCAGCGCCTAGAGTACTTGGGGTTGATTCTGGACTCCTCGGAGGCCAGAGTCTTTCTTTCTTTGGAAAAGTTGCAGACACTCCAGACTGCGGTGAAGTTGTTGACATCCCGCAAATGGTCGTCTCTCCGTTTTTGCATGCGAGTCCTGGGCCTCATGGTAGCCACTTTCGAAGCAGTACCATATGCTTAATTCCACACTTGAGTCTTGCAGAAGGAGATTCTCTCCAAATGGAACAAATCTCCGTTGTCTCTGGATCGTCAGATTCAGATAAGTCATCTTGTCAGGACCTCTGTGAGTTGGTGGCTGAGATCCCCGGCTCTTCGGTCCAGGAAGTCGTTCCTCCCCTTTCATTGGACTGTGATCACGATGGACGCCAGCCTGATTGGTTGGGGGGGAGTCTGGGGGGGTTCAGGCGGCCCAGGGCCCAAGGCCGCTGGACTCCGAACGAATCCCAACTGCCGATCAATGTCCTGGAACTCCGGACGATCAGGCTGTGCCTCTCCAAGTGGTCACAGAGGCTAAGAGGGCGTCCAGTCAGGATCCAGTCAGACAACGCCACGGCTGTGGCATACGTCAACCATCAAGGAGGAACAAGAAGCTTGGCTGCAGCGTCGGAGGTCGCTCACATCCTGCGGTGGGCGGAAAGGATCGTGTCGACTCTATCAGCAGTTTACATTCCGGGCGTGGAAAACTGGCAGGCGGACTATCTGAGTCGCCAGATGCTGGACCAAGGGGAATGGTTGTTGCATCCGGAGGTTTTTCAACTCCTTTGCCGGAGACGTGGATCTCCTGGCTTCTCAACTCAATCGCAAGGTGTCAAGGTTCGTGGCCAGATCCAGAGATCCCTGGGCAGACGCGTCAGACGCGTTGGTGGCCCCGTGGGGTCAGTATCGGCTAATTTATGCCTTTCCTCCACTGAAGTTTCTTCCTCATCTGCTCCGCAGATTAGAGACCGAGGGGATTCCGGTGATTCTCATCGCCCCGGATTGGCCCAGGCGTCCCTGGTACGCCGACCTCATGCGCCTGGTGGCGGATGCACCCTGGCGACTGCCAATGCGGGAGGACCTTCTCTTGCAAGGTCCCATTCTTCATCCTGCTTTACAGTCTCTGGCTTTAACGGCATGGCTATTGAAAGCCAGGTACTAAGGGTCCCTTTTATCAAGTTTTACAAAATCATCCACAGGTTGGGTACTCACCTTGCACTTTATTCAATCTTTATATGTTATAAGGTTTACAGGAATAAATATTTAACTCATAACATTTCTGTTGTCTGATCTATTTTCGTTGCCAAAGTAACCCCTTTGCCTGTCTCTAAACAGGCTCATCCCTCTCCCCATTTCCTTTAATTCTATATGCTTAAATGGTTACAGCAACAATACCTTACAAGGTTAATGATCTATAGTAAGCGACACACTTGATCACTTACTTATTAGTGGAAACTTGCGAATTCCCTTCCCCCAAACCCCAATATATTTACTAAGGGACCGAGGCCTGTCGGATTCAGTTATTTCAACCATGGCCTCTATCGCTGACTGGAACGGCGCGATTCTCCTCACAGTCTCCTCACTGTTCACTCGCGCTGAGGAGCAGGACACAGGCAGCGGAACCGAGCAGTCCTAGCCGGGTTGGTGAGTCCCCTGGGTAACCCCCCACAGTCAGTGCAGCCGGAGGGTGGGCTTTTTCTCTCATTTATTGACAAAGTCTCAGAGGGTGGTGGTATCATGGAGTCCGTGTCACCTGCTTCCCCTTGTGAGGAAGACTCCTTATCTGGGTCAGTACATGACAGGACACTTGTTGGTGAACTCATTGATGCTGTGAGGGACACTCTCAAGCTGGATGCTGCAGCTGAGGAGCCCATGGTGGAGTCAGTCTCCTTTTGGTTCTTTTCAAGCTAATCCTTCTAAAAAGGTTTTTCCCTATACACCTTTTTTTGACAGATTCATAGACCAGGTTTGGGAAAAAACGCAGAAGACCTTTGCGGTCTCGCAGCGTCTGGCGGTTAGGTACCCCTTTGAGGACAGCCTGATTAAAAAAGGGGCCTCTCCTCCGGTGGTCGACCCCCCGGTCGTCCGGTTGAATAAAGCCACGACTGTCCCGGTTGAGGGGACCCCTGCTTTTAAGGACCCTACTGATAGGAGGTCAGAAGTGGTGAGCAGAGCCATGTTCACCATACTGGGATCCGCGCTACGTCCTCTTGTAGCGGCGACCCTGGTGTCTCAGACACTCACGGAATGGGCGAAGATTCTGCACCAGACTGTGCAGGAGCATAATCTTCCTCTGGAATTTATTACACTGGCAGACCAAATGGTACAGGGCCTGGTGTATGTGTGCGATGCCACTGTAGACGTTGCCCCCCCAATTTCTAGGGCCTCAGTGTCTGCGGTGGTTTTGCGTCACCTAATCTGGTTAAAATGCTGGCCTGCTGACCTGGCCTCTAAGAAGCTCCTGACGGATTTGCCTTTCAAGGGCAGAAGGCTATTTGGTGCTTCCCTGGATGACATTTCTTAAAAATGTCACAGGGGGTAAGAGCACCCTTCTTCCTCAGCATACTAAGGCGAAGGAGCCACGCCGTAAGCCGGGTCTTTCCTTTCCCACTCAGAAGAGGTTTTTTCGTCAGTCAGATCCCGCGGGAAAATTCTCCCGGACTGACAAGGGTACGGATGGGGGACAGAAGCGTCCCTGGGTGCGTAAGCCAAACAAGCCGGCAAGCAAGCCCGCCACCGCATTAAGTCTTGCCCCCGCCTGACTCTGGGGTGGGGGGACGACTTTGCAGGTTCACGGATCGGTGGACCTCCCGGATCTCCGACCGGTGGGTATGCGAGGTGGTCACCTCGGGGTACAGGATAGAGTTCCTTTCCTGGCCACCAGACAGATTTTTTCCCTCAAATCTCTCTCTCCTTCCGGCACGTCGGGCTGCCCTATTAGGGGCAGTGCAGGACTTGCTGAGGTGCGGAGTGATTGTGCCGGTACCATCAAAGGAGAGGTTTCAGGGATTTTATTCAAATCTGTTTGTGGTCCCAAGGAAGGACAGAGTCTGTCCAATTCTGGACCTCAAGGCCCTAAATGCCTTTGTGAAGGTTCGGAAATTCCGCATGGAATCCATTCGCTCAGTGATTGCTGCGCTCCACCCGGGGGATTTTCTGGCATCCTTGGACATTAAGGACACCTACTTGCATGTCCCAATCTGCGCGGGTCACCAGAAGTTTCTGCACTTCGCGATAGGCGAAGACCACTATCAGTTTGTGGCTCTTCCCTTTGGTTTGGCGTCAGCACCGTGGGTTTTCACCAAGGTGCTTGCCCCGATTCTAGCTTTGCTGAGGCAGCGAGGCATTGCTATCATGGCTATCTAGACGATCTTCTTCTGAGAGCAGACTCTGGCTCAGAATTAGAGGAAAATGTGTTGATAGCCAGTCAGGCCCTCCGAAAATTCGGTTGGCTGCTGAACATTCTGAAGTCGGTCCTGGTTCCGGCTCAGCATCTGGAGTACCTAGGATTGATCCTGGACTCCTCAGAGGCAAGGGTCTTTCTACCCTTGGAAAAATGACTGACTCTTCAATCTGCGGTACGAGTGCTGACGTCCCGCAAATGGTCGTCACTCCATTTTTGCATGAGGGTCCTGGGACTAATGGTGGCTTCCTTCGAGGCGGTGCCGTATGCCCAATTCCACACTCAAGTCTTACAAAAGGAGATCCTATCTTGCTGGAACAAGTCTCCATGATCACTGGATCATTAGATCCAGGTGAGTCACCTGGTCAGGGCATCCCTGACGTGGTGGCTGAGATCCCCTGGCCCTTTGGTCGGGGAAGTCGTTTCTTCCTGTCCAGTGGACTGTGATCACAACGGACGCCTGTCTTTCGGGCTGGAGCGGAGTCTGGGGAGTTCTGTCAGCTCAAGGGCTCTGGACTCCGGACGAATCCAGTCTGCCGATCAATGTCCTGGAACTCCAAGCAATCAGACTGTGCCTCTCCTCGTGGTCAAGGAGACTGCAGGGACGCGGCGGTGGCTTATGTCAACCATCAGGGGGGATCTCGGAGCTCTGCTGCGGTGTCCGAGGTTGCTCACATCCTAAGGTGGGCAGAAAGAAGCGTGCCGGCTCTGTCGACTGTTTACATTCCAGGAGTAGACAACTGGCAGGCGGACTATCTGAGCCGCCAGATGTTGGACCAGGGGGAATGGTCCTTGCATCCGGAGGTGTTTCACCTCCTTTGCCGGAGGTGGGGCACGCCTGATGTGGACCTCTTGGCCTCTCGACTCAATCGCAAGGTGTCGAGATTCGTGGCCAGGTCCAGGGATCCCTGGGCGGACGCGTCAGACGCGTTGGTGGCCCCGTGGGGTCGGTATCGGCTGATTTATGCCTATCCTCCATTGAAGGTCCTTCCTCGACTACTTCGCAGGGTGGAGGCCGAGGGGATTCCGGTAATCCTCATCGCTCCAGATTGGCCTCGGCGTCCTTGGTACGCCGATCTTGTGCGCCTAGTGGCGGACGTTCCATGGCAACTGCCTGTGTGGGAGGACCTTCTGTCTCAAGGTCCCATACTTCATCCTGCTTTACAGTCGCTGGCTTTAACGGCATGGCTATTGAAAGCCAGGTGCTGAGAGACCGGGGTCTCTCAGATTCGGTCATCTCGACCATGCTGAGGGCACGTAAATCTTCTTCCAGGAAGATATACCACCGTACCTGGAGGGCCTACATCGCTATGTGCGAGAAGCTGGATTGGCATCCACGGACGTATTCCGTTCCCAGGATCTTGCTGTTTTTACAGCGTGCTGTGACCCAAAAGCTTGCTTTTAAGCACCATTAAGGGTCAGATTTCAGCTTTGGCTATTTTCTTTCAGTGGCCGCTAGTGGACCATTCTTTGATTAGTACCTTCGTACAGGGGATCCGTCATGTGCCTGCCCCCTATTAAACCACCTCTTCTTCCTTGGGATTTGAATTTGGTGCTCTCGGTATTTCAAGAACCTCCTTTTGAAAACATTAGAGAGATTCCTCTCTTAACTTTATCTGAGAAGGTGGCTTTCTAGTAGCCATTACTTCTGTCAGAAGGGTTTCTGAATTGGCGGCCTTGTCTTGTAAACCTGTCTTGTAAACCGCCATACTTGGTTCTCCATAAGGATAAGGCGGTGCTACGCCCGCAGCCTTCTTTTCTCCCGAAGGTGGTCTCGGCCTTCCACCTTAATGAGGACATTGTACTTCCGTCTTTCTGTCCTCGTCCATCGCATCCCAGAGAGTTTGCTCTTCACACGTTAGACGTGGTACGTGCTTTACGGGTGTACCTGTCTGCTACGGCTTCGTTACGGAAGTCTGACTCGCTGTTTGTGTCTGTGTCTGGTCCAAAACGGGGCCAAGCGGTTTTGTCTGCCACCATTTCTCGGTGGATCAGGCAGACCGTCATACAGGCCTATGCCCTTAAGGGGCGGGCGCCTCCCTTTCCAGTTACGGCGCATTTTACCAGGGCAATTGGTGTTTCCTGGGCTTTCCAACATCAAGCGTCTGTTGCACAAGTGTGCAAGGCGGCGACCTGGTCGTCCGCACATACCTTTTCAAAGTTCTATAAGGTTGATGTGGCTGCATCTTCTGATGCTTACTTCAGCCGCAAGGTTTTGCAGGAGACTGTTTAATGTTGCACCTCCTCCGTTGGGAAGCTCTGCTTGTTTGGGGTGAAGTTTGTTTTTTTCCTTGATACTGTTCCCACCCCTCGTTCTTTGACACTGCTTTGGGACGTCCCACTTTGTCAAGATTGAAGATGCTGTGTCAATACATGGACGGTAAGAGAAAATAGGATTTTTTTGTACTCACCGTAAAATCCTTTTCTCTGACGTCCATGGACTGACGCAGCACCCACCCCTCCTTTGTTGAGTTTGTACTGCTTTAATACGAACTGAGGCTGCTGGCTGCAGGTAGGAGGGTTATGTCTGGAGGAACCGCCCCCTGGGCGGGGCTGTACAGCTCTGGTAATGGAATGTATGTTAAAACATCTAACATTCTGCCTATTCTTCTCCTATGAGCAGGAACATAACCCACTTTGTCAAGATTGAAGATGCTGTGTCAGTCCATGGACGTCAGAGAAAAGGATTTTATGGTGAGTACAAAAAAATCAAATTTTTACTCATAGATAGTGTAGCGGCCTCACCCTCTCTCCCTCTTTCCTCGGTTTTGCACACCAACTCATGTCTAGGGGTTCCTGGGTTGTGAGAGTGAGATGCGCCACGGCCCATGTCCTCCCCATTGTAGTAGGGAGGTGAAGGCCACTTCCTGATGTTTCCTCGGGCCGGTGTGTTCTGTGAATGCACTGAGTCTGTAATTGCAAGCTCACCAGCCTCCCCTCTGCTTCCAGTAACTGGAGTTCACACACCGGAGAAAGGTCCAACACTTGTTTATTTGGCACTCCAATAGCAAAGCACGATAAACAGTTCTTTTAACAGCAGACTGGTTGGGACCTATAACCTTGCCAACGGTGGGATGAGCAGATCAAGGCACTTCCTAACGTTTCAGTTCTATGCCACTATACTATGACCAGCGGCGCCTAAGCCAATCCGGCTGTTACAGAACAGGAAGGATGGGGTCTCTTCCAGCAACCCCTATGAACAGCAATGGAGCCCTCTTCGATACGCTGTGGCCCCTATCAGGGGGATGTGTCCTCCCAAGAGAGTTCCCAGAGGCCCACTGTCACCGGGTTGGTGCTGCTCCGGGTCTCCAGTGGGTAACCTCCCCGGCCTCCTCACCTCAGGTACGAGTCCCTCCGCTCAGGGACCCTCGGACAGTCCACCCTAGCGGGACCCAGTCGAAGGTACTGGGCCCCAGGCCTCCTAGATAGTACCTCACCCCAGGCTAAAGGTGCCTGGGATGGACGCCAACATGACTCCGGACCAGGCCATGGGCACCTGGACCAGACTCCTGGATCTCCCGCACCCAGGCCTAAGGGCCCTGGGTGCGGACCGCAACCCTCCTCCTCCGAGGACCTCCTTCTCCGCAAGACCTCGTGGTAAGGGCGTCTCCCCCTTTTATCTCCTCCCATCAACGGCCCGGCGGGTTCCCCGCCCCAGCCATACCATCTCCAGGAAGGGACAAAACAGGGAGCACTGCGAAGATGATTCTACCTGAAGCCTGTGGGTACCTCGCCACCCACAGGCAAAGGAGAATATTACATCCTCCAATCCTCCACGAAACAAAAAAGGGGTCTGAATCCTAACACAATTATACACCTGGGTCACACTATTGCCCAGGTGTATCCCATCAATTTGAGGACCCCGCTACAATAGTGTTTAGCATAAGCCATTTAATATAAATCAACTGCGTTTACTCTGTTTAAATCATAATGACAACAGAAACTCCCCAAATGACCCTGATCAAAAGTTTACATACCCCAATTCTTAATACTCTGTATTGCCCCCTTTAACATCAATGACAGCTTGAAGTCTTTTGTGGTATTTGTGGATGAGGCTCTTTATCTTCTCAGATGGTAAAGCTGCCCATTCCTCTTGGCAAAAAGCCTCCAGTTCCTGTGAATTCTTGGGCTGTCTTGCATGAACTGCACATTTGAGATCTCCCCAGTGGCTCAATGATATTGAAGTCAGGAGCCTGAGATGGCCACTCCAGAACCTTCACTTTATTCTGCTGTAGCCAATGACAGGTCAACTTGGCCTTGTGTTTTGGATCATTGTCATGTTGGAATGTCCAAATACGTCCCATGCGCAGCTTTCTGGCTGATGAATGCAGATGTTCCTCCAGTATGTTTTGGTAACATACTGCATTCATCTTGCCATCAATTTTGACCACATTTCCTGTGCCTTTGTAGCTCACGCATCCCTAAAACATCAGCGATCCACCTCTGTGTTTCACAGTAGGAATGGTGTACTTTTCATCATAGGCCTTGTTGACTCCTCTCCAAATGTAGTGTTTATGTTTGTAGCCAAAAAGCTAAATTTTAGTCTCATCACGCCAAATGACTTTGTGCCAGAAGGTTTGAGGCTTGTCGATAGGCATATGTCCTGTCCTGGTTGTCTTTTCCATAAATGTAAATGATCATTTGTGTTTATGTCTATGAATATAAGAGTAATGGATCCTACAAAAAGTTATTTCGGCACCAGGCCCTGCTGTGATTCCATGCCGGCATGGATTTTTTCCAACTAGCTAGAAAAACTTTGATAAATAAAAAAAAAAACACCACTAACCACTGCATAACCTTATTTTAGCCCTCTACATATGTCAGTGCAAATTTTTGCTAGTGATACTGGAATAAGGAACATCCCATGATCAGGTATTTACTGTTACGCATAGATAAGAGATCCCGTCCTAGTTAACAATTTTCAGCAGGTTTAAGTGTCATCTTACATCTAAAGCCTCGTACACACAATCAGATTGTTGGCAGGGGATTGTGTGATGACAGACTGTTGGCCTAAAATCCAACCGTTGGTACTCTCCTTCAGACAATTGTTGTCCAACTCTCGGCCAACAAATGTTGGATAGCAGGCTGAGGCTAGTAAATTTTCGGCGGACAACGGTCTGTGTTGCCAGATTTTCGTATCGTCTGTACACAAGCCTGTCACACAAGTCCAAAGTACAAACACACATGCTCGGAATCAATGCTCACCAAACACAAAATTAGCAGAAGGTGCCCTAAGGGTGGCGCTCGAGCTGAAATTCCACGTAGAAAGTCCCTACGTTCATGTTTGCTGGCCGACAATTGTGTGCTGTTAGCATGCAAGACAAAATCCAGACACACGCCCTTTTGACAAAAGTCTGGCGCTCGTTTGGCCAACAATCTGATCGTGTGTACCAGGCTCAAGGCTCCAATTACCCTTCTGTGTTTTGATGCAAGGTGCAATTAGTTAAAAAGGTTCTGCTTGATACATCTTTGGAATGGTTTTCAGTAAAATGCACCTTCTATAGCAGTGTTTCTCAACTCCAGTCCTCAGGGCGCCCCAACAGGTCATGTTTTCAGGATTTCCCTCACATAAAATTGCTGTGGTAATTACTAAGGCAGTGAAACTGATCAAATCACTAGCAAAAACATGACCTGTTGGTGCGCCTTGACTGGAGTTGAGGAACACTGTTCTATAGCTTAATGCATGTAAAACACCAGGAAAGCCTATTGCAGTGACATAAGTTTGAAATGGCAGCTAGCAGTATGTAAAAATGTATATTTGCATAGCTTTACTAATATAAAAGTTTCAAGTTTTTTTTTTTTTTGGTAAATTGATATTACCAGTTACCACCAGCACTTTGGCTATGGGTGTTAACCTTCCAGCTCATCTGGTGATCATAAAATCCACAATGCATTATGCATCAGGAGTGTTCCAGGAGTACAGTGAAACAGACATTTTGCAAATGACCGGAAGAGCAGGTAGACCTCAGGTACAGTTGTCATATATTGTTACAGTAGAAAGTGTGTAAAAAAACATTATATTTAAGTAATTTCACTACATAGTTACATAGTTAGTCAGGTTGAAAAAAGACACAAGTCCATCTAGTTCAACCATAAAAATAAATAAAATAAAAATATCATACAATCCCATATGCCCAACTACATACCCACAGTTGATCCAGAGGAAGGCGAAAAACCCCAGCAGAGCATGATCCAATTTGCTACAGCAGGGGAAAAAAATCCTTCCTGATCCCCTGAGAGGCAATCAGATTTTTCCTGGATCAACTATACCTATATAGCGGCCTCACCCCTCTCTCCCCTTCTCATACTCGGCTTGTCTTTCTTCGTCTAGGGGTCTCAGTGCTGGGGGGAGGGATGAGATGCACCACGACCCATGTCCTCCATAGCTAAGAGGTGAAGGCCCGAAGATTGGGTCTTGTGTAGGTGTCCTAGAGTCAAGTCCAGTGCTTCGTCCCTGACTCTTTTGCTCCTAGTAACCAAAGTTCCACACAGTGAATAGGTCCAACTTAGTTTTATTCTTCTTAGCGTACAAACATCCAGTTTCTTTACTGAGTGATAACGGGGATAGATCGAGGCACAATCCTTTCCCTTCTGCTGCTCACCACTGTGGAATCACCAGTGGTAAATAGTCACTGCCACTGACTAGGTGATGTAGAACGTGAATTACCTTCGCTAGCACGGCCCCTGTCAGGGGAAGGAAATCCGTCCGAAGGAAAAGTGGAGGCCTCTCTGTCACCAGCGATGCTGCGCCGGACTCTTCAGAGAAGTTCCGCACACCAGTCCTCACGAACTCAGACACGGGCACCCAAGGAGTTAGGGCCCCCTCGGATTCCTCCACCCTCGCGGAACTCAGTCGAAGGTACTGAGCCCCAGGCATCCACCATAGTACTTCACCCCAGGCTAAAGGTACCTGAGATGGACTCCATCTCTGCTCCGGCTAGGTCAAGGGCACCTAGGCCTGGAATACCGGAACGCCAGCACCCAAGCTGAAGGTGCCTGGGTGCGGCCGAGTCTTCTGACTCCCACTCTGAACTCTAACCCCGTAGTAAGGGCGTCCGCCCCTTTTATCCCCTCTCCCTTTGTGTCACAGCGAGTTCCCCGCCCCACCGTACCAGCGCCAGGGGAGGACAAAAAGGCACAGTCTTGCGGTGCGAGTTCAGCCCCGGCCCAGGGCGACAACGCCACCTGTGGGCCGCCGGGAACCTCACACCACCAGAGTCCTCCAAGACCCACAAAGGGAACCTTGAACTCCCTAACAATCAGGGCATCTGGGTTACACTACCACCCAGATGCTTCCCCCAAATTCAAGTACCCGCTACACCTATAAATGTTAGTACCCAGTTATATTATGTACATTTAGGAAAGTATCCAGGTCTTTCTTAAAGCAATCTACTGAGCTGGCCAGAACCACCTCTGGAGGGAGTCTATTCCACATTTTCAAAGCTCTTACTGTGAAGAAACCTTTCCGTAGTTTGAGATAAAATTTCTTTTCCTCTAGACGTGAAGCGTGCCCCCTTGTCCTCTGTGTTGACCGTAAAGGGCTTTGCTCGCTTTGGAAACCGCAGCTTGGCATTGCATGCTATTATTGAACTTATGATCTAGTAAAACCCCCAGATCCTTCTCCACCATTGATTCCTTCAGTTGTACTCCCCCTAGTATGTATGATGCATGCATATTCTTAGCCCCCAAGTGCTAAACTTTACATTTATCAACATTAAACCTCATCTGCCACATAGTCGCCCAATTAGACAGAGCATTGAGGTCGGCTTGTAAATTGGAGACATCCTGTAAGGACGGTATTCCACTGCATAGCTTAGTGTCATCTGCAAAGACAGAAATGTTACTTTTGATCCCAGACCCAATTTCATATTAAAAAGTAAGGGTCCCAGCACTGAACCTTGGGGTACACCACTGATAACCTTAGACCATTTAGAGTAAGAATCATTAACCACTAGTTTGAACCCTAGCCACAAGCAGTGTGAAACAGTTTGCTATGAGTATTTGAATATGAAACTCTGATTTTACTGTGTTCCATATTTGACTAGTTAAACATTCAGGTAGTTTTAGGTTTTACAGTATTTAAAATGTATGCCATAACTTTTTTGTTTGTCTAAGTTATTGTTAAAGAGTTCCCTGGACTTCCCTTAAATTCCCCTGACTTCCTGTCTGGTTAAACATTGTCAACAGTATAGGAAATTTGGGTGATTCTCACTAATGGAGGCCTAAATAGCAGTAAAAGCCTGATAGGGGTTTCAACCCTTCCCCATTTCATCCAAAACAAAGAGAAAAAAACTGTATAGTTCTATGGGTTGTTTCTTCAGTTTCTGAACAGTTATACAGTGAAACCTTGGATTGCGAGTAACGCGGTTAACGAGGGTTTCGCAATACAAGCATTTAAAAAAAAAATCCTGACTCGGTTTGCGAGTGTTGTCTCGCAAAACGAGCAGGATTCAAGACACAGCCGCATTTGGCCAGAGGTGCGGGGGCACCGGAGCCGTTCGGAAATACTCGGAAAAACTTGAAAATACTCAGTTCCCGAGCCTCTCCGAGGTTTTCCGAATTCAGCCAAACTGTCTCTGAGCCTTTCTGAGGCTCTCCGGCGCCCCCCCACCTCTGGCCACATGCGGCATTGCATGCCATAGAAGTCAATGCGGAAAAAAATTATTTTCGTTTCCATTGACTTCTATGGGGAAACGCGTTTTGATATGCTAGTGCTTTGGATTACGAGCATTCTCGTAATGCAAGGTTCCACTGTAACTACTTTAACTAGCTGAGTATACGGTAAGATAGAGCTGGTCGGTAATTGCTTACCTTTATGATGTTCATGATTATCAGATATACAGTGGTACCTTGAATAGTATGATATACATTAACCGTAATTTTTATCTACCTCAGTTTGATTCTACAGCCACAGCTGTTATCATGACAAGGTTAAGCACTAAGGAGAAATATATACAAATGTTAGATGGTGCAGACACAATTGAAAGCAGGTCAGTAATTATCTTGTGATTACACTACTGCCAAACCTTGGTTTGATTAGAAATAAAACTTTTGTAAAACTTAAAGCCTAAGGCCAGCCATAGACTGAGCAAATTTCCGTCCCCACCGAGAGAACACAATGATTATTATAGAGGCTAAAACCTCCGCTAGCAAAAATCGCATGTAAAATCCAGCAGGCTGGTTGTACCCAAATTCAGCCTGCTCATACATTGTTTGATTCCTCCTGAACCAGCCGAGATTTGAAGTGAAATAAAAAAAAAATGAAAAATAAGAACTGATGATTGTTTTCTGTTTTTAATTTTGGCTGCAGTTAGGTTTTAAAAATGCATGATATACAAATGTTTCAAGTATAATGCTTGCTAACACAGCACATCAGATCTGTTTTTTTTTAGCAAGAGGCCAACGAGTTGGCTTATGCCATGCTGGGACTGCACACGGTCAATAGTGTCATCTCTTACTCCTACACTCGATCTGTTCTGTCTCAACTACAAAGCGATAAAGTTCATCTCCAGGTTGAAGTAGGCCGTACACAAGCTGGTTTGCTATTATCCCTTGCATCGATACAGGCAGTTTAACTCAATGAATAAACTCACAGTTAGGACGACAGACGATGAATCCTTTCGAATGTTCCGTTTAATGATGGATATTCATAGGTAGAAAAACGTTGCAGTTGTAAGCCACATGTAAGATGTTTAGCATGGAAGATATACAGGAGTAATGACCAGAATCAGGAAGTGGAGGAGATATATAAAGAACTATGGTGAGAGAGAGAGTTCAGCTAGAAAGAAGGGGACAGATCTTAAAGACACAGAGCAAGAATAATTACATAGTGTAACACAACACGATCTAAATGTTTTTACTCATGGGTCCTTGTTCTTTTCCCTATACCCATTATCTCCTCCCAGAATTTCACTCTTATTTTTCTGAGTAGCAATAAAACTAAACTGCACTGGACATTGTAATTTTAACTAGGAGCACAAAATTATGTCACCTGCCTTGTTTTCAAATTATTGGAATATGTATTCAATAATGTAAAGCAAAAATGAATGGAAATGCACAAAGTGCAGTATCTTGTTATAACCAATTCAATTTAGAATACTGTGGATTATTATTGTATTTTTAGAGTTTAATTATATTTAGCTACTTTGCATAGCTCTATTTTACATATTTGTTTTTTATACTGTTAAGCCCTGTACACACAGGCGAGAATCCCGTCAGGAAAAAAACGTAGTTTTCCCTGACGAGATTCCTGGCAAGCTTTTCTTGCCAAGCCGTGCATACAGATGGCCATTCAAAAGAACCGCAGTTCTTTTGAATGGCAAGAACGCGGTGACATCATCGACTAGGAGGAGCATGCGCTCGTCACATTCGATGCCGTCGCCACCATCTTGCTTCACCCTACACTACCCTTGTAAGCTACTGCGCATGCGTCGAAGTCTCATCGAGCATGCGCAGGCTTACCGGAGGACAGGTAAGCTTGAAGCCGCATACACACACACCGTTTTCTCATCTGGAAACAGGTCGACGAGAATCCCGATGAGAAAATAGAGAGTAGGTTTTCAACGAGAAAACATACACACGACCGGTTTTCTCTGCAAAAATCTCTGCCATCAGTTTTCTTGCAGAGAAAACCGGCCTTGTGTACGAGGCTTTAGTGTTGCGGTCAGGGGTCAGGTTCAGAGACCAGTGGCTATAGCAGTAGAGGAGCTCCCACTGGCCAGCAGGATAAGTATACAAGCAGGTCACCCTGGCCGATGACGCAAGCTCAACTGAGGTGCGGGGCTTAACACACTAACTGGTTTTCACCAGAGCTCATGATGGTGGAGAGGGGTTTTGCTGCCTGTTAGTACCAGGTCATGCTCCTCAGGATCACCCCAACAGGAGGTGAGCAAGCTGAGGTTCAGTAGCAGATATAGCAGATAGAAGTCAAGCAGAAGCGTAGCCAGTAAACAAGCCATAGGGTGATAACAAGTGGTTGCAGGTTGGTATCAAGCAGAAGCGTGTTCTAGAAACAAGCCAAAAGTTGGTAAAAGTGGTTGCAGGTTGGGATCAAGTGGAAGCATAATTGAGGAACAAGCCAAAGGTTGGTAACGAGTGGTAGCAAAAATACGGATGTCAGCAGGAGTAACAAGACTGAGATAATGGCTGGAGAAAGCACAATAATGTGGCAAATATGAAGTACAGAGACATGGCTTAAATAGGAAGTTCTTGGGTAGAGCAAAGAGTCCAAGGTTCAAGGCAAGATTGTGTAAGGAATTGTCCAGTAAACTGTCCAGCATCTCAGGTGGCTCAGCAAGAAGATATATGGCCAGACACGGCAAAGGTCGCAGGTTCAGATCCGGCTTCAGTTAGGCTTTTTAGGCATACTTTTTGAGTCAATGACCTGAACAAAGCAAGCAGCAAGTCAGAACTTCTGTGCTGCATACTTTTCTTGTTCATACATCACGGGACACAGAGCAGCATAGTCATTACTATGTGGGTTATATAGAATTACCTTCAGGTGCTGGCACTGGCAACTTCCAAAACAGGAAGTACCCTCCCCTATATAAGCCCCTCCCATCCGGGAGTACCTCAGTTTTTTGCCAGTGTCTAAGGTGTTGGCCAAGGTTAACATGTATTCATCTGGGCTTGTGTACAGGTTCTCTGGGCCTTAGCAAGCTATTCCGGATCCGACCAAAAAAGCTTCATAGCTAAACGGTCGGTACCCGGGCCTTGCAGAGAAGAGCAGGGTTTTGCCTGTAATGCCTCTCTTAGGAGGGCTGGACCCTGGGATCCAGAGCTCTGGTCATACCCAAAACCAAGTGGCTATCTGTGCAGGGTGCTATACAGGTCCAGGGGAGTGGAATCCTTGGGAACCCGGTCCCTGAAGGTCTAGTACAATGCCTGCCGTGAGAGGTGAAGTTTGGGCTTCTGTGGACCAAACAAAGTCCTGCGGCGGGGAAAAGGTAAGTGGGGCCCCTCAGGAACTTGGTTCTATTGAGGGGACCCCCAAGCCTAATATGTCTTTCTGCCTGTTACCTAAAGGTATTCCCGCTAATAGCTGTATATGCCTAAGAAATCCTAGAAATGTCTTTTCATAAAGGAAGTTTTAAAAACTGTAAACCTGGAAATGTTTTTCATAAAGGAGGTTTTAAAAAAAAAAAAAGACAAAAGTGCGGTACATGTGTTTGTCCACTAGAGGCCGCTGTGGAACGTCTTTTTTTCTTGGGACTATTCCTTCCATGGTGAAAGTCCAGGCAGATGAGTGAGCTCTCTATCAGGGAAGCTGCATTCCTCTGTCATGCTGCCAAGTAGTTTCCTTCCATCCCCGAGTCCTGGTGAAACAGGGACCCTGGCTCCTCTCCCTACAGGGCGCCAAGAGCGCACACGTGCACGCGCGCGCGCACACACGCTTTCTTTTTATAGATTTAGCTTCAAAAAAGTGGGCGGAGCCTGGCGGATGACGCGCTCTGTGCGCCCAGCGCTTCTGCGCATGTGCGGGCGTCCCAGCAAGATAAAAGGACTCAGTCCACGCTGCTTGCTATGGACACAGAGCATGAAAAGGAGCTGGTAGCATGGTATAGTGGCTTACAGCGGGCGGTTGATACAGGCATCCCCAGAAAGACGCATTAGTAGACACCCACTGATGTACATAGCAGCAAATTGCATTAGACTATTTCAGTAAAGGGGTGTATTGCGGCTGGAATACCTCAGCTTTGAACTAAGGAATATGCCGCCTAAAAAACTCCGAGATATACCTCTCAGGAAGTGTAGGGGGTCTCCATCGGGCTCTGAGGATCTGGAGCAGTCATCTGCACCCTCCTCCCCTGAGAAATCAGAGGTTAATACCCATAAGGAACCCCCGGGAGTGCCAGGTACTGCGGCTGTCCTCAGTCCACCTGCTCCTGCATATATAACAGAGGAGGTTTTTGCCTCAACTCTGGAGGGATTGGAGCAGAGATTGGCAGCATTGATCGCTTCTTCTCTACAGGAAAGAAAGCGCGCCAGATCTCCATCACCTCCATTAGAGTGCCTGTTGGCAGAGCAACAGTCCCAGGAAGGGACCGACCTACCTGAAGGGGATCAGGAGGAGGTTAACTCTGTTTTTGAGGAATCGACAGTAGATGAACCATTTTCAGCATCACAGACTGAAAGATTGTGGGTCCAGACCCTAACTGACATGGTTCGATCTGCATTTAAAATGCCTCTTGTTGAACCATCAACTACTGCTGTCTCCTCATTGGGGTCGCTAAAAGCTCCCCAGGTTAATTGCTCCTTTCCAATACATCCATTATTGGAAGGACTTATATACCAGGACTGGGAACATCCTGATAAACTATTTGTTCCGCCTAAGAAATTTCCGGTGATCTATCCCATGGAGGAAAAGTTCACCCAGAGATGGAATGTTCCTACGGTGGATGCAGCCATCTCTTCTGTGAACAAATCACTGACATGCCCAGTAGATAATGTTCAAATGTTCAAAGATCCAGTAGATAAAAAATTGGAATCTTTATTAAAATCTGCTTTTTCCACAGCAGGGGCTGTTACACAGCCAGCAGTGGCAGCTATTGGGGTCTGCCAAGCTTTAAAGGATCAGATGAAAATGGTCCTGAGGGATTTGCCAGACCAGAAGGCCCAGGCTCTGGCTGATCTGCCTAGAGCATTATGCTTTGCGGTTGACGCCATCAAGGATTCTATCCATCAGGCCTCCCGCCTCACGCTGTCTTTGGTACATATGCGTAGGCTTCTGTGGCTCAAAAACTGGTCTGCTGAAGCTCCCTGTAAGAAGCTCTTAGTTAGCTTCCCATTTCATGGGGAACGCCTTTTTGGCGAGGACCTGGATAAGTATATCCAGAAGATTTCCAGTGGTAAAAGTACTCTCTTACCGAGTAAGAAGAGGTCTAGGGGTCCATCTTTTAAGAGGACTACCTCTCCTATCCCTGCGACGTCTGCTACTAAGCAGTTCCGACGGCCTCCTCGGTCAAACTCAGGGGGTAAAAATCAGGGACAGTCACAGGGTAATAAGAAACCCTGGATCCGAAGGGGTACTAAACCAGCCTCCAAGTCAAGCCTATGAAGGGCCGCCCCCACTCAAACGGGTGGGGGGAAGACTTCAGTTGTTCGCAGAGACCTGGCGGGAGACGATCAAAGACAGATGGGTGCTCTCCGCAGTAACTCTGGGATACAAGTTGGAGTTAAAAAAGTCTCCTCCTTCCCATTTTATGTGGTCAGGCATGCCAAGAGACCATCTGAAAAGAGGGTCTCTCCTATTGGCGTTAGAACAACTATTGCTCCAAGGAGTAATTATGGAGGTTCCTATGGAAGAGTGGGGGTTGGGTTTCTACTCAAACCTTTTCACAGTCCCGAAACCAAACGGGGACATAAGACCCATATTGGACCTAAAGAGTCTAAACAAATTTCTAAACGTCCGGTCTTTCCAGATGGAGTCGATCCGATCGGTCACCGCTGCCCTACAGGGGGAGGAATGGTTAGCCTCGATCGACATCAAAGATGCTTACTTGCATGTTCCCATCTTTCCAGGTCATCAAAAATTTCTACGCTTTGCAGTAGAAGGGCGCCATTTTCAGTTCAGAGCCTTACCATTCGGTCTGGCCACAGCACCACGAGTGTTCACAAAAATTCTGGCCCCACTGTTGGCCGATCTAAGAACACGAGGTGTAACGATAATGGCATACCTAGACGACCTGTTGTTGATGGACCACTCAGTTGCCAAGCTAGAAGTGGTAATTGTCGATACAATCAAGTATCTAGAATCTCACGGTTGGGTCATCAACCTGGACAAGTCAGCCCTACAGCCAGTGAAAAACCTGGTATATCTAGGGCTACGGCTGGATTCAGACCAGAGGAAGATTTTCTTACCTCTAGACAAGGTGTCCTCTTTGAGGGGCTTGGTCCGTCTGCTTTGTGCAAAAAGACAGCCGTCCATACGCCTGTGCATGAGGCTGCTAGGAAAGATGGTAGCATCATTCGAAGCTGTGCCATACGCCCAATTCCACTCAAGGAATTTACAGAGGGCCATATTGTCAGCCTGGAACGGAAAAATTCAGGCTCTAGACTTCCCGATGGCTTTGTCCCCTTCCGTTCGGAAGAGTCTCTGCTGGTGGTTGATCCCCCAGAATCTCCAGAAGGGAAAACCCTTCAGTCCGATATCCTGGAAGGTGGTCACTACAGATGCCAGCCTTATAGGCTGGGGGGCAGTACTGGAGCAATGGTCTCTCCAGGGCAGATGGTCAAATGTAGTAAAAACCCTGCCCATCAATCTCTTAGAGATACGAGCAGCCCGGTATGCCCTAGTAGCCTGGACATCCAGACTCCAAGGGTCCCCTGTCAGAATTCAATCAGACAATGCCACAGCAGTGGCATATATCAATCATCAGGGAGGCACCAGGAGTCGTGCAGCCCAGAGGGAAGTAAGTCACATCCTGGAATGGGCAGAAAAGCATGTCCCATGTATATCAGCTGTCTTCATTCCAGGGGTGGAGAATTGGAAGGCGGACTTTCTGAGTCGCCAACAGTTATGCCCAGGGGAATGGTCCCTTCATCCCGAGGTCTTCCGAGCAATATGTCAGCGGTGGGGAACACCGGATGTAGATCTGCTAGCATCCAGATTCAACGCAAAGGTGGACAGATTTGTCTCCCGGACAAGGGATCCCCTCGCTTGCGGCTCGGATGCTCTGGTGTTCCCTTGGGATCAGTTCAGACTGATATATGCATTCCCTCCGCTACAATTGTTGCCTCGACTCCTTCGCAGAGTCAGGTTGGAAAAGAAGCCGGTGATCCTGGTGGCTCCAGCGTGGCCCCGAAGGGCCTGGTACGCGGAGATCATCAAAATGTCTGTGGGGAGTTCTTGGACCCTTCCACGTCGTCCGGACCTGCTTTCGCAAGGACCGATATACCACCCTTCCTTACTAACTCTAAGTTTAACGGCCTGGCTATTGAATCCCACATCCTAAAGAAGAGAGGTCTCTCTAACTCTGTGGTATCAACTATAATCAATGCCAGGAAGCCTGTATCCAGGCAGATCTACTATAGAGTTTGGAAGGCGTACATCACTTGGTGCGAGGCCAGAAAATGGCATCCACGTAAGTACGTTATAGGCAGAATTCTGGACTTCCTGCAGTGGGCTGTAGACAGGAAGTTTGCCTTAAGTACTATCAAGGGCCAGGTTTCGGCCTTATCAATACTATTTCAAAGGCCCCTGGCTATGCATTCACTTGTCAAATCCTTTATGCAAGGGGTGACTCGTATTATTCCACCGATTAAAGCTCCCATATGCCCATGGGATCTAAATTTGGTTCTGTCGGTTCTGCAGAAGCAGCCGTTTGAACCTTTGCGGCACATTTCCTTGGTTCTACTCACCAGAAAATTTATATTTTTAGTAGCCATATGCTCGGCTAGAAGAGTGTCGGAATTAGCCGCCATGTCCTGTAAGGAGCCATATCTGGTTATTCATAAGGACAGAGTAGTATTACGCCCTCACCCAGCCTTTCTTCCTAAGGTGGTAGCGAGGTTTCACTTGAACCAGGATGTGGTTCTTCCTTCTTTTTTCCCCAAACCAAGCTCGGTAGAGGAAAAGTTATTGCATTCTTTGGATGTAGTAAGAGCAGTTAAAACTTATCTAAAAGCCACTGCTCAGATTCGTAGAACGGATTCTTTGTTTGTTCTGCCGGAAGGCCCCAGAAAGGGTCAGGCAGCATCAAAATCTACTTTGAAAGGGTCAGGCAGCATCAAAATCTACTTTAGCCTAGTGGATTCGACAGGTCATAATACAAGCCTATGGCTTGAGAAGTAGACCGCCTCCGTTCAAAGTTAGGGCGCACTCCACGAGAGCAGTTGGAACTTCATGGGCAGTGCATCACCAGGCCTCCCTGGCTCAAATTTGTAAGGCCGCAACATGGTCTTCAGTACACACGTTTACTAGGTTCTACCAGGTGGACGTTAGAAGTCAGGAGGATGTCGCCTTTGGGCGCAGTGTGTTGCAGGCCGCAAAAGATCCTCATGCCTGATGGCGCCCAGCTTATGTATGGTGTATCCCCCCCCTCATTTGGCATTGCTTTGGGACGTCCCACATAGTAATGACTATGCTGCTCTGTGTCCCGTGATGTATGAACAAGAAAATAGGATTTTTATAACAGCTTACCTGTAAAATCCTTTTCTTGGAGTACATCACGGGACACAGAGCTCCCACCCCTCTGTTGGGGACACGTATTGCTTTGCTACAAAACTGAGGTACTCCCGGATGGGAAGGGCTTATATAGGGGAGGGTACTTCCTGTTTTGGAAGTTGCCAGTGCCAGCACCTGAAGGTAATTCTATATAACCCACATAGTAATGACTATGCTGCTCTGTGTCCCGTGATGTACTCCAAGAAAAGGATTTTACAGGTAAGCTGTTATAAAAATCCTATTGTTTTGGTTCAGTGACGTAGAAAGTATTGAAACCAATAAATCACCATGACAGCAAGGAAACTAACATTTTTAGAAGATATTAGCAATAGCAGCATTTATAATTTTGTTAGCAAAGGTCTCCTTTTAAAAACTGTACCGAGGGTTTAAATAAATCCCGTCATTGACCGAATTAAGCAGGCAACATCTTTTACCCTAGTAATGTGGCTTTGACCCCACTTTGCTTTACCTCCCAGTTAGCGCATATTATTTAAATATGGGAAATGTCTACTCTAAAACAAAACCTTTTTAGTAGTTGGAGAAAATAAAAAGCATGATTAACGTAAATGGTATTTATTTCTTTTGATTCATTCTGAAAGAGTTCAAGCAGATATTTATAACCTCAATAGGAACTAAAAGAGCACAAAATAAATCAAACATGTTCAACTCATACAGCATGAAGTTGCAAAAAAGTCTGAGTATACTTTAAATAGACATTGGAAAAAGTAGTTTATCTCCTCTTGTATCAGCCTGCACAGACATCTTGTTGAACATCTGAATGCAGAAATAACACTACATACCATCACAGATGTTAACATTGCATTGGAGTGGATCCGCTCAACATTTTTATATGTCAGGACACTGAAGAATCCATCTCACTATGGTATGTTTTCTAATATTTGACATTTAATTATACAGAGAAAACCAATTGCAGCAGTAGTTAAATATAGGTTTGGTAAAACGTTAACACTGTTCAGTGTACAATAATTGTTCCTGAGTTGTAGCAGTTGTATAAACCCCCAGACATACTGCAGACAGGAGACGGTCAGAGACTGCAAACATAGTACAGGAGATGGTCAGAGACTGCAGACATAGTACAGGAGATGGTCAGAGACTGCAGACATTGTACAGGAGATGGTCAGAGACTGCAGACATAGTACAGGAGATGGTCAGAGACTGCAGACATAGTACAGGAGATGGTCAGAGACTGCAGACATAGTACAGGAGATGGTCAGAGACTGCAGACATAGTACAGGAGATGGTCAGAGACTGCAGACATAGTACAGGAGATGGTCAGAGACTGCAGACATAGTACAGGAGATGGTCAGAGACTGCAGACATAGTACAGGAGATGGTCAGAGACTGCAGACATAGTACAGGAGATGGTCAGAGACTGCAGACATAGTACAGGAGATGGTCAGAGACTGCAGACATAGTACAGGAGATGGTCAGAGACTGCAGACATAGTACAGGAGATGGTCAGAGACTGCAGACATAGTACAGGAGATGGTCAGAGACTGCAGACATAGTACAGGAGATGGTCAGAGACTGCAGACATAGTACAGGAGATGGTCAGAGACTGCAGACATAGTACAGGAGATGGTCAGAGACTGCAGACATAGTACTGGAGATGGTCAGAGACTGCAGACCTAGTACTGGAGATGGTCAGAGACTGCAGACATGGTACTGGAGATGGTCAGAGACTGCAGACATGATACAAGAGATGGTCACAGACTGCAGACCTGGTGCAAGAGATGGTCAGAGACTGCAAACATACTACAAGAGATGGTTAGAGACTGTGGACATGATACAAGAGATGGGCAGAGACTGCAGACATGATGCAAGAGATCATGCATCAAATGCAGCCTCCCAGTGCCCACAAAATGCAGCCTTACCAGTGCAGTGTCCACCAATTGCTGCCCATCAGTGCCCACTAATTTCAGCCTACCATTGACCATCAATTGCAGCCTACCAGTGCCCACCAATTGCAGCCTACCAGTGACCCTGGATCACACAGAGCGGTGACAATCTCCTGCTGTCACTGAGCTTGGATTTGGATCTCCCGGGCGGCTACTGTAACAAATTCCCGCCTCCTAGACTGGCTCGCGGCTTCTATGATACACGTCACACTGATTCAATGTCACTGCATTGGATCAGTTTTCCGTCTATCTCACAGGAGCAGTCTAGGAGGCGGGACTTTGTTACAGCACCGCCTGGCATTTCAGACCAAAGCTTGTGTGTGACCAGGGCCGGTGCAAGCATTTTTGTCTACACAGGCGTAGGTGTATTTTGGTGCCCCACTAACTCCTCCACAGTGCAACCCCCCGCTGTCTACAGCCTCGCTGGTACATCTGTAATTTTGCACCCATAATGTGATGGGGCGCAGCGTGAAGGAAGTCACACATGATTGAAAATTTAAGCTGTGCTGAACTGGCATATCCTCCATCACAGCACACCCCCATTCCAGTACAAATCCCCTCCCCACCCAATTCCCCATCTCCAAATCCCTCCAGCACAAATCCCCCCCATCTCTCTACCCAGCACATCAAATCCCCCCCAAATTTCTTCTCCCAGCAAAAATTCTCTCCCCCCACCCAAAAAAAAATCCCTCTTCTAGCACAGATCTTCCTCTCAGTTCTGGCACAAATCCATATCCCCCATCCCAGCACAAAACCTTCTTCCAATCTTCAAATATCCCCAGATCCACTATTCCACCCAATCTGCTCTCACCCAAGTCCTCCATTCCAGCACAACCCCTCCCCCATCCTGGGTTGAATCCTCTTCCTCCCCCATCCTTCCCAGCACAAATCTTCTTTCCCCCAAATCCCCCATGCAAGCACAAGTCCACTGCCTAGTTCTGTCATAAATATTCCCACCCAAATCCCCCTTCCCAGAACAAAACCTCCCTCCCAAACACAAATCATCTCCTTTCTCATACAAATTAATCAACAATACTTCCCAAATGTGGGACCTTCCTGAGAGAAGAACAAAATCCTTCAAATCCAGACTAAGGGCCGCTTCACACCAACGTCAGTGCGTAAAACTAGTGTTCTGTGTGCGTTTCTTGCACTGCATTAAAAAACGCACTGCAGTTGCGATCTGCAATGGGTGTCAATGTAAACTTATTGGAGTAAAGATATAACTGTGCTCAAATCCCAATAGCTTGTACATGTGTTTAAACTATCAGGTGTTTAACATGTGTCCGCATATTAGCACTGCAAATTTCTGGATGGACTCTACACACTGCTATACCCTTTCCAGCAAACTATGCAATAAAAAACAGGGATATTTAGTTCACATATATTGCAATACACGTTTAAGCCCACCAACTGTGCCAAAGTAATCCCTCTTCTGGCCAGTCCTACACTGCCTTGCCACTGAAAATGCTACGGGGCACACCATGCCAACCTGGGGCATAAAGACCCAAGGTGGGGGAGAGCTGTGTAAATTTGCTGTCCCCCTCAAAATAACTCAACACAAAGCCATTAATATCTAAACCACTGGCAAAAAGTGAGTACATCCCTAAGTGAAAATGTCCAAATTAGGCCCAATTAGCCATTTTCCCTCCCCGGTGTCATGTGACTCATTAGTGTTCCAAGGTCTCGGGTGTGAATGGGGGAGCAGGTGTGTTAAGTTTGGTGTTATCGCTCTCACTCTCTCTGTCACGTACCTGAATCGTGAGCCTGACGTGTAGAGGAGAGCCTCTCTTGCCGCACCGGCTTCTGGGACCCTGAGGTTGAGACAGTAGCCACAGAAGCACGGTGACGCAGGAGTGCCTAGGATCAGTCCAGTATTTGGTATGGCTGGATGTTCGTGGCTGTTGATGCAACAGGCAGACTGGCAGGGCTGGGTAGACCAGAGCTGTGGCAGGCTGGATCGCAGAAGAGACCGGAACTTGTACGATTCGCAGAGCAGAACTGCAGCAGGCAGAGAAGCAGATGCAGAGTCAAGCAGGCCGGGTCGGTAGCGTTAAGGTGGATCAGGCAGAGCAGCAGGCAGAAGAGAAGTCCAAAACAAGCCGAAGTCAGGGTATCAAGCAGACAAGGTTAGTGAGAGCAAGCTGGGTGCAAGATCAGAGGTCAGCACAAGTAACAGGTTTTAGACACACAGAAGCTGCTGACCACACAGCAAAGAGTCTTTGGTGCAGTCACTTTAAATAGCCCCTTTGGCGCCAATGTTGGTGACAGGCGCACGTGTGCGTGCAGGTGCACGTGTGCGCGCGCTGACGCGCCGTGAATGCGCGTGTCTGGCGTGCAATTCCTGCTGGATGGCTATGCCTTTCCTGACACTCTCATACTGGTCACTGGAAGTTTAACATGGCACCTCATGGCAAAGAAAGAAAAATTTGTTTTGCTCTACATAGAGATGACCTGGGCTATAAGAAGATTGCCAAGACCCTGAAACTGAGCTGCAGCACGGTGGCCAATACCATACAGCAGTTAACAGGACAGGTTCCACTCAGAAGAGGCCTTGCCATGATTGACCAAAGAAGCTGAGTGCACGTGCTAAGCGTATAATTGTGTGTGTGTGTGTGTATGTGTGTATGTATGTATGTATATATATATATATATATATATATATATATATAGATATAATATTATATATAATATATAAATAAAATCACACACGCACATGTAAACCTAGTCGTGCGGGGCAACAGGTGCACTTCAAAAATTGCCTCGCCAGCAGTACACACTTCGTTTCCTTACTCCGCAGCCAGACGTGAATAAGAATACCCAAAACTTCTGGGTATGGGGGAGCGTGTGGCACAGCTGATATTTGGCGAAAGGCTGCACATACCTTGTCATATGGGGAGGATATAGAAGGGTGGGGTTGTTGGCCCTAATTGTGACTACCAGCAGCTGAATAGAATGGTGGAGGGGTGAATTTTAACTTGCCTCTGGCTTTTATTAGTGGTTACTGTTTACACATAATGAGAATCAATAGTGAATCAATACAGAAATAGATGCACATGCAGCCCTCAAAAAATCCACTCGCCTGCTCGCATTTTGCGAGTGGATTTTGAGGTCTGGCGAGGAAGGGCTGCCGGGGGGGGGGGCGAGCACCGCCGGCAGCCTGTGTGGAATTGGGAGTCCTTCTCCCAGTGATCACGGAGGGGAAGAGAGAGCTGCCCGGATGTTTAGAGCACAGCGCGGGTAACAGTCACAGCGATAACAGTTTCCTTTTTTAATTGCCGTGTTCCCCGCCGCCCGCTGTGAGATACAGCCCCGCCTCCCGGTCCTGGGACTTTGATAGACAGATCACCCCTCCAATCCTGGTGACGGGTGATCTGTCAAAGTTCCTCGGCCAGGGGGCGGGGCTGAATATGACATTGAGCGGCTGGAACACGGCAATTAAAATTAAAACTGTTATCCTGTGTTCCCCGCGCTGTGCTCTGATCACCTGGGCGGCTCTCCTGGTCTTCTCCTCCCTTGCACAGGTAGGCTGCATTTGGTGGGCACTGGACACAAGGCTGCATTGGTGGGCACAGACAGCCTGCATTGGTGAGCACGGATACAGTTGTTGTTAATATTTATTTTTATAACTTAATTCTGCATAAAACATTTAAGTGTAATTTCACATGAGATAATTTATGAGGGCGTGTTTAGGGGCGGAATTGGGTGCGGGGCGGGCTGGGTGGGGCAACTGGTGGCGAGTAACCCTTGAGGCCTGGCTAGTAGCTCAGGACTTGACATTTTGAGCCCTACACATGTACATTCCCCCCAGACTGTTGGTCATTTTTTTTTTTTTGTTTCGATTCCTTAGACTTGGAAGTTGCTACTGTAATATTATTATTATTTTGTAGGTTTCCAAAGAGGATTAGGTAAAGAAGGGATTGAAGTTAAATTGCAAGGTAAGAGAAATGGCTGTTTCCTGATTTTTATTTTTTATTTTTTACATTAAAGCGGTATTAAAGCCAAAACCAACAATGTAATATATGCTTTCCAATCATTCAATGTGGTGGCTGCATTATTTTTTAAATTTTTTTTAGGCTCCCCCCCCCCCACATTTTCACTTGATCTGGCCAGTAACCGACCTTCTGTATTAGAATGCCCCCACTCTGGATGAAGGAGCACAGGGGCACCCTTGGACAGCATCATTACCATTCTGGGGGGAGGGGAGTATTAGATGTAGTAGCAGATTTAGATACACTAACAAATTGAAGCCAAACCCCCGCTTACACTGCAGTTACACAGGCAGTGACAGCAGCAGTTTTTTTTGTTCTTTTGACGTAAAGTTTTTACATAAATGAGTAAAGTCTGACCATTGTCAGCACCCCTGTCAGTAGTAAATGGTTTGTCTCAACACTCTTAACATACATTTTGCTGGACAGCTTGTTCTGTCAAGACAAGATCACCAGGTGAAAATAAACGAAAGAAAGTAAAAAAAAAAAACCTGCTGCAGCCATCACATCTAAGAATTGGTAAGCTGCAATTCCATAAATATTTGCTTTTGGGTTTAATACCGCTTTAACTCAAGACACTCTCCTAAACTTCTGTTAATTCAGCTTTCCCTTATCATTCAACATGTTTAATAGATAAAACGGAGAATCTAATTAACACAATTATTCTATTGTGGATCTCAACCTACATAATTTGCACAGAATGTGGTTTGAGCCCACGTTCGCATCGGGCCGTTTTGACATGTCAAATTACATGTCAAATTGCCACCTATTGCCGGCAACGGCACCGTCCGAATCGGTGTGACGCTACAGTTAGTTCCTGCACTACTTTTGGCGACTGAGGGGGTGATTTCAATAGACATCTGTGCAGCAATCCACACAGATGTCTATGAAATCACTCCCGAAGTCGGACTGAAATGCAGATTTGAAATCGTGCGAGCTAGACTCGCACGATTTCAAACCTGCATTCAGTGTGAACACACGTATTCTGATACAAGCTACACAAACTTATTTTGCAGAATTAATGATTGTTTTACTCATAATGATAGTTTAACATTGGAGTATAAAATTGTCTAACTTGAAATGTATGATATCCGTAACAAAGCAATGATAAATTTGAAATAATTTAGGCATACGTGAGTGATATTTTTAGTCTATAAAAGTGAGCTGAAACTATATATGGAAGATGTTTACTAGGATCAGAGGTGTGAACAATGCAAATAACATTAAAGCACCACCTCAAGAAAAAAAAGTACCAATAAGTATTGACCACATTTTGATCAGCATAGATTGTGCCTATATCTTCCTATATTTTGCCTTTATTGCAGCTGTTCTTGCTCCTTTTGTAGCTGAGATTCAGGTCACTTAGGTGGAATAATTAGAAGTCATACTAATTCTCTGTTACTTCAAGGGATTTAGATAAACAGTAGACATCTACAGTATAATGATATAGTACTTGTATGTTTCCGTAGGATTGCCATGTCTAAAATATGCTCACTGACTTCCCATATGATAAAGATAAAGGCAGTTACCAGTCCTATAGATGCTGAGGGCAGTACATGTTTATTGCTTTTGTGGCTATATGCAGACTTGCTATCAACATGATCTTTCTTCAACTTTCTGGCTTTCCTCTACACAATTGGATAGCTAAAGAAGTTTTTCTTCTGTTACTGTTTGTCCCCTGATTTGTGGTAATTTTTCCCAGTGTGTTAGCAAATTTACACAGTTAATGGTAGATGGACATGAAAATATGAAATAACTGATAGCCATGAGTAGAATGGTAGAAGAATCTTCCCAATATGCAGTTTCTGAGAGTGCCATCTGAGAAGTGGTCTTCCCCAGGGCCCCAGGTGTTGAGATTTAAGATGGTACTCACAACGTGTATGGTCCCTGGAATTACCTTGCTGGTGGCAGTTGGCAGCTAGATGGGGTAAGTTGGAGTTACAGACATTACATAATTTTGTAGCCAGGGAGTGTAGCTAAAGGTTGCTGAGTGGGGTAACCAGAGTGGGGAATGTAAACCAGTGCTGGTCAACCTGAAAATCATAGAGGGCCTCAAGAGTGACCCCCAACACCTCCAGAGGTCCACACAATAGCAACGCATTTTCGCACCTTCGTGCCCGAAAATGTTGGTCCTTCAACTTTTTAAGTGTGCTTTGTGATATGCTACAAAAAGTGCAGGAGTACAATAACACCAACATTGGTGTCAATGGATACAGTAATAACCCACAGGATTGGTTTCAGTGGACACAATAATAACCCCCAGCATTGATGACAGTGGACCTAATAATAACCCTCAGCATTGGTGTCAGTAAGTACTATAGCAACCCCCAACATGTGGCTTTTTTAGAACTCCACGCCGTTTTAAAAAATAATTTTGGCATGGGGTTTTAAGGCCTGGTTCACACTGGGGCGACAAACGCTCCGACATTGGGAGCTCATGTCGCATGACGTGTGAAAATCAATGTTTCCCTATGGGAGCCGTCTTAACTGGTCCAACACATGTCGGTCCGACTTTGAGAATGCTCCCTGTACTACTTTGGTCCGACTTTGATCCGACTTCAGCCCATTGACTATCATTGAAGTCGGATCAAAGTTGGACCGCAGTCTTGCATGATCCGACTTTGGCATGCGACTTGTGCTGTACTGCTCTTGAAGGGGAACTCCAGGCCAAATTTTAAATAAAAAACCGGCATGGGTTCCCCCTCCAGGAGCATACCAGGCCCTTAGGTCTGGTCTGGATTTGAAGGGGCGCCCCTACGCCGAAAAAACGGCGTGGGGGTCCCCCCAAAATCCAAACCAGACCCTTATCCGAGCACGCAACCTGGCAGGCCGCAGGGGAAGAGGGGGGGACGAGAGAGCGGCCCCCTTCCTCCTGAACCGTACCAGGCCGCATGCCCTCAACATGGGGGGGTTTGGTGCTCTGGGGCAGGGGGGCGACCTGCGGCCCCCCCACCCCAGAGCACCCTGCCCCCATGTTGATGAGGACAAGGCCTCTTCCCGACAACCCTGGCCGTTGGTTGTCGGGGTCTGCGGGCGGGGGGCTTATCGGAATCCGGGAGCCCCCTTCAATAAGGAGGCCCCCGGATCCTGAGCCCCCCACCCTATGTGATTGAGTATGGGGTACATCGTACCCCTACCCATTCACCTGGTGGAAAAAAATTGCAATAAAAAAACCACACAGCTTTTTAAAGTATTTTATTGCACAGCTCTGGTGGTCTTCTTCCGACTTCGGGGGTCTCCGGTGTCGTCGCCGCGCTCTCCGGTTCTTTCTTCTGCCGGGCCTCCGCTAACTTATTTTTAGCTCTTTTGCTAGCGGAGGCCCGGTCTTCTCCGTCGTCTCGTCCGGCTCTCCGTCATCCTTCTGCCGGCCCCTCCACTAACTTCTTTAGCTCTTTTGCTAGTGGAGGGGCCGGTCTTCCCGTCGTCGCCGTCGGCGTCTTCTTCCCTCTTCTCCTTCTCGATGTTGACGCGTCGCTTCCTCCCGCTGTAATACTGGCTCTCCACTCCGCATTAATATAGGCTTCTCATGACGTCACAGTCACATGTTCCCATGACGTCACAGTCACATGCTCCGGGGCCATGTGCCCCGGAACATGTGACTGTGACGTCATGAGAAGCCTATATTAATGCGGAGCGGAGCGGAGAGCCAGTATTACAGCGGGAGGAAGCGACGCGTCAACATCGAGGAGGAGAAGAGGGAAGAAGACGACGACGGCGACGACGGGAAGACCGGCTCCTCCACTAGCAAAAGAGCTAAAGAAGTTAGTGGAGGGGCCGGCAGAAGGACAACGGAGAGCCGGACGAGACGACGGAGAAGACCGGGCCTCCGCTAGCAAAAGAGCTAAAAAGAAGTTAGCGGAGGCCTGGCAGAAGAAAGAACCGGAGAGCGCGGCGACGACACCGGAGACCCCTGAAGTCGGAAGAAGACCCCCGGAGCTGTGCAATAAAATACTTTAAAAAGCTGTGTGGTTTTTTTATTGCAATTTTTTTCCACCAGGTGAATGGGTAGGGGTACGATGTACCCCATACTCATTCACATAGGGTGGGGGGGCCGGGATCCGGGGGCCCCCTTATTAAAGGGGGCTCCCGGATTCCGATAAGCCCCCCGCCCGCAGACCCCGACAACCAACGGCCAGGGTTGTCGGGAAGAGGCCCTGTCCTCATCAACATGGGGGCAGGGTGCTCTGGGGCAGGGGGGGCCGCAGGTCGCCCCCCTGCCCCAGAGCACCAAACCCCCCATGTTGAGGGCATGCGGCCTGGTACGGTTCAGGAGGGAGGGGGGCCGCTCTATCGTCCCCCCCTCTTCCCCTGCGGCCGGCCAGGTTGTGTGCTCGGATAAGGGTCTGGTTTGGATTTTGGGGGGACCCCCACGCCATTTTTTCGGCGTAGGGGCGCCCCTTCAAATCCAGACCAGACCCAAGGGCCTGGTATGCCTCTGGAGGGGGAACCCATGCCGGTTTTTTATTTAAAATTTGGCCTGGAGTTCCCCCTCAAGATTCATACCAAACACAGTGCCTGATATTGGCGGGGATCCAAGTCGGATCTCCGTTCATTGAAAGTCGGACATATGTCGGCTTCATGTCGCAGGGAAAAGTCGGATCCAAAGTAGGACAGATGTCGTGTCGCACTAGTGTGAACCCAGCCTAAATCCATATCAGACCCAAATGACCTGGTATGGATTTTGTTTATGGTGCTTATTTTGTTTACATGGGTCATGGTTGTTAAGGATGTGAAGCAAGCCACTGTTGATTGCCTAACTGGATTAAAACACCTCATGTGAGTCTCCGATGAGCAGAATTTGGACTTAATACTATTCTGAGTGCAGAAAGTAAAAACGAAATAAAGCTCAAATAAGAATAAAAACACAAATGAACTGTAGTCATTCCTTAACAAAAATGTTAGGTGTTAATTCAAATAGTAATGTATAAATCTATCCTATATTTGTCCTGTTTAGACCTACTTTTGCTTGGTTTAATATTTTTTTTTTAAATGGCAAGCCTCAACTTAGTAACTGATATACATATTTTATGCATAACAGAACTGTGTTTGAAAAATTTAAATGATTTATCATCTGTTGGATTAATTGAAATGGATGAAGACGTTAATTTTAAGCCTACAGGTAAAAATACCAAGTTGTTTTAATTATCTACCTAATTTTTTTAATGCATTGACTAATTCAATTAAATACTGCAGACTGGCATAATTTGCAATGCTTAGCCTTATTTAATCTATGAATTTAAGCAGAAAAACTGAATTATTCTTTACATATTTAGTAAAAATATAATTTTTATGTCTAATGAATTTACTTATTTAATTTATTTATTTATTTCAGGTACTTATATAGCGCCGTCAATTTACGCAGCGCTTTACATATATATTGTCCATTCACATCAGTCCCTGCCCTCAAGGAGCTTACAACCTAAGGTCACTAACACACATTCATACATACTAGTGCCAATTTAGACAGGATCCGATTAACCTACCAGCAGTGTTAATTTCGTCGACTAAAACATTTTAGTCAACTAAGTGAATTCTATTTTAGTCGACTAAAATACGACTAAAACAACTGAGATTACTAAAATACGACTAAAACTAAAATGGCATTTTAGTCAAAAGACTAAGACTAAAACTAAATTGAAATTTGAATTCAAAATTAACACTTGTTTGTAGTGCATGTTCATACCTTAATACCATAAATAATAACGTATTCGATTTTTGACTCCAGCAGTAAAAAATGAGTTTGGAAATTGTAGAGAAATGTTAACTAATGCATTACAATTTAATTACACCCATTCGATTTTAGACGACTAAAATGTACTGGAGATTTAGTCGACTAAAACAAAAACATCTTATTTTCTATGCTCAGTGAACATACACTTTTTAAAGTAGATTTTTTCTTTTCTAAATGGATAGGCTCTACTCCTAAGTAAACGGGCTTCGTAAAGTGGTTTTAAAGTCTAAGGCTCGGTTCACATATGAGCCGCATGCGTCTCACAGCAGGGGTCCGGTGCATGCTGGTTCATCGTTTCAGATCCGATTTTATCCCGAATTTTGGGCTGAATTTGGACCTGAAATGGACCAAAAGATGCACAGCGTTTTTCTGCAAAACGCACCGGACCTGCTGCGGACATATGTGAACCGGCTCCATAGAGAGCCGGTCAAAATCTCCTGCTATTGCGAATTTGATGCAGTGATGCCGCATCCAATTCGCAATGGTGTGGAACCCAGCCCAAGTGTTTTTTACCTTAGTGCTTTGTCTGCATTAAAGCAAAAAATGTCCCACTAGTTGTTGTGGCCTTCCCCTCCCTAAACACTTATCTGACTCCTTGCACTGTTCCATCTGCAGCAGCGCTGCCATAGGCTCCTGCTGCTGTCAGTCAAATTCTGTGAGGAGAGTGTGGGGATGTAATCGAGCCACATGGTGTGTGTCTATGGATGCACACAGGTGCCCCCATAGCACAGGGCTTACTATGGGGCCACCCACATGAAGAAGGAATGGACAGCGCCAGTGGGGGAATCCAAAACAGGAAGTAAGGGACTGCTCTGTGCAATACAATTTTAGAGAGCAGGTAAGTATAATTTTTTTTTTATTATAATGAAACTTTACAACCACTTTTTAACCGGTTCCCGACCATGTCACGCAGATATACTGCGGCAGAATGGCTCCCCTGGACGAAATCCCGTACTGGTACGTCCTACCCTTTTTCAGCCACCAGAGGGCACTGCACGGCGGGGGACCCGATGTGCGTGGCCGGCGGGCACGATCGCCACCGGCCACGCGTGATTGCATGCAAGAGCGCCAGCACTGGGATTTGTGCATTTTTATAACACTAATCGCTGTATAAATGCCAGTGGTCCCAAAAAAGTGTTAAAAGTCTCCGATCTGTCCGTCGCAATGTCGCAGTACTGCTAAAAATCACCACCATTACTAGTAAAAAAAATTAAAAATGATAAAAATGCCATAAATCTTTCCAATAGTTTGCAGACGCTATAACTTTTGCACAAACCAATCAATATACGCTTGTTGCGATTAAATTTTTTTTACCAAAAATATTTAGAAGAATATATATTGGCCTAAACTGATTATTTTTTATTTTGGATATATTTATTATAGCAAAAAGTAAAAAATATTGTTTCTCTTTTCGTCCATGGACCGACACAGCTCCTTAATTCTTGACAGTTGGGTTATGTTCCGTCGATTAGGAGAGGACTAGGCAGAACATGTTGGATATTTAATACATGTTACTTTAACAGAGTTGAACAGCCCTGCCCAGGGGGCGGTCCCTCCGTACATAACCCTCCACCCTGCAGTAGCAGCCCCAGTTTTTTTCTGCCTAGTAGAGAAGGACCTGTCTCCCTTTTGGGCCCAGAGTCCTGAAGACATTTTTACTTTTTATTTTATTTTTTAGAATCTTCTATCAACTGCATTGAGCTGGGCATGACAGGCAGGTTAATATAGATCCTTGTAGTCCCCCCAGTCTGGCCATCGAGCGTGAGCAGGCCTTAGCTACGTGCGGGGTCGGCCACGACATACCCCATGGCTCCAGGGGTGGCCGGTGAGCTATATTCTCCAGGGTTCACATATGACCGGGCTGCTTGCTGTCTCAGTCACAGTGGACCGGGCCGACAGCTACTCCGTACTGCTCGGTTGTAGGTCTGTCAGGAACGCACCAGCAGGGATGGGTAAGTACAGTTCCTCCTGCTTCGGTAGGATGGAACAGCTGGGCATTCCCGGGGGGGTCGGTTAGGGGGTCTCCTGTCCTCCCTTCCTCTCCCTCTTCTTTTTTTTTTTTCCTTCTCGCCTTGCGGGGCCTGCTACGTCGGACAGCGACTATGGGCAGCCTCTTACTTGGGTGGTGAGTTCCCTGGGTAAAACCCCGGTCAGAGCAGCAAGGAGGGTGGATATTTTTTGGTGCCATTACCTTCACTTAAGTCCTTATAGGTTGTCAGTGGGTGGGCATGGAGTCAGAAGCTGATCCTTCTTCCCCAGACATTCCAGGGGAGCAACCAGTGTCCCTACACCTGCGGTGCCTATGGACAGTCCTGAAGTCATTTGTTGCCAAGGGCGGGCGTAAGGGGGGGTAAACAAGCGCCCCCTCCCCTCGCCATCTCCTGGGGAATGCTCTGCCTCAGACTCGGGCCTGGCTGCGGCACAGGACCCCAGACCGTCCGGGCAGTGAGGGTGACTCCTCGCCCCGATAAGCGCAGGATAGAGCACTTGTAGTAGCACTTATCACAGCAGTGAGGGTCACTCTTAAGCTGGAGGACACAGCTGGGACATCCGCTGAGGTGTCAGTCCCTTTTTGGTCTCACAAACCGACCCGCTATAAAGGTTTTTCCTTATGTGTCTTACTTTGACAAGTTCATAGAAAGGGATTGGGAGCGGCCGCAGAGGTCCTTTGCGGTCCCTCAGTGCAGGGCGGTCTGTTACCCATTTGAAGAGAGCCTTCTGAAAAAATGGGCTTCTCCTCCGGTTTTTAACCCCCGGGTCTCTCGGTTGAATAAAGTAACCACTATCCCGGTGGAGGGGACCCCTGCTTTTATGGACACTTCTGATAGGAGGTCCGAAGCGGTGAAATGCTACATGTTCACCATGCTGGGGTCAGCATTGCGGCCTATATTGGCTGCTACCTTGGTGTCCCAGACACTCGCTGAGTGAACTAAAGTATTGCACCAGACTGTGAAGGAGCATCAGCTCCCTCCAGAATGCGTGTCACTGGCCGTACAGTTGGTACAGGGACTTGTGTATGTCTGTGTTACAACCCTGGATGCGGCCCCTTTAATCTCCAGGGCATCCGCATCTACGGTGGTATTGTGCCGCCTGATATGGCTGAAATGCTGGTCCGCTGATCAAGCTTCCAAGAAAACTCTGGCAGATTTGCCTTTCTAAGGTGGTGGCTTTTTGGTGCCTCACTGGACGACATCATTAAGGATGTCACTGGAGGTAAGAACATACTTCTCCCTCAGTCCACTAAAGGGAAGGAGCCGTGCCGTAAGCCGGGTCCTCCTTTCCCTTACGGAAGCGGTATTTTTGTCAGTCAGGACCTGCTGACAGACCCTCCCAAGCGGACAAAGGTCCAGCTGGGGGACGGAAGCGTCCCTGGGTGCGCTAGCCCACCAAGCCAGCAAACAAACCTGCTACCGCATGAAGTTTTGTCCCTGCCCGACTCCTGGGTGGGGGGGCGGCTTCGTGGGTTTGCAGCCTGGTGGACCTCCCTACTCTCTGACCAGTGGGTCTGCGAGGTAGTCACCTTGGGGTACAAGATCAAGTTTCTTTCTTGTCCACCAAACAGGTTCTTTCCCTCAAATCTGCCTCTCCTTCCGGCTCGTCGGACTGCCCTGCAGGGGGAAGTGCAGAACTTGCTGAGGTGCGGGGTGATCATACCCATACCACCGCAGGACAGGTTACAGGGATTCAACTCTAATCTGTTTGTGGTCCCAAATAGGGACGGAGTCCGTCCAATCTTGGACCTCAAGGCCCTCAATGCCTTTTAAAAAGATTCAAAAATTCCGTATGGAATCTATTCATTCGGTGGTAGCTGCGCTCCATCCGGGGGACTTCCTGGCATCCTTGGATGTCAAAGACGCATACTTGCATGTCCCCATCTGCGTCAGGCATCAGAGGTTCCTGCGCTTTGCGATCGGCAAAGACCACTATCAGTTTGTGGCTCTTCCCTTTGGCCTAGCATCGGCACCAAGAGTTTTCACCAAGGTGCTCACCCCGATCTAGCTTTGCTGAGACAGCGCAGCATTGTTATCGTAGGCTACTTGGGCGACCGTCTTCTGAGAGCTGCTTCAAGCTCAGAATTAGAGGAGGCCGTGTCTATAGCCAGTCAGACCCTCCGGGAGTTTGGTTGGATTCTGAACCTCCAGAAGTCGGTGTTAGTACCGACCCAGTGCCTAGAGTACCTGGGGTTGATTCTGGCCTCCTCGGAGGCCAGAGTCTTCTCCCCTTGGAGAAGTTGCAGACACTGCAGACTGCGGTGAGGTTGTTGACGTCCCGCAAATGGTCGTCTCTACGTTTTTGAATGCAAGTCCTGGACCTCATGTTAGCCTCTTTAGAGGCAGTACCATATGCCCTATTCCACACTCGGGTCTTGCAGAAGGAGATTCTCTCCAAATGGAACAGATCTCCGTTGTCTCTGGATCGTCAGATTCAGATAAGTCATCTTGTCAAGTCCTCTGAGTTGGTGGCTGTGATCCCCGACTCTTCGGTCCTGGAAGTCGTTCCTCCCCTTTCATTGGACTGACCGGTTGGGGGGGAGTCTGGGGGGTTCAGGCGGCCCAGGGCCGCTGGACTCCGACCGAATCCCAACTGCCGATCAATGTTCTGGAACTCCGGGCGATCAGGCTGTGCCTCTCCAGGTGGTCTCAGAGGCTAAGAGGGCGTCCAGTCAGGATCCAGTCAGACAACACCACGACTGTGGCATACGTCAACCATCAAAAAGGAACAAGAAGCTCGGCTGCAGCATCGAAGGTCTCTCACATCCTACGGTGGGCGGACAGGAGCGTGCCGGCCCTATCGACAGTTTACATTCCGGGCGTATTACCAGATGCTGGACCACGGGGAATTGTTGTTACATCCGGAGGTTTTTCAACTCCTTTGCCAGAGATGGGGCACGCCAGACGTGGATCTCCTGGCTTCTCGACTCAATCGCAAAGTGTCGAGGTCCGTGGCCAGGTCCAGAGATCCCTGGGCAGACGCGTCAGATGCGTTGGTGGCCCCGTGGGGTCAGTATCGGCTAATTTATGCCTTTCCCCCACTGAAGTTGCTTCCTCATCTACTCCGCAGAGTAGAGACCGAGGGAATTCCGGTGATTCTATGATTCTAGTCGCCCCAGATTAGCCCAGGCGTCCCTGGTACGCCAACCTTGTGCGGCTGGTGGCGGATGTGCCCTGGCGACTGCCACTGAGGGAGGACCTTCTCTTGCAAGGTCCCATTCTTCATCCTGCTTTACAGTCACTGGCTTTAACGGCATGGCTATTACATGCCAGGTACTAAGGGACCGAGGCCTGTCAGATTTGGTCATTTCAACCATGTTGAAGGCATGGAAATCTTCTTCTAGGAAGATCTACCATCGCACATGGAGAGCCTACATCTCTGTGTGAGGAGATGGAATGGTGTCCACGGACTTATTAGGGTTCCAGGATCCTGCTGTTTTTACAGCGCGGAGTGGATCAGAAACTTGCCTTAAGCACCAGTAAGGGCCAGATTTCAGCCTTGGCTGTTTTCTTTCAGCAACCCCTGGCGGCTCATTCATTGGTGAGCACTTTTATGCAAGGGGTCCGGCCTGTGGCCCCTCCGGTCCGACCACCACTACCTCAGTGGGATTTAATTCTGGTACTCTTGGTACTTCAGAAACCTCCATTTGAGGACATCAGGGAAATTCCTCTTTTGACGTTCTCTCAGAAGGTTCCCTTCCTAGTAGCCATAACATCAGTCGGGAGGGTTTCTGAATTGGCGGCCTTGTCTTGCAAGTCCCCATATTTGGTCCTCCATAAGGACAAAGCGGTGCTACGCCCGCAGCCTTCCTTCCTTCCGAAGGTAGTTTGTATTTCACTTGAATGAGGACATTGTACTTCCATCCTTGTGTCCTTGGCCATCGCATTCCAAGGAGGTTGCGCTGCACTCTTTAGACGTGGTATGTGCCTTGCGGGTGTACTGTCTGCTACGGCTCCGTTCTGGAAGTCTGACTCACTGTTTGTGTCAGTGTCTGGTCCGCAGAAGGGTCTGGCGGTCTCGTCGGCCACCATTTCTTGGTGGATCAGGCAGACTGTCATCCAGGCCTATGCCCTTTAAGGGCGGGCGCCTCCCGTTCCTGTCACGGCGCATTTGACCAGGGCTATTGGTGCCTCTTGGGCTTTCCGACTTCAAGCATCTGTATCGCAACAAGTGTGTAAGGCGGCGACCTGGTCGTCCGTTTAAATTTTTTCTAAATTGTACAAGGTTGATGTGAGTGCATCTTCGGATGCTAGCTTCGGCCCGCAAAGTTTTACAGGCGGCTGTTTTGAGGTTGCAACTCCTCTGTTGAGGAGCTCTGCTTGTTTGTGGTGAATTTTTTTTTTTTATTATTTCTGTGCCCACCCCCCGTTTTTTTACACTGCTTTGGGACATACCAACTGTCAAGAATTAAGGAGCTGTGTCCGTCCATGGACGAAAAGAGAAAATAGGATTTTTTGTACTCACTGTAAAATCCTTTTCTCTGTCGTCCATGGACGGACACAGCACCCACCCCTCCTTTTTTTAGTTTGTACTGCTTTGTTACGAACTGAGGCTGCTACTGCAGGGCAGAGGGTTATGTCCGGAGGGACTGCCCCCTGTGCGGGGCTGTTCATCTCTGTTAAAGTAACATGTATTAAATATCCAACATGTTCTGCCTAGTCCTCTCCTAATAGACAGAACATAACCCAACTGTCAAGAATTAAGGAGCTGTGTCCGTCCATGGACGACAGAGAAATGGATTTTACGGTGAGTACAAAAAATCCTATTTTCTTTTCAAAATTTACGCTTTTTTGTGTTTATAGCGCAAAAAAGAAAAACCGCAGAGGTGATCAAATACCACCAAAAGAAAGCTCTATTTGTGGGGAAAAAAGGATGCAAATTTCATTTGGGTACAGAGTCTAACAACCGCCCAATTGTCAGTTAAATCGACGCAGTGCCAAATTGTAAAAATTGCTGTGGTCAGGAAGGGGGTAAAATCTTCCGGGGCTGAAGTGGTTAAGTGAACATATCCTACCAAAAGATATAAGAAATTATATGAAATTTTAAATCTCCAGCTTTTATTAAAAACAAATATATCATACCAACGTTGATATGTTACTGGTATTACATACCGTATTTATTGGTGTATAACACACACTTTTTTCCCCTTAAAATAGGGGGAGAATCCTGTATGCGTGTTATACGCTGATATAGGCTGCCACCGAGGGAAAGGAGGGGATGAGCGCTGCCGAAATAGAGCCGTATCTCCTGTGTACTCGGCTCTGCTCGCAGTCACGCTCAGTCCCGCCCCCTGGATGGCTCCTAGCATTGACGTCCCGGCATTGGACAGGCGTTGTGTCCATCATAGGATCCGGGCCAAGGGGCGGGACTGGGCATGACGCCGAGCCGAGTACACAGGAGATCCAGCTCTGTCTATTTCGGCAAGGCTGCAGATGGACACTGATCAGGCTGCAGTGAGGAGCAATGCTGCAGATGGGCACAGATCAGGCTGCACTGAAGCTGCAGATGGGCGCTAATCACGCTGCATTGATGCTCACTGACCATTATTTTGCTTCAAAATGGTTTATTTAAAAAAAGTTTTTTTTCCTAAAACTTCCCTCTTAAATTGGGCTGCGTGTTATACGCCGATAATTATTGTTGATTGTACCAACCAAATATGTATTTTTCTCTTTCCTAGAAAATGGTAAACTGATAGCATCATATTATATTGCCTTTGACACAGCCAAACTGTTCTACAATATTCATGGAAAAGAGACCCTGTCGGAACTGGTAATTTTTTTTGAAAAGTAACATGTACAGTAAATGTATTTAGGTACAAATGTTTTCTCTTATGTCCATTCTTTGTCATCAATAATATATTCAGGTCACAATACTATCTACATGTAAAGAATTTTCTAATGTTCAACTCAGAACAAGTGAGAAGAAATTGCTCAATACAATGAACAAGGACAAAAACAGAATTACTATCAGGTAAAATGGAGGCTTCAAATTCCTTACACAGCTGCAGGCACTGTGTGTGAATGTCTGTCTGTCTCTCTATACTGTGCGTGTGTGTGTATATATCTATCTAGATAGATAGATGGATAGATAGATAGACAGGTGCATCTCATAAAATTAGAATATCATCAAAAGTTTATTTATTTCAGCAATTAAATTCAAAAAGTGAAACCCATATATTTTATATTGATGCGTTACACAGAGTGAGATGTGTCTGTTGTTCAGAAGAAGGGCGTTATCTACAGAGCCCGAAACCGTCATGTATTGGACACTAAATGGAACATTATATGATGTCTTTTCTACAATAAAATTTTAAGTGCAACAATCCTGTTTTTTTCGTTTTTCTATATATGGCCTGTGGGAGGGCCTGATTGCTTGGTACTGCAACGTTGGATCTAGTGCACTTCCCCCCAAACGATTGTTCTATCTATCTATCTATATATATATATATATATATATATATATATATATATATATATACACACACAGGCGCATCTCATAAAATTAGAATATCATCAAAAAGTTAATTTATTTCAGCAATTTAATTCAATAAGTGAAACTCATATATTTTATATAGATGCATTACACACACAGGGGGTAATTTACTATAGCGCCACACGCTAATTTAGCACTCAAATTACCTTGATAGCGGTAAATGGCGCCCAAACGGAATTCACAATAGCGCTGGGGCAAAAATACTCCCAAAAACAGAATTTACTATAACGCCCAGACAAAAGATAGTGCCCAAACCCTTTTTCTTGCTAGGACCTGGAGAATTGCACATGGAAATAATGTTGAGCGCATGATATGATCGCCTAAATGGTACTGAAATATGTGGTATATTGTTTAAAGATAATCTGCTTTTAAACTGTGTTAAAAAGTGTTATATGGGGGGGCGTGGCCGGCAACGGAGAAAGATGGCCGCTATCTAGCTGAGTTTTGCAGCAGTAACTTTCCGTGACACGGCATACAGCAACTGAAAGAGGTATTGAGGGCACAAAAAGATACTGGAGTATCCGGAGTAATAGTGTGTCACAATGGGGAAAAGAAAGGACCACGGAGGACCCAGGAAATTGGATTCATTTAAGTATCACTATAGTGATTCTGTGAGGAAAAATGGCGCAGCTTCACCTCAGCACTCTAGCGATGGACAGCAGCCAGCGCGCCTCAGTGACAGAGACAGTGAGCTTGGTAACACTGAAAACGGCAGATATGTGACTCACCCTGACATGGGGGAGGAAATTATTGGACCTCGGAGACAAAGAAGGATTTCCCCCTCAGGTGAACATGCCAGTAGTTCCCTGCCTGATTATGACCAGCCACCTGTTAATAATCCCTGCGCTGATAAACTGCTTGCCTTCCCCACATCTGGACAGCCTATACTTGATACCGATATCAAAGAAATGCTTCTGTCTCTGAGAGGAGCCATTCAATAATATGTGCAGTCATATATGCACAAAACTAATGTGGCAATAGAAGGTCTTTTCCCACATATCTTCTGCTCTAACAACCTCAAAAAGAAGAAAGGTGTTAGAACGGCAGTCAAAGGGACAGTTTAATTTCACCTTTCGGACTCAGTAATAGACGACCATGGTCGGTATATAATTTTAGTTGCTAATATAGACAATAGCCAACATTTACACTCCTAACAAGCATCAACTAAAATTCATCCGTAAGTTGTTGATAAAGGTACGAAATATACAGAAAGGGCATATTATCATCTGCGGAGACATTAATGCCCCGATGGATCCTAATGTAGATACTACTAAAAAAGACTGCACAAATATTATGAGTTTTTTGGTGATATCTTTGCTAAGGAAGATTTATACGATCAATGGAGGTGTTTGCATACTACTGAAAAAGACTACACGTTTTTCTTTAACGTACATAAAACGTATTCCAGAATTTACTTCAGACAAAATGCTCTTACAAAAAAGTTCAGATGCACAAATTCATACTATAACTTGGTCGTACCATTCACCAATCACTTTATCTATTACAACAGGCCAACAAGGCCTAACGTCAACCCTTTGGAAGAATAATACATTTCTATTCTCACAAGAGAGATGCGTGTCTGCAATGAAGAGCAAATTGACAGAATTCTTTGATTTGAATGCTAATGGCTCTACATCTACTACAAATTTATGGTGTACTCACAAAGCCTTTATTAGGGGTATCCTTATCCAGATGCCATCCAGGGATAAAAGAGAGAGGCTAAAATTTGTTAATACGCTTTTAAAAGACCTATCTAGTCTTGAAAAAGAACACAAACAATCCCCAGACAATTCTAACCTTTTACAAGAACTCAACAATAAAAGGAATGAGCTTAGGTCAACTTTATTAACTAACCATGACAAATACCTCGAACGACTGAAATTGAATTATTACTCCCAAAATAATAGGGCTGGCAAATTGATGGCCTCTGTACTATGTCACCGCCAAATAACAAAAAAATTACAGATTAATTCATCATAAATCTGGGAAAGCATTAATAAACCCACAAAAAATTGCAGATGCTTTCTCAGATTATTATGGAGATTTATACAACTTGAAAAATTACAAGGATACTATCCAACCAACATTAAAAGACATTACAGTATTCTTCGACAAAGTGAACCTACCCAAAATTGACTCTAATACACTGGACGCACTCAATCAACCCATATCGTTAATGGAAACCCAGAAAGTTTTAAAAGACCTTCCGCTGCATAAATCGCCAGGTAATGACGGTCTATCCAACGAATATTACAAAACGTTCATTAATATTTTTGCCCCGAATTTAACAAATCTGTTATGCCCTGTACACACGATCGTACAAACCGATAGTGTGTGGGCCCCATCTGACTTTTTTTCCATTGGTTAAAAAAAATAGAACATGTTTTAAATTTTTCCGATGTAAAAAAAAACTATAGGAAATTCCGATCGTCTGTGTGGAACTCCAACGGAGAAAAAACCCACGCATGCTCAGAATCAAGTCGACGCATGCTCAGAAGCATTGAACTTAATTTTTCTCGGCTCGTCTGAGTGTTTTACGTCACTGCGTTTTGGACGGTCGGAATTTTGTCTGGTGTGCATGCAAGACTGATGGAAGTCAGCTTCATCGGAATTCCGACGGAAAATTCCATCGGATTTTTTTCCATCAGAAATCTGATCGTGTATACAGGGCATAACTCTCCCTAAATCTGGCAAAGACCTGACATCTCCCTTAAACTATCAACCAATCTCGTTGCTCAATTCGGACATTAAAATTTATGCCAAAATATTGGCCAATCGTTTGTTAGAAATCACCCCTTACTTGGTCGACTCTGACCAAGTAGGCTTTAAGGGTCGTCAAGCCCCGGACAGCACGAGAAGGATGATCAATTTGATTAACTGCATTGAGAATACACGAACGCCCTCTCTGCTCCTAGGTCTGGACGCAGAAAAGGCGTTCGATAGAGTGCATTGGAATTATGGTCCAATGAAAATATTTCACGAATAAAGATCGGTAATAGAATACATAAAATTGGGCTATTTGCCGATGACATCATTCTATCTTTAACTAATCCCAACAAATCCCTGCACGTTCTACAATCAGTACTTAACTCGTTTAGTAAAGTATCTTATTAGAAAATTAACAATAGGAAAATCTTTGTCCTACCTATGAATACAGTGTGTATGGAAAGTATTCGGACCCCCTTAAATTTTTCACTCTGTTATATTGCAGCCATTTGCGAAAATCATTTAAGTAAAAATTTTTTCCTCATTAATGTACACACAGCACCCCATATTGACAGAAAAACACAGAATTGTTAACATTTTTGCAGATTTATTAAAAAAGAAAAACTGAACTATCACATGGTCCTAAGTATTCAGACCCTTTGCTCAGTATTTAGTAGAAGCACCCTTTTGATCTAATACAGCCATGAGTCTTTTTGGGAAAGATGCAACAAGTTTTTTTCACACCTGGGGATCCTCTGCCATTCCTCCTTGCAGATCCTCTCCAGTTCTGTCAGGTTGGATGGTGATTGTCTTGTTGGAAGTTAAACCTTTGGCCCAGTCTGAGGTCCTAAGCACTCTGGAGAAGGTTTTCGTTCAGGATATCCCTGTACTTGGCCGCATTCATCTTTCCCTTGATTGCAACCAGTTGTCCTGTCCCTGCAGCTGAAAAACACCCCCACAGCATGATGCTGCCACCACCATGCTTTACTGTTGGGACTGTATTGGACAGGTGATGAGCAGTGTCTGCTTTTCTCCACACATACCGCTTAGAATTAAGGCCAAAAAGTTCTATCTTGGTCTCATCAGACCAGAGAATCTTATTTCTCACCATCTTGGAGTCCTTCAGGTGTTTATTAGTAAACTCCATGCAGGCTTTCATGTGTCTTGCACTGAGGAGAGGCTTAAATGATTTTAGCAAATGGCTGCAATATAACAAAAAGTGAAAAATTTAAGGGGGTCTGAATACTTTCCGTACCCACCGTATATCTAACGATACCTTTACCATCCTCAAAGAAAAATATAATTATAATCGGGATTCATCTTCGTTCACCTATCTAGGTATCAACCTTACATTTCCCGCAAAAAAACTATATGCAGCTAATTTTCCTACGCTATTAGACTTGATTTCTAAAGATTTTCATAACATAAAAAAAACGCACCTATCCTGGATAGGCAAAATTGCAGCATTTAAAATGCAAACCCTACCCAAGATACTATACCTTTTTAGATCCATACCTATTCCAATACCTTCAAGATTTTTCAAGATTCTAAGTACTAAATTGAGAAACCTAGTCTGTAATAATAAAAAACCAAGGGTAGCTTTCTCTATTTTAACATCTTCTAAAAACAAAGGGGGTATGAACTTACCTGATATGCATAAATACTACTACGCAACACTGTTGGATTAAAAGTAAATACTGGTTCTTCCCAAATGACGATAAGCTGTGGTTTTCCATTGAAAGAGAAATCACCAAGGGAAGTGATTTCATTTGCCCTGTCAGTGGCTTACACAATATTCCCTAAGGTCATAGTTCCTAAATTGCTTTCCATTAAAGCTACCCTGTTAGCATGGAAGTTTCTTGTCACATCAAGATTTTGAAATTCCATCTTTAATTTGGACACACCTCACTATTAACAAACCTGTAAAACATAAAAGTATAGCTTTCTTCTATAAAGTTTTTTTCTCAATATCCTAAATATGAGAAAAACCCTAATATGTATAAATGGGAAAAAGATTTAGGACAATCCTTTTCAGACGAATGTTGGTACAATGCTATGAGAATTAACCAAACTGCAACACCCTGCTTAGAGCATTGAGACAACGCCCAGGAAATATTGAATAGATGGTACCTAACTCCTTATAAATTAGCTAAAATATATCCATCTACATCACCACTATGCTGGCGTTGTAAGGATCAAGTTGGTTCCTCATTCCACATTTTATGGAGTTTTAAAAACCTAACCAGTTTCTGGAACTCGATATCCACCTTTGTATTGCCTCTCTCACAGGCAACTTGTTAAAACTATCACCTGCTATGGCCCTTTTAGGCCCTGTTCTCTTTTTTCCCATTTGTATTCACAGCTTGGACACCATTCTTTTCGATGGTAGGCTTCTCAGAAGGCAGTGGATAGATATTCTATAGGAGTCAACTGTGTATGTTCTGCTCATGTATTAGGGTTGCCTGGGGAGAATGGAAATAGTTTGAAGATAGTATGTGCAGAGCCTAGCAAGCAGTATAGCTCCAGGGAACTCGGACAAGTACACTTGTCATGGAAACCCTGTCAGGAACAGACACCCTGGACTTCCTGGTTCCCGCCCCCGCAGGTGACGCCCGAAGGGCTATTTAAACTCCTCACTTGCAGACAGTCCCTGCTGTCTGCTCTACAGCGTTTATCCCAAGTGACCTGATCTGCCTTGTTTACCTGTATCTGACCCGGCTTCCTGTGAGCCTCCTGCTATCTGCCTGTACCTGACCATCGGCCTGTTTTCTGACTTCGGTATTGCCTGATCCTTTTGTGCCTCGCTGCCTGCCAGTTTACCCGACCCCGGCTTGTCTGACGATCCTGCCTGACCTTGGCTCTTGTTCACCTGCTGCTGCCTAGTGGTTCCAGTTTACCTGCTGTGCCTCCCGGTCCGGGTCATCTGCTGAGTTCCTGGTTCCTGTCTGCTCATCTGCTGGTTCCTGTCTGCTCATCTGCTGGTTCCTGTCTGCTCATCTGCTGGTTCCTGTTCACCTGCTGCTGCCCAGTGGTTCCAGTTTACCTGCTGTGCCTCCCGGTCCGGGTCATCTGCTGAGTTCCTGGTTCCTGTCTACTCACCTGCTGCAGTTCCTGGTTCCTGTCTGCTCATCTGCTGGTTCCTGTCTGCTCATCTGCTGGTTCCTGTTCATCTGCTGCTGCCCAGCTGTTCCAGTCTACCTGCTGTGCCTCCCGGTCCGGGTCATCTTCTGAGTTCCTGGTTCCTGTCTACTCACCTGCTGTAGTTCCTGGTTCCTGTCCACTCACCTGCTGTAGTTCCTGGTTCCTGCCTCCTCACCTGCTGGTTCCTGATCACCTGCGGTAGTTCTTGATCCTGCCAGGCACTCGTACCCCTTCCACCTCCGTGCTTCCTGTTATACCACCAGGGGCCGCCGGTGGGAGCCGTAAGGGAGGCCTCCCTCTGCTAACCGGGCTCGTCACCGTCAGGTACGTGACAGTAGCAGACAGCCATGTCTGAGCCCGAGCAGGGAGCCTCACCTATGGAGGAACTATGCCGACACCTGGCGGGACTGACCGAGGCCGTTAAGAGCCTCCAGCAAGGCTACACTCACCTGGAAGGACAAGTGCGGGCCCTCACCAACCCCGATGGAGCTCAAGGGGGTCCACGTGCCTCCACTTCTTCCGCCGGGGCAGGAGCTGCGCCCACGGTGGTCATGCTTCCCCCTGAACCCAGGGTCCCTACACCCGAAAGATTCTCCGGGGACCGGAGCAAGTTCAGGGCTTTCCGGAACTCTTGTGAGTTGTACTTTGCCTTACAGCCCCGCACCTTTTCCTTAGAAGCTACCAAGGTGGGCTTTGTAATTTCGCTGCTTTCCGGAGACCCACAGAACTGGGCCCACCGCCTGCTAGAACGCAAAGATGCGTCCTTGGACAGCCTTACACTTTTTTTTGACGCCATTGCCCAATTGTACGAGGACCCTCAGCTCTCGGTCACTGCAGAGAACGCCCTGCGGACCCTTCAGCAGGGACGCAGAGCAGCGGAAGACTATGTAGCTGAATTCAGGCGCTGGAGCGCAGACACCAGCTGGAATGACGCTGCCCTCCGTCACCAGTTTCGTATAGGCCTTTCTGACCCCCTGAAGGACGAACTGGCTAGGGTTAGGAATACCAGAAAATTTGAACCTACTGATCGATCTGACAATTCAGATCGACCGACGCCTGAGGGAACGGAGGGTTGAGAGGGCCACAGGCTTCACCCGGCCGACCTGGATGCTTCCCCGGGTCCCCAGTCATCCGCACCCAGCTTCTGCAGCACCCTTGACCCCCTCGTACGATGCTCCTGAACCCATGCAGCTTGGGGTCCTCCGCCCTTCCCTTACTCCAGAGGAACGCCAACGCCGACGCGCGCACAACCTGTGCCTGTACTGCGGGGAGCCCGGTCACTTCGTTAGGAACTGTCCCCTGAAGTTCCGTAAGTGCTTGTCAGTATTCCCTGCTGTGATCAACCCTCAGACTAAATCCTCCTCTCACTTCGCTCTTTCTATCTCCCTGCAGCTCCCAGGAAGGACCCTGCAAGTCGTCGCAATTATTGACTCTGGGGCTTGTAGTTGCTTCATGGACTCAACTTTTGCCCGTACTCAACTTATTCCTCTACTTCCCAAGACCCATGGACTACGGGTTCACCTGGCTGATGGGTCCCTTATCAAGTCGGGGCCCGTGGTCGAAGAGACGGCTCCCCTACCTGTCACTGTCTTCTCCTCTACCAGGGTGCACCGAGAATATCTACGGCTGGATATTATCTCCTCTCCACTGTTCCCCATAATTCTCGGTATGCCCTGGCTACAAGCCCATAATCCTACCATTAACTGGGTCACGGGGGTGATCACGTTTCCTTCCTCCTACTGCCAACGGTCCTGTGGCTCACACAAACCCCCTGGGCCTGCCACCTTAATGTGTACCGACACTGAGGCCGGAATACGTCAGGCCAACCCTGACGCTTGCCTGGACTTTCTCGATGTGTTTAGTAAACAGGGGGCAGAGACAATACCACCCCACCGAGCCTACGACTGCCCCATTGATCTACTTCCCGGAGCAGCTATTCCTTTCGGTAGGATTTTCCCTTTAACGGAGGTGGAACAGGGGGCCCTGAAGGACTACATCGATGAGAACCTTTTAAAGGGGTTCATTCGCCCCTCTACGTCGCCAGCAGGCGCAGGCATTTTCTTTGTAGAAAAGAAGGACCATACCCTCAGGCCATGTGTGGACTACCGTGAACTAAATAAGGTCACCATTAAAAATCGTTATCCTCTTCCTCTGGTACCAGAGTTGTTCCAAAGATTGGGAGCTGCCGTTATTTTTACTAAGCTTGACCTCCGGGGAGCCTATAACCTGGTCCGAATCAAGGAGGGCGATGAGTGGAAAACCGCCTTCCGCTCCCGGTTCGGACATTTCGAATATTTAGTGATGCCCTTCGGGCTGTGCAATGCCCCTGCCACCTTCCAGTATTTAATTAATGATGTTCTTCGGGACTTTTTAGATCTCTTTGTGATTGCTTATTTAGATGACATACTAATCTTCTCTTCCTCCCTTGACTCTCATCGCAGGCATGTCAGAAGTGTGTTAGACCAGCTTCGGCAGCATAAACTATATGCGAAGGCTGAGAAATGCGAGTTTGAGCGGGAGAGCATAGCATTTCTGGGATTAATCATCTCTGGCGAAGGCATCAGGATGGACCCACAGAAGATCACCGCAATCTTGGACTGGCCAGCGCCAGTGGATAAGAAGGGAATCCAACGGTTCGTTGGATTCGCCAACTTTTATCGTAAATTCATCCGGGGGTTCTCCGCCATCATTGCACCCATTACTCAGCTAACCAAGCAAGGTACCCGCTTCCACTGGTCCCCTGAGGCCCAAAAGGCCTTTGAGGATCTCAAAGGGCTCTTCACCTCTGCATCCATCTTAAAACACCCAGATTCCTCCCTACCATTTGTACTTGAGGTAGATGCTTCTGAGGTTGCAGTAGGGGCAATATTGTCACAGAGGCAAGGAACCAAGGCTTTGCTTCATCCGGTGGCTTTCTTTTCTCGCAAATTATCTGCGGCAGAAAAGAACTATGACGTGGGAGACCGGGAACTCTTGGCGATTAAGTCCGCCCTGGAAGAATGGAGGTACTTACTTGAAGGTGCTGCTCACCCGATCTTAGTATTCACCGACCATAAGAACTTAGTGTACCTGAAAACTGCAAAAAGACTAAAACCACGACAAGCCAGATGGGCCCTGTTTTTTTCCCGGTTCTCCTTCCATGTGACATACCGCCCCGGTGCCAAGAACACTAAACCTGACGCCTTGTCCCGAATGTTTCATGGATCCAAAGAACTCTCCTCACCCGATACAATCCTCGCTCCTGGGAATTTTCTCCTACTTCAGGAGGACCTACTCTCCCGGATCAGACAAGCCACCACTATACAGGAACCCTCTCCTGAACTGGATCTGCAAACCAAGGATGGATTACTCTGGCACCAAGACAGGATATTCATACCAGAAGAACTAAAGATAACCGTGCTAGAGCTCTGCCACGATCATGCCCTTGCTGGGCACTTTGGCGTGGCTAAGACCACTGAGTTGGTACAACGTACCTTCTGGTGGCCTCGACTACGCAAGGATTGCAGGAGGTTCGTGGAGTCCTGTACTACATGTACCCGGAATAAAGGGTCCAGATCCAAAGCCTGGGGACTACTGAAGCCCTTACCCGTTCCAGAGAGACCGTGGAAAATGCTTTCTATCGACTTCATAGTTGAACTCCCCCCGGCTGAGAATCACACCACCATCTTTGTGATTGTGGACCGTCTGTCCAAGATGGCACATTTTGTTCCTATGAGAGGGACCCCCTCGGCCCCGGAAACTGCACAAATGTTCATTAAAGAAGTCGTCAGGCTCCACGGGGTACCTGCTAATATAGTCTCCGATCGGGGGGTACAATTTACCTCCCGGTTCTGGAGGTCCCTCTGCAAGACTCTGGGAATAGAGCTATCATTCTCTTCGGCTTACCACCCTCAAACCAACGGACAGACTGAGAGAACAAATCAGACCCTCGAGCAATATTTGCGTTGTTTCTCCTCCTTTGCTCAGAATGACTGGCTCTCCCTGCTTCCGCTAGCGGAGTTCTCCTACAATAACTCCATCCACTCCGCAACTAACCAGACCCCATTTTTTGCGAACTTCGGGTTTCACCCCACATTTCTGCCCAACTCTCTCCCTGAGTGCTCAGTGCCCGCAGTTCTGGAAAAAGTGAATTTCTTCTCCTCTAACAACCAGCTTCTACGCGAAGCCATGGCAAGAACTCAGGAGTATAACAAGACGGTCTACGACAGGAGGAGACGGGGTGAATTAGCGCTGGCACCGGGCGACCAAGTATGGCTTTCCACCATCAATCTAAGATTGGCTTGCCCGTCCAAGAAATTGGGCCCCAAGTTTCTAGGGCCTTTTCCTATCAAAAGGAAAATCAACGAGGTGGCCTACGAGTTGGAGCTCCCCGACTCCCTGAGGGTCCACCCTGTTTTTCATGTTTCTCTATTGAAACCGTCAGTCTCCATCCCATTCCCAGGTCGGACCCCGACTCGCCCTGATCCCGTCATCATAGACGGGGAACAGGAATTCGAGGTAGAAGCTATTTTAGACGCACGAAGAAGAAATAGCCAGAGTCAATTTTTAATAAAATGGAAGGGTTACGGACCAGAGGAGAACTCCTGGGAACCCGAAGAGAACATTCACGCCAAAGACCTGATACAAGCCTTCAGGAGGTCTCACCCCGAGAAGTTTGCTCCTAGGGGCATCCGGAGGCTGCCCCTTGGGGGGGGCAATGTCATGGAAACCCTGTCAGGAACAGACACCCTGGACTTCCTGGTTCCCGCCCCCGCAGGTGACGCCCGAAGGGCTATTTAAACTCCTCACTTGCAGACAGTCCCTGCTGTCTGCTCTACAGCGTTTATCCCAAGTGACCTGATCTGCCTTGTTTACCTGTATCTGACCCGGCTTCCTGTGACCCTCCTGCTATCTGCCTGTACCTGACCATCGGCCTGTTTTCTGACTTCGGTATTGCCTGATCCTTTTGTGCCTCGCTGCCTGCCAGTTTACCCGACCCCGGCTTGTCTGACGATCCTGCCTGACCTTGGCTCTTGTTCACCTGCTGCTGCCTAGTGGTTCCAGTTTACCTGCTGTGCCTCCCGGTCCGGGTCATCTGCTGAGTTCCTGGTTCCTGTCTGCTCATCTGCTGGTTCCTGTCTGCTCATCTGCTGGTTCCTGTTCACCTGCTGCTGCCCAGTGGTTCCAGTTTACCTGCTGTGCCTCCCGGTCCGGGTCATCTGCTGAGTTCCTGGTTCCTGTCTACTCACCTGCTGCAGTTCCTGGTTCCTGTCTGCTCATCTGCTGGTTCCTGTCTGCTCATCTGCTGGTTCCTGTTCACCTGCTGCTGCCCAGTGGTTCCAGTTTACCTGCTGTGCCTCCCGGTCCGGGTCATCTGCTGAGTTCCTGGTTCCTGTCCACTCACCTGCTGTAGTTCCTGGTTCCTGCCTCCTCACCTGCTGGTTCCTGATCACCTGCGGTAGTTCTTGATCCTGCCAGGCACTCGTACCCCTTCCACCTCCGTGCTTCCTGTTATACCACCAGGGGCCGCCGGTGGGAGCCGTAAGGGAGGCCTCCCTCTGCTAACCGGGCTCGTCACCGTCAGGTACGTGACAACACTTATCTATTAAGGAATATAGCTTACCTGCTGGATATCTCCATTTTTTTTTCTGGAATTCATTTTCTTCATTTGGCTGTCCTTCTAACCAAAGACCTTTAGCTGATGGTATGCTCTTTTAGCAGAAATTGTAGAGCAGTGTGTTTCAACTTTCCATTCACAATTTCCATGGTGTATAAGAAATCCCACTGCTGTCTTGCTCATACACGTTAATGCATTATAGGGAGGTTTACATAACGCAGAGGTATGTGACCAGAGAATGCAGTGCTGCACAAATTCATCTTAAGAATCCTGTTAAATCTGGCTGCAAATAATCACACAGTTACAGTACTTCCTGGGCAGCATTAGCATTTTGATTATGGACCTGCTGCTTTTCAACTGAAAACCTACACTATTTTACCAAAAGTATTGGCTTTTACACGCACATGAACTTTAATGGCATCCCAAACTTAGTCAGTAGGGTTCAATATTGGGTGGGTCACCCTTTGCAGCTATAACAGCTTCAACTCTTCTGGGAAGGCTGTGTCTATGGGAATGTTTTTTTACCATTTTTCCAAAAGCGCATTTGTGAGGTCAGGCACTAATGTGGACGAGAAGGCCTGGCTCGCAGTCTCCGCTCTAATTCATCCCAAAGTCCTTCTATCTGGTTGAGGTTAGGACTCTGTGCCAGCCAGTCAAGTTCCTCCACCCCAAAATCACTCATCCATGTCTTTATGGACCTTGCTTTGTGCAATGATGCGCAGTCATGTTGGAACAGGAAGGGGCCATCCCCAAACTGTTCCCACAAAGTTGGGAGCAGGAAATGGTCCAAAATGTCTTGGTATGCTGACGCCTTAAGAGTTCCTTTCACTGGAACTAAGGCGCTAAGCCCAACCTCACACAACCCCACACCATAATCCCCCCTTAACCAAATTATTTGGACCAGTTCACAAAGCAAGGTCCATAAAGACATGGGTGAGTGAGTTTGGGGTGGAGGAACTTCACTGGCCTGCACAGAGTCCTGACCTCAACACAATAGAACATCTTTGGGATAAAGTCTAGCGGAGACTGCGAGCCAGACCTTCTCGTCCACATCAGTGCCTGACCTCACAAATGGGCTTCTGGAAGAATGGTCAAACATTCCCATAGACGCACTCCTAAACCCTATGGACAGCCTTCCCAGAAGAGTTGAAGCTATTACAGCTGCAAAGGGTGGGCCAACTCAATATTGAGCCTTACAGACTAAGACTGGGATGCCATCAAAGTTCATGTGCGTGTAAAGGCAGGTGTCCCAATACTTTTGGTAATATAGTATATATGGTGTATGTGTGTATTGTTACAGTGCGAGGCCCTGCCACTATGTGAATTAGGTAATGGTTGGAAAAATGATACAGGATTCTAAGAGCAGTCTGAGAAGCTGCTGCGTGTGTTTTGTGAGCAGAGGGGACTGGAGGGAGTCCTGTGTTCCTGAGAAGTGGGAGAGCCCCGGGTGCTGGGAGAACCCTATCTGGAGGCCAGGAGTGGGCCTGTACAGCGAGATGCTGTGATAATAGGCTGAGTGAACCTGAAGAACATGTGGTCTGGAAGACCAACACCAATAGCAGTGTAGCTGCTGAAGTGTAGCTAAGTGGGCTAGTATTTTATGTTGCTTGTTTTGTGAAGTTGAAACCCCTGCGTGAGCAACTTTGTAAAGACTTGAATTTAATAAAAGTGGGCTTTCATGCCCTTAAAACACAGTTCGGACTGGCATGGACTTCACAAAAAATTTACCAACCATTTTTCTAACCAACCCCCATATCAGAGAGAAAGAGAGAGAGAGAGGAAGTGAGTATAAATTTATATACAACGTAAACATTTTGAGTTGACAGTTTCTAATGAATTGCACTTTTATATGCAAGTGGGAGAAAGAAAGATTGCCGCGCCAGGTGGGTAGATTCCGCTGATCACTCAGTAGTCAAGAAAATCGAGGGTGCTGGCGATGCACTAGGCAGTTGAAAAATCAAATAATGAAAAAATGGACTGCCGCACTCCAAAAACCTTTCGGTGGCTTTTATTTAAAATGACATCAAACAAATGGCACTACAAGTCACAGCAAAGCAAAGGAACAGCTGACGCGTTTCACACTTTTAAATAGTGCTTACTCATAGCTGGATAAACATTTAAAAACACTTCAAATTTATATTAAAACCAAAAGCTGTCATGTGGTCTGTGTAACCAATGACTGCTGCTTCACAATTAGCTAGATTGGGAGCAGAAAAGAGCATACCAACCCGGGATGAATACAAATGAATTAACCAATTCATAACCTAAATGCGTGTACTGGTGTATGTGTGAAACAAGTGAGGAAGGGGAAAAAAAAGGGGGGGTGGGGAGGAAGTGGGGAAATGTCACACACACATATGCACACGACACACTACAATGTGTCATGTGCATATGTGTGTGCGACATTAAGGGGTGTTTATATAATAAAAATTACATAATTTGTGTCCATGCAACGGACACAAAGGTGATAGTCGCATAACTATGTCTTCAAAATAGATAAGTAAGTGGTGTAATGCCATGTATGTGCAGTTAAATAATAATGTATTTAGAATAAAAATCAAGCTATATGAATGATATTAATGTTGGCAATTATTAACAATTGTTATTATTTATATATGTAAAAATAAATTGTGAACGCATATGTGAGGAAATTGGTCAAAGTAATTGGTGGATGTTTGGTAAAAACACAAAAACTTATTTTGTTTGTGTGTGTGAATATTGGATATGTGAAGGAGAAAGAGAGTGAGAAATATAATAAAGTAAAAAGTGAAATAAAGTGAAGTAAAGAAACTCTTTTGGTAATATATAGGTGCAGAAAAATTATATGGATATATACATATGTTTGTGCTGTCAAACGTAATGGAAAACGTGTATAATAGGTCAATTAATTAATTAATTATATCTGATACGATATATGTTTGAATGTATGTGACCAGTCCATTTTCATATTTATATGGAAATAAAGTGACATAAAACAAGAGAAACGTGATGCTTCCTTTAAGTTACGTAAATACATAAATCCGGAAAAATGAAATATGCGTAAAACCATATGTGTATTATATAACCATCCCGGACATAATATATATGCAAAATACAGTTTTTTTCTCTTTTTTCCTTTTTTCCACAATTTGGAGGGAACTATATGTATATATATGTATATTGTGAGGGGGTTAGCTCGGCAGCGGGAGTGTGTGACCCCCGAGATGGGCTCCCCACACAAAAACAGGCCCAGCAAACGGAGGTTGTGGTTTTCAAAATCAAAAAGGTGCGGTTTATTTTCTATTTACGGTGACAAAACACAGCAAAGCAAAAGAAACATAAACAAAATAAATCCTGGTCAACTTGACCTCTGACTAAACATACAGGTTTCCTAACTAACAACTGGGATCAGCCTAGTGCTGTCCTAGTCCCTAAGTCCCTGGTTTTAAATGTCCAAGCAAATAGCCACACAGGCTTTTTCTCACCGCACAGGGGTTCACTCTCCCTAGACAGTCCACACAGGTCTGGTTCCAGGCATGAGCTAACATCTAATGAAGCTGGGAGTTCTTATAGAGGCCTAAATGAGCTGACAAGGTTCAGCTGGTCTCCTCATCTCTGTCTGCACGACGCCCCACACTCTCCCTAGAGGTATGAGTCATCCATGAGCCCACTAGCCTTATACAACTCTCCACCTAGTTGTATACGTCGGCGTAAAGCCTGAATCTGGGCGAAATATATCTACCCCCCTGGATGCAACCAGGTGACTTTACCTTCCTGCTGTCACAATATACAAATTTTTCTTTTGCAGGAAACTGCAAAACAAATACACAACAACTTTGGAATGCTATTAACGCTATATATATATAAAATACATACAGATGTCTAGCCATATTGCTACGTCCCTGAAGTATCAGTAAAATAATAAAATAAAATAAACTCTCTTGGGACAATTTGCAATGAAATTCTAAAACTAAAATTATGTGCATATCGATTATTCAAATCTCTACGTGTCTATAGGGACTGATGGTTCATAATTGAATATAGATATGCACATTTTAAATTTTTTTTTTTAATTTTTAATTTTATATTTTTTACTATTTATTTTTAATTTTACTTATATTTATATTTTTTTCCGCAGCATAAATAACTAAAACGTATATAAAAGAGATGTAAAAACCTGTATATATTGTGAGGGGGTTGGCTCGGCAGCGGGTGTGTGTGACCCCCGAGATGGGCTCCCCACACAAAAACAGGCCCAGCAAACGGAGGTTGGGGTTTTCAAAATCAAAAAGGTGCGGTTTATTTTCTATTTACAGTGACAAAACACAGCAAAGCAAAAAGAAACATAAACAAAATAAATCCTGGTCAACTTGACCTCTGACTAAACATACAGGTTTCCTAACTAACAACTGGGATCAGCCTAGTGCTGTCCTAGTCCCTAAGTCCCTGGTTTTAAATGTCCAAGCAAATAGCCACACAGGCTTTGTCTCACCGCACAGGGGTTCACTCTCCCTAGACAGTCCACACAGGTCTGGGTCCAGGCATGAGCTCACATCTAATGAAGCTGGGAGTTCTTATAGAGGCCTAAATGAGCTGACAAGCTTCAGCTGGTCTCATCAACTCCCTGTCTGCACGACGCCCCACACTCTCCCTAGAGGTATGAGTCATCCATGAGCCCACTAGCCTTATACAACTCTCCACCTAGTTGTATAAGTCGGCGTAAAGCCTGAATCTGGGCGAAATATATCTACCCCCCTGGATGCAACCAGGTGACTTTACCTTCCTGCTGTCACATACCCCCCCCTCTTGTTTTAACCTCGGGGTTGGAACACCAGCAATCAGGCATTCATGTACTCGAGACAAAGCATCCACATTCCCGATTTGAACGCCAGGGCGATGCTTTACTGTGAAGTTGAATTCCTGGAGGGCCAGGAACCACCTATTCACTCTTCTATTTGTTTCCTTGTTTTGAGCCATCCACTTTAACGGAGCGTGATCCGTAACCAAGTCAAAGTGCCTACCTAGCAGGTAGTACCGAAGGGAATCTAGAGCCCACTTCACCGCTAAACACTCCTTTTCAACGGTGGCGTAATTTACCTCATGGGACTTCAACTTCCTGCTGAGGTAAATGACTGGGTGCTCTTCCCCGTTCCAGACCTGGGACAATACTGCTCCTAACCCCACATCTGACGCATCACTTTGTACGACAAAGTCTTTAGAGAAGTCGGGTGAGTACAACACTGGCTGGCTACATAAGGCTTGTTTCAAGAATTGGAATGCTGCCTCAGCCTCGGGGGTCCATTTAATCATGACCGACCCTTTCCCCTTCGTCAGGTTGGTTAGGGGCACAGCCTTAGAAGCAAAGTGGGGAATGAATCGCCGATAATACCCAGCGATTCCCAGAAAGGCTCGTACCTGCTTCTTGCTGTTGGGACGTGGCCAACTCTGGATGGCCTCGACTTTGTTGAGTTGGGGTTTTATTACTCCCCTCCCAATGGTGTACCCAAGATATTTGGCCTCCTCCTGCCCAATGGTACACTTCTTGGGGTTAGCCGTAAACCCCGCTTCCCGAACAGAGTCCAGGACTGCTTGCACTTTTGGCAGATGTGAGGCCCAATCTGTGCTATGGACAATTACGTCATCCAGGTAAGCCGCAGCATACTTCCGATGGGGCCTCAGCATCTGGTCCATTTTCCGCTGGAATGTGGCCGGCGCATTCTGTAACCCGAACGGCATTCTTTTATATTGGAACGCCCCGTCTGGGGTTACAAATGCGGTTTTCTCTTTGGCCGACTTGGCCAGGGGGATTTGCCAATACCCTTTGGTGAGGTCAAGAGTCGTCATGTATCGGGCTGTTCCCAGCCGGTCGATCAACTCATCTATACGTGGCATGGGGTAGGTGTCAAATTTTGTAACTTTGTTCAACTGACGAAAATCGTTACAAAATCGCCAGCTCCCATCCGGTTTAGGCACCAACACAATGGGACTAGACCAATCACTTTGGGACTCCTCTATCACCCCTAAGTTCAGCATTTTCTGTACTTCCTCCCGTATTGCCTCCCGTCGGGCCTCTGGAATCCGATAGGGTTTTAACTTCACCCTTTCACCGGGCGGGGTAATGATGTCATGCTCTACCCCAGATGTTTGTCCCGGCAGCTCAGAGAATACCTCCTTGTTGCGAAGCACAAACTCCTTAACCTCCTGTTGTTGGGGTTGTGACAAGGTGGCTGCTATTCCAACCTCAGGAATCACGCAACCAGTTTGAGCTGGTGACCAAGTGTCTGCGACTAGGGACTCTCTATCCCTCAAGGCTTTCAACAGATTAACGTGATAGATCTGTTCGGGCTTTCGCCTTCCTGGTTGTCTGACCTTGTAATTCACTTCGCTCACTTTTTCCATTATCTCGTAGGGGCCTTGCCATTTGGCAAGGAATTTACTTTCAACCGTAGGGACAAGTACCAGTATCCTATCCCCCGGGGAAAAGGTACGGGTCTTGGCTCCACGGTTGTACACTCTCTGCGGTGCTAACTGCGCTTGGGCCAAATGTTCCTTCACGATGGGCATTACCTGTGCAATTCGGTCTTGCATCAGGGCGACATGCTCAATCACACTCCTGTGGGGAGAACTCTCACTTTCCCAAGTTTCCTTGGCAATATCCAACAGCCCTCTTGGGTGTCTCCCATACAGTAACTCAAAGGGGGAGAATCCCGTAGAGGATTGGGGCACCTCCCTAATAGCAAACATCAGATAAGGAAGTAGACAGTCCCAATCCTTTCCATCTCTATCCACCACTTTCTTCAACATTTGTTTTAGGGTTTTGTTGAATCTTTCAACCAGCCCATCGATTTGGGGGTGATACACAGATGTACGTAATTGTGTCACTTTGAACAATTTACACAGCTCCTTCATAACCCGGGACATAAAGGGTGTACCTTGGTCCGTAAGCAGTTCTTTACAAATACCCACCCGGCTAAACACAAGAGATAGCTCTTTGGCTATGGTTTTGGCCGAGGTATTTCGGAGAGGGATCGCTTCTGGATAACGGGTGGCATAGTCCATTATAACTAATATGTACTGGTGCCCCCTAGCGGACTTGATTATAGGACCTACCAAATCCATGGCGATCCTCTCAAACGGGACCTCAATGATGGGTAGAGGGACCAGCGGGCTACGGAAATGTGGCATCGGGGCCGACCTCTGACACACAGGGCAGGAGGAACAATAATTTTCTATGTCCTTCATCACCCCCGGCCAATAGAATCTCTGTAATACCCTCTCTCGGGTTTTCTCTGTCCCCAGATGACCTCCAAGAATGTGCCCATGGGCCAACTCCAACACCAACTTCCTGTAAGGTTTGGGCACCACAAGCTGCTCAACGGTTTCTTCTGCCCTTTTTGCCACCCGATACAGTAGGTCCTTCTCTACGCTGAAGTATGGGTAAGTGCAGGTATTATCTGGGTTCACTAACTCGCCATCTATTTTCACTACGTTTTCCCGTGCCTTTATTAGGGCGGGGTCTTTCAACTGTTCTGTGGCAAAGTTTTCCCTGTGAACCTCAAGATCAGAAAACTCCACAGACGGTAGGTTTTCGTCTGAGGAGGTGGGCTCCTCTCCAGTTTCTTGAGTCTCCCCTGCCAATACTGATAAGGGAAATTCCGGAGAGTCCTCACCACTCTCAGGGGAGTTCTGGCTATCACATTCCTGGTACATAGGGGCACCAGTGGGGGGCTCAGGATCATCCCACAGTTCCCAAAACTTCGGAAAATCCCTTCCCACAATGGCGTCATGCGGTAACTGAGATACTAAGCCCACTGGATGAGAGAGGGTACCTTTGGGGGTCTCGAAACACACTGTAGTCACTGGATACTCTCGGGTGTCCCCATGCACACAAATAACAGCTACCTTGCTATTCCCAGAGACCTCTGTTTTAACTAACTCAGCCTTTATCAGGGTCACAAGGCTACCTGAATCCAGCAATACCACAACATTTCTACCATTAACACACATTTTGCATAAATGTTTCTCAGTTCCTCGAATGGCAGTGCATGCGACTGTCGCACACAGCGACTGACGTCTGCCCATCAGAAAGTCACACTGCATGGGTTCCTCCACAACCGGGCAATTGGCTGCAATATGTCCCGCTTGCCGGCAGCGGTAGCAAACGATCCTTCTTGCGGCCTCTTGAGCCGCTGATTTCCCAGGCTGTTCTCGCCAAACTTGGGTCAGAGCTCCCACCCTCTCACTCTCTCCACCCTCACCCCTTGGAATCCTCTTATCCGCCCCTGGGGATGGTCTGGTCTTAGGGTGGAAAGTCCGAGTGTCTCTGGAAGAGGCCGTCAGGTTCTCTGTAGCCAAGTATTTCTCCACACGATCCACAAGACCATCGGCCGTCTCTGGGTCTCCATGGCTTACCCACTTTTGGATGGCAGTAGGAAGAGCTCTCAAAAACCGATCCATTACAACACGTTCCACAATCTTTGGTGCGGACAAAGTCTCTGGCTGTAGCCACTTTCTGCTCAGGTGAATGAGATCATACATTTGAGACCTGGGGGGTTTTCCAAGCTGGAAAGTCCAGTTATGCACACGCTGAGCCCGGACAGCCTGGGTGACACCCAGCCTTGCCAATATTTCAGCTTTTAGCATCACATAGTCTTTTGCTTGGTTAGGCTCTAGGTCATAGTAAGCTTTCTGCGATTCACCAGTTAACAGAGGAGCCACCAGTCCAGCCCACTGCTCCTCAGGCCACTTTTCTCTTTCAGCGGTCCTTTCAAATGTGGTCAAAAATACCTCTGGATCATCCTCTCCAGTCATTTTTGTCAATAAACGACTCACCCCAAAGGACGCGGTATTAGTGGGATGGCTTTCCTCACTGGTCTGCGGACGTTGCTGCATTACTGCTTCCATCTGTTGTTGTAGTCTCTGCTCTTGCTTCTGCAACAGGTCTATGAAGCGGGCCTCAGATTGCTGCTGGGCTTGTTGCTGAGCCTCCAGACTCTGTTGCAAAGTTGCGTTTGTCTGCTGCTGGGCTGCAAGGCTCTGTTGATGAGCTTGCTGCTGGGCTGCGAAGTTCTTTTGCAAACCTGCATTTGTCTGCTGTTGATTGGCATTTGCTAGAGCCAGCTGCTTCAGTATCTCCTCCATGCTGGCTTAAAAAAAAACTGCCCGCATTCTCCACCAACTGTGAGGGGGTTGGCTCGGCAGCGGGTGTATGTGACCCCCGAGATGGGCTCCCCACACAAAAACAGGCCCAGCAAACGGAGGTTGGGGTTTTCAAAATCAAAAAGGTGCGGTTTATTTTCTATTTACAGTGACAAAACACAGCAAAGAAAAAGAAACATAAACAAAATAAATCCTGGTCAACTTGACCTCTGACTAAACATACAGGTTTCCTAACTAACAACTGGGATCAGCCTAGTGCTGTCCTAGTCCCTAAGTCCCTGGTTTTAAATGTCCAAGCAAATAGCCACACAGGCTTTGTCTCACCGCACAGGGGTTCACTCTCCCTAGACAGTCCACACAGGTCTGGGTCCAGGCATGAGCTCACATCTAATGAAGCTGGGAGTTCTTATAGAGGCCTAAATGAGCTGACAAGCTTCAGCTGGTCTCATCAACTCCCTGTCTGCACGACGCCCCACACTCTCCCTAGAGGTATGAGTCATTCATGAGCCCACTAGCCTTATACAACTCTCCACCTAGTTGTATAAGTCGGCGTAAAGCCTGAATCTGGGCGAAATATATCTACCCCCCTGGATGCAACCAGGTGACTTTACCTTCCTGCTGTCACAATATGTATACTAGTATGTTTTTGCAATCTATGTTAATGATGAGAGGATCGTATCATAAGAACTGACAAGGAAACCTCTCAAATATTCAGTTATGAACCATCAGTCCCTATAGACACGTAGAGATTTGAATAATCGATATGCACATAATTTTAGTTTTAGAATTTCATTGCAAATAGTCCCAAGAGAGTTTATTGTTTTATTATTTTACTGATACTTCAGGGACGTAGCAATATGGCTAGACATCTGTATGTATTTTATATATATATAGCGTTAATAGCATTCCAAAGTTGTTGTGTATTTGTTTTGCAGTTTCCTGCAAAAGAAAAATTTGTATATACATATATATACATATAGTTCCCTCCAAATTGTGGAAAAAAGGAAAAAAAGAGAAAAAAACTGTATTTTGCATATATATTATGTCCGGGATGGTTATATAATACACATATGGTTTTACGCATATTTCATTTTTCCGGATTTATGTATTTACGTAACTTAAAGGAAGCATCACGTTTCTCTTGTTTTATGTCACTTTATTTCCATATAAATATGAAAATGGACTGGTCACATACATTCAAACATATATCGTATCAGATATAATTAATTAATTGACCTATTATACACGTTTTCCATTACGTTTGACAGCACAAACATATGTATATATCCATATAATTTTTCTGCACCTATATATTACCAAAAGAGAGTTTCTTTACTTCACTTTATTTCACTTTTTACTTTATTATATTTCTCACTCTCTTTCTCCTTCACATATCCAATATTCACACACACACAAACAAAATAAGTTTTTGTGTTTTTACCAAACATCCACCAATTACTTTGACCAATTTCCTCACATATGCGTTCACAATTTATTTTTACATATATAAATAATAACAATTGTTAATAATTGCCAACATTAATATCATTCATATAGCTTGATTTTTATTCTAAATACATTATTATTTAACTGCACATACATGGCATTACACCACTTACTTATCTATTTTGAAGACATAGTTATGCGACTATCACCTTTGTGTCCGTTGCATGGACACAAATTATGTAATTTTTATTATATAAACACCACTTAATGTCGCACACACATATGCACATGACACATTGTAGTGTGTCGTGTGCATATGTGTGTGTGACATTTCCCCACTTCCTCCCCACCCCCCCTTTTTTTCCCCTTCCTCACTTGTTTCACACATACACCAGTACACGCATTTAGGTTATGAATTGGTTAATTCATTTGTATTCATCCCGGGTTGGTATGCTCTTTTCTGCTCCCAATCTAGCTAATTGTGAAGCAGCAGTCATTGGTTACACAGACCACATGACAGCTTTTGGTTTTAATATAAATTTGAAGTGTTTTTAAATGTTTATCCAGCTATGAGTAAGCACTATTTAAAAGTGTGAAACGTGTCAGCTGTTCCTTTGCTTTGCTGTGACTTGTAGTGCCATTTGTTTGATGTCATTTTAAATAAAAGCCACCGAAAGGTTTTTGGAGTGCGGCAGTCCATTTTTTCATTATTTGATTTTTCAATTGCACTTTTATATGCACGTAATGTATATTTTTGACATCTCTCTTTGTTCCAACAATTTTCATAGTGCAGTCTCTGTTGCTGAGTTTCCCAGCAGTACTTCTGAAAAATGACTGTCAGCCTTTCTCTATGCTGGTGATCTCTCTACTTCCTGTGGCTGTGTCACCCACACCATTGTTATTATCTTTTATTTTGCAATGCCTGTCTAAAATGTTCCTCTACTGTGGTTATTTTCGCTATGTCAGTCTACATAAATACCTGAGGACCAGTAGTTTTATGGCCGTGTTCTTGGTAGTCCGCTTAGATAGACTTGATAAATGTATTATTATATACTAAATGCTTGTCAACGTTTTTTAAATGCCCAAAACTTTATACTTCCAAAATATATTGTGTTCTGTACTGAATGTTTATAGAAGATGTGCAATTTATTTTTTGGTACAACACATGTTTAGCTTTCCAAAAAATATTGCTATTTCCATGTATGGCACCCATAGATCACTAGAAGCAACTACATGATAAAGTCTTCATTGATGCAGATATTTCTGGTTTCTGATTCTGACAACAGAATTAGTATATTGCTGAGAAATATAAATTGCTAGCTGATTGAGGATAAATTTCCATTAGAAATCAAGAAAAAGGTGGACGCTACTTAAATGGCTGTTTTTTCTGATATTTGCAAAATAGCTTTAATTTTGCACATCTGTGCACCCAAAATGATGCCCTAAAATAATTTGTACAAACCTAAGATGTAATTGAGGCTGATCTTTGCTGTATTCATGTTATCATGGCTCTAACAGTCATTTTCAGGCAGAGCCACCTGATTAGGTCATATGGCAGACCAAATTTTTTTTATATAAATATGTTGTGCTCTATTTAATGTATGCATAAATTACCCTTTAATCTTTTTACTTCCAAACAAAGGTTTCCAATGGAGGGGAAAATAAAGTCCAGGGAAATGAAAGTGAACTGGTAAACATGCAACGTGTGTGTATGTGTGTTTGAATTCAGGTTAATATGTGTGTGTATATGTTCCAGAGATGAAAGCTATACTAACTCACGTCATTTTAACTTCAGCCTTATACAGGCACAACTTGGATGTATTCCAGTTCAAGACTTTTCACTTACACAGGACATGGCAAAGATTTTCAGACATGGCATACGAGTAACTAAATGTATGCATTTTCTTTATGTGCTGCAAATATTGTGTAATCGAATACTTCATTAACCTGTTTTTATTACAATTGTAGATCTGTATGAGTTTCTTGCATTGCAAGAAAATAAATTCACTGCATTTCTGAATGCCTTAATCCTGGCTAAGTGCTTCAGATGTAAATTATGGGAAAATTCAACACACGTGTCTAAACAACTGGAAAAAATTGGTAGGTATAACTGAGACATATTTCTTTTGCAAGATTCTTGTCCTACATGTCAACTGGTAGATGTAAATAAGCAGTCATATGAATACTGGCCCATTTTTTTTAAATTGAGAAGACATAGCATATTTTCACTTATTTGTAGGTAAACAGGTAGGTAGCATAGCCATTCAACTTTCCGGAAAGTCTCACTTCGTGTTTATTTTCACTTTAGAAAGTTTGTTTGGGCCAAGCTGGCCCAAATTAACTAACTATTTCCTTTAGTAATCGTTGTGGGTGCTGTGAGCATTGTATAAACTGTATGTAGCTATGCAGTGTGCAGTATGCAGTGCTGTTTTCTGGCAGCAGTACTGGGAGAGGCGGGTGGATGTCACAATCTACACCTCGGCCAATCTGAGGAAGCCTTGTTTTTATTGATAACAATACCTCTGATGAATGGCTGAGCAGCGGTCGACCCAACTTGATTTTGTTCTGGCAGCAGATGGAATTGCTTGGTAACACAAATTGCTCATCAGCCAATCACATGGCAGCAACTCGATGCATTTAGGCATCTAGACGTGGTGAAGACAACTTGCTGAAGTTTAAACTAAGTATCAAAATGAGGAAGAAAGGGTATTTAAGTGACTTTGAATGTGGTATGGTTGTTGGTGCCAGATGGGCTGGTCTGAGTATTTCAAAAACTGCTGATCTACTGGGATTTTCACTCAGTCATTTCTAGGGTTTACAGAGAATAGTCAGAAAAAGAGAAAATATCTACTAAGCATCAGTTGTGTGGAGGAAAATGCCTTGTTGATGTCAGAGGTCAGAGGAGAATGGGCAGACTGGTTCGAGATGATAGAAAGGCAACAGTAACTCAAATAACCACTCGTTACAACTAAGGTATGCAGAATACCATCTCTAAATGCACAACACATTGAACCTTGAAGCAGATGGGCTGCAGCAGCAGAAGATCACACCAGGTGTCACTCCTGTCAGCTAAGAACAGGAAACTGAGGCTACAAGGCTCACCAAAATTGGACAATAGAAGATTGGAAAAACGTTGACTGGTCTGATGCGTCTCCATTGCAGCTGCGACATTCAGATGGTAGGGTCAGAATGTGGTGTAAACTACATGAAAGCATGGATCCATCCTGCCTTGTATCAACGGTTCAGGCTGCTGGTGGTGGTGTAATGGTGTGGGGGATATTTTCCTGGCACACTTTGGGCCCCTTAGTATCAATTGAGCATTTTTTAAACGCCACAACCTACCTGAGTATTGTTGCTGACCATGTGCATCTCTTTATGACTACAGTATACCCATCTTCTGATGGCTACTTCCAGCAGGATAATGCACCATGTCACAAAGCTCAAATCATCTCAAACTGGTTTCTTGAACATGACAATGGGGTTTATTTACTAAAGGCGAATCCACTTTGCACTACAAGTGCACTGCAAGTGCACTTGGAAGTGCAGTCGCTGTAGATCTGAGGGGGACATGCAAGGAAAATATACAGCATTTTTGCTTGTACATGATTGGCTGATAAAATCAGCAGAGCTTCCCCTCATTTCAGATCTTCCTCTCAGAACTAAAGTGACTGCACTTCCAAGTGCACTTGCAGTGCACTTGTAGTGCAAAGTGGATTTGCCTTTAGTAAATCAACCCCAATGAGTTCCCTGTGTGACAGGCGCAGCACTATGAAGTGCCTTTATGCGCTGTGGCATTAGAAGAATTAGATTTCTCTGATCTTTTAGTCCACACAAGACTATCTGTTACTCTAATTCCTCTAGCGCCATTCTATGGAAGCAGTAGGTTTAAAGAGCACACTAAACCTTTAAGATAACTTCTTTATTCACTTCAGCTTTTCTTCTAATATAACACTGACAATTTAGCAGCAGAAAGTCCATGTACAAACACGTGTTGAATAAAGTATAACAAATGTCGGTTCAACTGTTCAATCTTGTAATTCTACATAAAATGGTAGATATATTTCTCTCTTCAGTATCTGTACTTTCACTTTAAAATACTTTAGACACTTTATGATCTATCTGGGACTTGCTCTATAATGCTGTTTACTCTGATGTTTGCTCTGAAACTTGGTTTGAATCTGGTTTGATTCCTGGTTTGATTGCTGGTTTGATTGTTTGCAAACCTGGTTTGTCTGTCTGTTTGAACGTTTGTTTGCTGGTTTGGTGGAACTACAAGTGAACACATAACTAGTTTCAGTATACAGTTCTAATCACATTATTAACAATAGGAACTTATATACCTGTATTAAATACCTATTTTGGCCACTTGCTTCCATAAAGCTGGACTCTGGATGGATCTGAACTGTTCAGCTCCACACTCTGATGTAAAATGCAATTCTAGACATGTGATATGAGATTTCCTAGACAGAACATGAGTGAAATGCTGGCTATGATTGGCCAGAGACATTTGCTCAGTGAGATTGGTTGTTATTGGCTAAAACTCCTGATGAGTCACAAAAGCTTAACTCTATGCTTTCTGGTTGCAATTCTGCTGTGTTATTAAGCTTACTTTTCTGCATAGTATAATAATAATCTTAAAGGCATATTTTTTCTTTTGCTTCTGTGAACACAATATACAACTGTTATATGACATCCATATATAAAGTCACAGTAAATAACTCTGCTGTTATCTCTCACAAATGAGCATATGCACTGTTTTAACATTATTAGCAGGTCTAGCTATATATGCATGTAAGCCACATTAGCAACCTAGGACAGGTCTTAGCTGGCCAGCTACACTCCCACCAAATTACCTATAATTCTATGTTCCCTATATTAGGATTTGAACATGAATTTGGGGAATTTTCCATCAGGTTCTCAACTTCCAAGTGTCTTTTATCACTCTCAAGTAGAACAACTAACTTCTGTATAGGACGTTCCAACCTGAGTGGAATAGTGAGACGTTTTCCCTTTTTGTCAAGTTTTGAGTCTCCTATTTGTAACAACGCTCTTCTTACTAGTCTGTCTTTGTCTTTTTGAACTTCTAGAACTTTGGCCAATTTCCATTGACTTCTAGGTAAATCTTCTTCTTTCACTAATACTATGTCACCAACTTGTACATTTCTTCTGGGTGTTTGCCATTTACTTCTTAACGTAAGATTGGCTAAGTACTCTTTCTTCCATCTATTCCAAAACTGTTCTGATAGATATTGGACTCTTCGCCATCTCTTTTTGGCATATAAATCCTCTTTGGTAAACTTGCCAGGTGGTGGTTGTATGTAATCAGACTTAAGGTGAAGTAGATGGTTGGGAGTTAAAGGTTCCAAACTTGTTGGATCATTTACGTTGTCAACTGTAAGTGGACGACTGTTAACAATAGACATTACTTCATAGAATAGGGTCCTAAGTGAGGCATCATCTATTCTTCCGGAGCTCTTTCTCAACACTGAACTTAACACATTTCTTACAGTTCTGATTTGTCTTTCCCAAACTCCTCCCGTGTGGCTTGCATGTGGAGCATTCATATGAAAATCACACTGATTTTTTGACAAATACTGAGTTACTTTTTCTTTATCGATCTCTTTTAGAGCTTTCGTCAATTTATTCTTTGCTCCAACAAAATTAGATCCTTGGTCAGATCTAAGCTCTCTGACAGTACCTCTAATGGCTATGAAACATCTCAAGGCATTAATGAATGCGTCAGTTGACATATCTTCTAACATTTCCAGATGAATTGCTCTGGAGCTTAGACATGTAAATATTAGTCCATATCTCTTGTACTCCTTGCGGTTTTGCTTGGTGATGAACGGGCCGAAACAATCCATTCCACTATAAAGAAATGGTGGTGATGGGTTTACACGATCTGCCGGTAAATCTGCCATTCTTTGTTCTTCGGTAAGTCTACGTGCCTTTCTACAGGTTACGCATTTACTTATATACTTTGCTATAACTTTGCTTCCTTTTACTATCCAGTAACCACCTTCTCTCAAACAGTTCTGGGTAAAGCTTCTTCCTTGATGCAAGGATTTGTTGTGGTAGTGATCAATAATCAATCTTGTGAAGGTAGAATTTTTGGGTAAAATTGCTGGATGCTTCACTCTGCTGGGTAACGATGCATTTTCCAGTCTCCCTCCCACCTTCAGTATACCATCCTGTAGAACAAGATTAAACTTGTACAATGGGTGGTTGTTGGGAAGCCTTTTGGGTTCTTGACTAAGTTTCTTCAACTCTTCACTATAGAATCTCTGTTGAATGAGTCTTATGACCGTTTCTTCAGCCTTCAGTCTTTCCTCTACATTCAATGATTCCTTCTTTTTGACTCCCTTTGCCAAACGTTGAATTCGAGCTACTACGTTTATGACTGTATTCCATTTTGAACATCTGGCTAGTCTTTCAAGTATGTCATCTTGACACTTGGCGGCAGTGCTCAATGTTTGTACAACTCTTACTTCTGGATCACCCATAGACAATTCTGTGTAACCTTCACTGGGTATGATTTCCTTTTCCCAGAGGAACTCTGGACCGGTGAACCAGTTTGAATTTTTCAATTCTGTTACATTCAGGCCTCTTGAAGCATGATTTGCAAAGTCAGATTCAAGGATCTTGATTACTGCCGCTGAACTTACAGATGGTAACTCTTGGACAGATATTCGATGACACAATCCTGTCACCTGTCTTGAGTTTGCAATCTGCTGTTTTCCTCCAACAACGCCCCATCCTAGATCAGTTTGAACAGCGTAGGGTTCACCCTTTCCTCCTGTGATTACCCTTCGTGGTACCAAAGCTTCGGGACAATCATAACCTATCAACAGTCCAACACCAAACTCCTTCAGCGGGGACATTTCATGACATATGACAGATAGGTGCTCCCATTTATTGGCTGTTTCACAGGTAGGTATGCGATCTCGATCTAGCGGTATATCGTCTTCCGTATAAGCTGGAGGTAGATCCAATGTGAGGTTTGAATGAAGTCCTCTAACTCTCAATCCTTTGACCCTTTGACTGTTCACTAATGTGTCTCTCCCCGTCATTGTGGTGAGTTTGAGCTTCACTGGTTCTGAAGCCACATGTAATTTCTTGCAGATTTCTTGATCGATGAAGGTGACATCGCTTTGGGCATCCAGTAGTGCATAGGCATATACCTTCTTATTCTTCCTTTTAGGATTTGAAATGCACACTGGTACAACCATTGATGTGCCGTTGCTTTCCCTCACTCTGCAAGAGAATACTGATGCTTTCTTTTCTTCCTCAGCATCTTTAGCTATTGAGGATTTACTCTTTTTTTGGACGTTCTTCATGTAGTGGTGTAGGATGGCGTCCTTTGCAAACGCTGCATGTGGCCCTTTTCTTACACTCCTTAGTAATATGGCCTTTCCTTAGGCACCCAAAACACAGTTGGTTAACAAGTACAAAATATTTTCTTTTCATTTGGGGATTTCTCCTTCAATTGTTGGCACTTGTGTATAGAGTGGTTCTCTCCACAGAACATACACTTAAAAGTAGTCTGAGGATTTGTCGGTTCTGTCTCTCTACTGATCCCAGTAGTAACTTTGAACTTGCTTTCGTAGGTATCTATACCTTTCTCTGTTGTGTCGGTTGCAAAGCTAGTTGCTCTTGCACGTCTTATATCTCTCGCAGGCCTTTCTTCTAAGGACTTTAAGGCGTAAGATCCTGTTACTGGATTACATACTATTCGTGCTTCCTTATTAACGAACTCAGAGAACTTTTCAAAACTTGGGAAGTCCTTACTTCGATGTAACTGTTCAGTCACATAGCGATTCCATCTAGAAGCCACTTCTTCAGGTAGCTTAGCTAGCATCCTGTGGTTTTCTAGATAGTCGTTCAGTACTTCTAGTCCTCGTACATGTGGGATGGCATTGCTGCATGCTTGCAGGAAGTCACCATACTCTTGGAGTTTGAAATGTTCTTTAGGACCTATTTTAGGCCAGTTATTCAATTTCTCCCTAAAGGCTCTTTGTACTAAGAAAGGATGACCATATCTTGCATTTAACTTTTCCCAAGCTTGCTTGTAGGCTTCTTCATCTGTTCTATAGAAGTTACCTTCAAGAACTTTCTTTGCATCTCCACCAACATATTTCTGAAGGTAGAATAACTTGTCAACTGGCCTGGAGCAATGATGCTCAATGATCATTTCAAAACTTGCCTTCCACTCTATGAACTTCAGTATGTCTCCTGAAAATACAGTAGGTTCTGGAACGGGAAGTCTTGCTGGGACTGTTCTCTTTCGTCTTGCTGGGACAATAGTCGCAACATTCTCCTGATTATTGCAGTGACATCTAGGAACAGAATTATCCTGTTTTATTTTCTCACTTAGTTCTGAATTGGGTGAGTCTCTCTTTTTGTCTTTCTGAGCAGGGATGGAAGGGCAATTACTTTTTTCTTCATTAGATACTGGAGATTTCCTTCCATTCTCCTGGGCGTATGAAAGGAAGTAGGAGTCTGCATCTTCAGTTAGTACAGATTTGGACTTATGATTACTATTCATGTCCTCTTCGTGTACTCTTAGGCCTCGTACACACGACCGAGTTTCTCGGCAAGAACCAGCAAGAAACTTGCTGGCAGAGATGTCTTGCCGAGAAATTCGTTCGTGTGTATGGTTTCTCGTCAAGAAAACCGACAAGTAATCTCGACGAGAAAATAGAGAACCTGCTCTCTATTTTCTCGTCGAGATTCTCGTCGGCATGTTTCTCGACGAGAAAAGTGAGTGTGTGTACACTTACCTGTCCTCCGGGAAGCCCGCGCATGTTCAAAATGAATTTGACGCATGCACGGTAGCTTCCTAGGCATAGGTAGGGTATACCAAGATGGCGGCGACGGCATCGAATGTGACGAGCGCATGCTCGTCATAGTCGATGACGTCACCGCGTACGCTCCATTCAAAGAACCGCGGGTTCTTTGAATCGAGCATCTGTACACTCGGCCGGGACAAGTTTCTTGTCCAAGAATCTTGTCAAAAAAACGACATGTTTTTTTCGACGAGAATCTCGGCCGTGTGTACGAGGCTTAAGTCTGGCTTCTATAATCTTGACTTCCTTCAGCCTTTCCATTTCTGCTACTCGTAGACGCTGCACCTCGATTGCAGATTCCATCTCAATTTCTGCTCTCTTGACAGCAAGTTGTTCGACAAGTTCCTTTCTTTTGGCTATTAAAGTACTTGAGGACTCTGATATGTTACTGGCACTTCTGCTAGTGGAAGAAGTCCTACTTGTGATTGTGGTTCCTCCTAAGGACCTAGCATAGTCTCTCATAAAAAGCTCATTCATTCTCTTTCTTGCCTTAACTTCATCATAGTTGGCTTCAGATGATAGTTCTCTCATGAGCTTTACTAAACCTTTAGTGACTTCAGTACATGTGTCCATGTTCCTTACAATATCCTGGGGAGGTGTTGTAGAAGACCGCAGGTTGACATATGCTGCCATAAGCTCTGCTTCAGATTCTTCTATCGTCTCTATCACATCACTCAAGTTTCCTTTTATACTTTCTTGCTTTAGCTTTCTACGAACATCTTTAATGTAGGATTTCCACTTATACATTCTGGTGAACTTTTTTCCTTTCAATACTGCTTCTTGCTCCAAATTTTCCAGCATCTTTAGGGTCGGTTTTCTGATACGTTCTGAACGTCTTAGTTCATCTGTTTGGGGCAAGACTAATGCTGCATCAGACTCTTCTACCTCAAACAGCTTCACTTGCTCTTCACCTTCTATCTTATCTATCTTTGTATCCTCAAACAGTGGCAAAGAAATACTAGGCTTAGACATTTTACTTTAAGTGCTATAACAATCAATACGAATATTAAGAAGACTTTCACTTTAAATGCAATAGCAATGGGTTCAGGCAGTAAAAATGACTTTCTCTTTAAAATACTTTAGAGTCCGTGTACTACAACTGACCCTTGTTCTTTACTTACAGTCCTTTTACTCCTGAACACGAAAATGTCTCTTTCTTGTCAAGCCTATGTGCAATGATAGTAATAAAGGAAAGTTCTGACCTTATTCTGAAGAGCAGGATACTGTGATCTGTAGGTTGCTGGAACAAATAGTCTTAAAGGAGACTTGTCTTTGTTGATCTGATGCTCTACTCTGACTTGCAATGCTTTGCGCTGACGTGCGATGCTTTGCGCTGACGTGTCGATGCTCTGTGCTGTCTTGCAATGCTTTGCGCTGACGTGCGATGCTTTGCGATACTCTGTGCTGTCTTGCGATGCTTTTCGCTGACGTGCGATGCTTTGCGCTGACGTGCGATGCTCTGTGCTGTCTTGCGATACTCTGCGCTGACTTGCGATGCTTTTCGCTGACGTGCGATGCTTTGTGCTGCAGGCTTTGGGCCTAGTGGCGGGGAAATAGCTGGCTGCAGTACGTGGCCTCTTTGTGGGTAGCGGTGCAGGCACTCTAACTCTGGACTTGGCATCCCACCATGCGTCTTTTTCTCTCTCTAGGGATCGCAGGAGGGTTGGCGCTCTCTCTGTGACTATCTTGCCTTTGCCGTTCTGCCACTTTAAGAGTCGGCTGCAGTTTGACTAAAACACACATTCTATGGCCTCTATGGTAGCTCCGCTGCTCAAAAGTACTCTTTACTGTGCAAGCTGAGGAGCACTATCGCTTCACCCTCAATGGGCAAATAGTTCCACTATGGGCAAATAGTTCCACTTTGGGCTAATAGTTCCACTTTGGGCTAAATAGTTCCACTGTGACAGGCGCAGCACTATGAAGTGCCTTTATGCACTGTGGCATTAGAAGAATTTGATTTCTCTGATCTTTTAGTCCACACAAGACTATCTGTTACTCTAATTCCTCTAGCGCCCTTCTATGGAAGCAGTAGGTTTAAAGAGCACACTAAACCTTTAAGATAACTTCTTTATTCACTTCAGCTTTTCTTCTTATATAACACTAACAATTTAGCAGCAGAAAGTCCATGTACAAACACGTGTTGAATAAAGTATAACAAATGTCGGTTCAACTGTTCAATCTTGTAATTCTACATAAAATGGTAGATATATTTCTCTCTTCAGTATCTGTACTTTCACTTTAAAATACTTTAGACACTTTATGATCTATCTGGGACTTGCTCTATAATGCTGTTTACTCTGATGTTTGCTCTGAAACTTGGTTTGAATCTGGTTTGATTCCTGGTTTGATTGCTGGTTTGATTGTTTGCAAACCTGGTTTGTCTGTCTGTTTGAACGTTTGTTTGCTGGTTTGGTGGAACTACAAGTGAACACATAACTAGTTTCAGTATACAGTTCTAATCACATTATTAACAATAGGAACTTATATAACTGTATTAAATACCTATTTTGGCCACTTTCTTCCATAAAGCTGGACTCTGGATGGATCTGAACTGTTCAGCTCCACACTCTGATGTAAAATGCAATTCTAGACATGTGATATGAGATTTCCTAGACAGAACATGAGTGAAATGCTGGCTGATTGGCCAGAGACATTTGCTCAGTGAGATTGGTTGTGATTGGCTAAAACTCCTGATGAGTCACAAAAGCTTAACTCTATGCTTTCTGGTTGCAATTCTGCTGTGTTATTAAGCTTACTTTTCTGCATAGTATAATAATAATCTTAAAGGCATATTTTTTCTTTTGCTTCTGTGAACACAATATACAACTGTTATATGACATCCATATATAAAGTCACAGTAAATAACTCTGCTGTTATCTCTCACAAATGAGCATATGCACTGTTTTAACATTATTAGCAGGTCTAGCTATATATGCATGTAAGCCACATTAGCAACCTAGGACAGGTCTTAGCTGGCCAGCTACACTCCCACCAAATTACCTATAATTCTATGTTCCCTATATTAGGATTTGAACATGAATTTGGTGAATTTTCCATCAGGTTCTCAACTTCCAAGTGTCTTTTATCACTCTCAAGTAGAACAACTAACTTCTGTATAGGACGTTCCAACCTGAGTGGAATAGTGAGACGTTTTCCCTTTTTGTCAAGTTTTGAGTCTCCTATTTGTAACAACGCTCTTCTTACTAGTCTGTCTTTGTCTTTTTGAACTTCTAGAACTTTGGCCAATTTCCATTGACTTCTAGGTAAATCTTCTTCTTTCACTAATACTATGTCACCAACTTGTACATTTCTTCTGGGTGTTTGCCATTTACTTCTTAACGTAAGATTGGCTAAGTACTCTTTCTTCCATCTATTCCAAAACTGTTCTGATAGATATTGGACTCTTCGCCATCTCTTTTTGGCATATAAATCCTCTTTGGTAAACTTGCCAGGTGGTGGTTGTATGTAATCAGACTTAAGGTGAAGTAGATGGTTGGGAGTTAAAGGTTCCAAACTTGTTGGATCATTTACGTTGTCAACTGTAAGTGGACGACTGTTAACAATAGACATTACTTCATAGAATAGGGTCCTAAGTGAGGCATCATCTATTCTTCCGGAGCTCTTTCTCAACACTGAACTTAACACATTTCTTACAGTTCTGATTTGTCTTTCCCAAACTCCTCCCGTGTGGCTTGCATGTGGAGCATTCATATGAAAATCACACTGATTTTTGGACAAATACTGAGTTACTTTTTCTTTATCGATCTCTTTTAGAGCTTTCGTCAATTTATTCTTTGCTCCAACAAAATTAGATCCTTGGTCAGATCTAAGCTCTCTGACAGTACCTCTAATGGCTATGAAACATCTCAAGGCATTAATGAATGCGTCAGTTGACATATCTTCTAACATTTCCAGATGAATTGCTCTGGAGCTTAGACATGTAAATATTAGTCCATATCTCTTGTACTCCTTGCGGTTTTGCTTGGTGATGAACGGGCCGAAACAATCCATTCCACTATAAAGAAATGGTGGTGATGGGTTTACACGATCTGCCGGTAAATCTGCCATTCTTTGTTCTTCGGTAAGTCTACGTGCCTTTCTACAGGTTACGCATTTACTTATATACTTTGCTATAACTTTGCTTCCTTTTACTATCCAGTAACCACCTTCTCTCAAACAGTTCTGGGTAAAGCTTCTTCCTTGATGCAAGGATTTGTTGTGGTAGTGATCAATAATCAATCTTGTGAAGGTAGAATTTTTGGGTAAAATTGCTGGATGCTTCACTCTGCTGGGTAACGATGCATTTTCCAGTCTCCCTCCCACCTTCAGTATACCATCCTGTAGAACAAGATTAAACTTGTACAATGGGTGGTTGTTGGGAAGCCTTTTGGGTTCTTGACTAAGTTTCTTCAACTCTTCACTATAGAATCTCTGTTGAATGAGTCTTATGACCGTTTCTTCAGCCTTCATTCTTTCCTCTACATTCAATGATTCCTTCTTTTTGACTCCCTTTGCCAAACGTTGAATTCGAGCTACTACGTTTATGACTGTATTCCATTTTGAACATCTGGCTAGTCTTTCAAGTATGTCATCTTGACACTTGGCGGCAGTGCTCAATGTTTGTACAACTCTTACTTCTGGATCACCCATAGACAATTCTGTGTAACCTTCACTGGGTATGATTTCCTTTTCCCAGAGGAACTCTGGACCGGTGAACCAGTTTGAATTTTTCAATTCTGTTACATTCAGGCCTCTTGAAGCATGATTTGCAAAGTCAGATTCAAGGATCTTGATTACTGCCGCTGAACTTACAGATGGTAACTCTTGGACAGATATTCGATGACACAATCCTGTCACCTGTCTTGAGTTTGCAATCTGCTGTTTTCCTCCAACAACGCCCCATCCTAGATCAGTTTGAACAGCGTAGGGTTCACCCTTTCCTCCTGTGATTACCCTTCGTGGTACCAAAGCTTCGGGACAATCATAACCTATCAACAGTCCAACACCAAACTCCTTCAGCGGGGACATTTCATGACATATGACAGATAGGTGCTCCCATTTATTGGCTGTTTCACAGGTAGGTATGCGATCTCGATCTAGCGGTATATCGTCTTCCGTATAAGCTGGAGGTAGATCCAATGTGAGGTTTGAATGAAGTCCTCTAACTCTCAATCCTTTGACCCTTTGACTGTTCACTAATGTGTCTCTCCCCGTCATTGTGGTGAGTTTGAGCTTCACTGGTTCTGAAGCCACATGTAATTTCTTGCAGATTTCTTGATCGATGAAGGTGACATCGCTTTGGGCATCCAGTAGTGCATAGGCATATACCTTCTTATTCTTCCTTTTAGGATTTGAAATGCACACTGGTACAACCATTGATGTGCCGTTGCTTTCCCTCACTCTGCAAGAGAATACTGATGCTTTCTTTTCTTCCTCAGCATCTTTAGCTATTGAGGATTTACTCTTTTTTTGGACGTTCTTCATGTAGTGGTGTAGGATGGCGTCCTTTGCAAACGCTGCATGTGGCCCTTTTCTTACACTCCTTAGTAATATGGCCTTTCCTTAGGCACCCAAAACACAGTTGGTTAACAAGTACAAAATATTTTCTTTTCATTTGGGGATTTCTCCTTCAATTGTTGGCACTTGTGTATAGAGTGGTTCTCTCCACAGAACATACACTTAAAAGTAGTCTGAGGATTTGTCGGTTCTGTCTCTCTACTGATCCCAGTAGTAACTTTGAACTTGCTTTCGTAGGTATCTATACCTTTCTCTGTTGTGTCGGTTGCAAAGCTAGTTGCTCTTGCACGTCTTATATCTCTCGCAGGCCTTTCTTCTAAGGACTTTAAGGCGTAAGATCCTGTTACTGGATTACATACTATTCGTGCTTCCTTATTAACGAACTCAGAGAACTTTTCAAAACTTGGGAAGTCCTTACTTCGATGTAACTGTTCAGTCACATAGCGATTCCATCTAGAAGCCACTTCTTCAGGTAGCTTAGCTAGCATCCTGTGGTTTTCTAGATAGTCGTTCAGTACTTCTAGTCCTCGTACATGTGGGATGGCATTGCTGCATGCTTGCAGGAAGTCACCATACTCTTGGAGTTTGAAATGTTCTTTAGGACCTATTTTAGGCCAGTTATTCAATTTCTCCCTAAAGGCTCTTTGTACTAAGAAAGGATGACCATATCTTGCATTTAACTTTTCCCAAGCTTGCTTGTAGGCTTCTTCATCTGTTCTATAGAAGTTACCTTCAAGAACTTTCTTTGCATCTCCACCAACATATTTCTGAAGGTAGAATAACTTGTCAACTGGCCTGGAGCAATGATGCTCAATGATCATTTCAAAAGTTGCCTTCCACTCTATGAACTTCAGTATGTCTCCTGAAAATACAGTAGGTTCTGGAACGGGAAGTCTTGCTGGGACTGTTCTCTTTCGTCTTGCTGGGACAATAGTCGCAACATTCTCCTGATTATTGCAGTGACATCTAGGAACAGAATTATCCTGTTTTATTTTCTCACTTAGTTCTGAATTGGGTGAGTCTCTCTTTTTGTCTTTCTGAGCAGGGATGGAAGGGCAATTACTTTTTTCTTCATTAGATACTGGAGATTTCCTTCCATTCTCCTGGGCGTATGAAAGGAAGTAGGAGTCTGCATCTTCAGTTAGTACAGATTTGGACTTATGATTACTATTCATGTCCTCTTCGTGTACTCTTAGGCCTCGTACACACGACCGAGTTTCTCGGCAAGAACCAGCAAGAAACTTGCTGGCAGAGATGTCTTGCCGAGAAATTCGTTCGTGTGTATGGTTTCTCGTCAAGAAAACCGACAAGTAATCTCGACGAGAAAATAGAGAACCTGCTCTCTATTTTCTCGTCGAGATTCTCGTCGGCATGTTTCTCGACGAGAAAAGTGAGTGTGTGTACACTTACCTGTCCTCCGGGAAGCCCGCGCATGTTCAAAATGAATTTGACGCATGCGCGGTAGCTTCCTAGGCATAGGTAGGGTATACCAAGATGGCGGCGACGGCATCGAATGTGACGAGCGCATGCTCGTCATAGTCGATGACGTCACCGCGTACGCTCCATTCAAAGAACCGCGGGTTCTTTGAATCGAGCATCTGTACACTCGGCCGGGACAAGTTTCTTGTCCAAGAATCTTGTCAAAAAAACGACATGTTTCGACGAGAATCTCGGCCGTGTGTACGAGGCTTAAGTCTGGCTTCTATAATCTTGACTTCCTTCAGCCTTTCCATTTCTGCTACTCGTAGACGCTGCACCTCGATTGCAGATTCCATCTCAATTTCTGCTCTCTTGACAGCAAGTTGTTCGACAAGTTCCTTTCTTTTGGCTATTAAAGTACTTGAGGACTCTGATATGTTACTGGCACTTCTGCTAGTGGAAGAAGTCCTACTTGTGATTGTGGTTCCTCCTAAGGACCTAGCATAGTCTCTCATAAAAAGCTCATTCATTCTCTTTCTTGCCTTAACTTCATCATAGTTGGCTTCAGATGATAGTTCTCTCATGAGCTTTACTAAACCTTTAGTGACTTCAGTACATGTGTCCATGTTCCTTACAATATCCTGGGGAGGTGTTGTAGAAGACCGCAGGTTGACATATGCTGCCATAAGCTCTGCTTCAGATTCTTCTATCGTCTCTATCACATCACTCAAGTTTCCTTTTATACTTTCTTGCTTTAGCTTTCTACGAACATCTTTAATGTAGGATTTCCACTTATACATTCTGGTGAACTTTTTTCCTTTCAATACTGCTTCTTGCTCCAAATTTTCCAGCATCTTTAGGGTCGGTTTTCTGATAAGTTCTGAACGTCTTAGTTCATCTGTTTGGGGCAAGACTAATGCTGCATCAGACTCTTCTACCTCAAACAGCTTCACTTGCTCTTCACCTTCTATCTTATCTATCTTTGTATCCTCAAACAGTGGCAAAGAAATACTAGGCTTAGACATTTTACTTTAAGTGCTATAACAATCAATACGAATATTAAGAAGACTTTCACTTTAAATGCAATAGCAATGGGTTCAGGCAGTAAAAATGACTTTCTCTTTAAAATACTTTAGAGTCCGTGTACTACAACTGACCCTTGTTCTTTACTTACAGTCCTTTTACTCCTGAACACGAAAATGTCTCTTTCTTGAAAAGCCTATGTGCAATGATAGTAATAAAGGAAAGTTCTGACCTTATTCTGAAGAGCAGGATACTGTGATCTGTAGGTTGCTGGAACAAATAGTCTTAAAGGAGACTTGTCTTTGTTGATCTGATGCTCTACTCTGACTTGCAATGCTTTGCGCTGACGTGCGATGCTTTGCGCTGACGTGTCGATGCTCTGTGCTGTCTTGCAATGCTTTGCGCTGACGTGCGATGCTTTGCGATACTCTGTGCTGTCTTGCGATGCTTTTCGCTGACGTGCGATGCTTTGCGCTGACGTGCGATGCTCTGTGCTGTCTTGCGATACTCTGCGCTGACTTGCGATGCTTTTCGCTGACGTGCGATGCTTTGTGCTGCAGGCTTTGGGCCTAGTGGCGGGGAAATAGCTGGCTGCAGTACGTGGCCTCTTTGTGGGTAGCGGTGCAGGCACTCTAACTCTGGACTTGGCATCCCACCATGCGTCTTTTTCTCTCTCTAGGGATCGCAGGAGGGTTGGCGCTCTCTCTGTGACTATCTTGCCTTTGCCGTTCTGCCACTTTAAGAGTCGGCTGCAGTTTGACTAAAACACACATTCTATGGCCTCTATGGTAGCTCCGCTGCTCAAAAGTACTCTTTACTGTGCAAGCTGAGGAGCACTATCGCTTCACCCTCAATGGGCAAATAGTTCCACTTTGGGCTAATAGTTCCACTTTGGGCTAAATAGTTCCACTGTGACAGGCGCAGCACTATGAAGTGCCTTTATGCGCTGTGGCATTAGAAGAATTTGATTTCTCTGATCTTTTAGTCCACACAAGACTATCTGTTACTCTAATTCCTCTAGCGCCCTTCTATGGAAGCAGTAGGTTTAAAGAGCACACTAAACCTTTAAGATAACTTCTTTATTCACTTCAGCTTTTCTTCTTATATAACACTGACAATTTAGCAGCAGAAAGTCCATGTACAAACACGTGTTGAATAAAGTATAACAAATGTCGGTTCAACTGTTCAATCTTGTAATTCTACATAAAATGGTAGATATATTTCTCTCTTCAGTATCTGTACTTTCACTTTAAAATACTTTAGACACTTTATGATCTATCTGGGACTTGCTCTATAATGCTGTTTACTCTGATGTTTGCTCTGAAACTTGGTTTGAATCTGGTTTGATTCCTGGTTTGATTGCTGGTTTGATTGTTTGCAAACCTGGTTTGTCTGTCTGTTTGAACGTTTGTTTGCTGGTTTGGTGGAACTACAAGTGAACACATAACTAGTTTCAGTATACAGTTCTAATCACATTATTAACAATAGGAACTTATATAACTGTATTAAATACCTATTTTGGCCACTTTCTTCCATAAAGCTGGACTCTGGATGGATCTGAACTGTTCAGCTCCACACTCTGATGTAAAATGCAATTCTAGACATGTGATATGAGATTTCCTAGACAGAACATGAGTGAAATGCTGGCTGATTGGCCAGAGACATTTGCTCAGTGAGATTGGTTGTGATTGGCTAAAACTCCTGATGAGTCACAAAAGCTTAACTCTATGCTTTCTGGTTGCAATTCTGCTGTGTTATTAAGCTTACTTTTCTGCATAGTATAATAATAATCTTAAAGGCATATTTTTTCTTTTGCTTCTGTGAACACAATATACAATTGTTATATGACATCCATATATAAAGTCACAGTAAATAACTCTGCTGTTATCTCTCACAAATGAGCATATGCACTGTTTTAACATTATTAGCAGGTCTAGCTATATATGCATGTAAGCCACATTAGCAACCTAGGACAGGTCTTAGCTGGCCAGCTACACCCTGTACTCCAATGGCCTTCACAGTCACCAGATCTCAATCCAATAGAGCACCTTTGAGATGTAATGTAACGGGAGATTTGCATTATGGATGTGCAGCCGAAAAATCTGCAGCAACTAAGTGATGCTTTTATGTCAAAATGGACCAAAATCTCTGAGGAATGTTTCCAACACCTTGTTGAATCTATGCTATGAAGAATTAAGTTCTGAAGGCAAAAGGGGGTTCAACCCGGTACTAGCAAAGTGTACCTAATAAAGTGGGCGATGAGTGTGTGTGTGTGTGTATATACAGTGGATATAAAAAGTCTACACACCCCTGTTAAAATGTCAGGTTTTTGTGATGTAAAAAATGAGACAAAGATAAATCATTTCAGAACTTTTTCCACCTTTAATGTGACCTATAAACTGTACAACTCAGTTGAACAACAAACTGAATTTTTTTAGTTGCAGGGAAGTAAAAATAAAATACATAAATAACGTGGTTGCATAAGTGTGCACACCCTTAAACTGATACTTTGGATGTATGCTTTGGGTCATTGTCATGCTGAAAGATAAAGTTCCTCTTCATATTCACCTTTTTAGCAGAAGCTGGAGGTTTTGTGCCAATATTGACTGGTATTTGGAACTGTTCCTAATTCCCTCTACCTTGACCAAGGCCCCTGTTCCAGCTGAAGAAAAACAGCCCCAAAGCATGATGCTGCCGCCACCATGCTTCATGGTGGGTATGGTGTTCTTTTGGTGATGTGCAGTGTTGTTTTTGCACCAAACATATCTTTTGGAATTATGGCCAAAAAAGTTTAACCTTGGTTTCATCAGACCATAACAAATTTTCCCACATGCTTTTGGGAGACTTCAGATGTGTTTTTGCAAAACTTAGCCAGGCTTGGATGTTTTTCTTAAGACATACCCCTATACCCCATAAATATGAAGAAAACGGGAGATTTTTGTCACATGTACCACACAACCAGTACTTGCCAGATATTCCTGCAGCTCCTTTTAATGTTGATATAGGCCTCTTGGCAGCCTCCCTTACCAGTTTTCTTCTGGTCTTTTCATCAATTTTGGATGGACGTCCAGTTCTTGGTAATGTCACTGATGTGCCATATTTTCTACACTTGATGACTGTCTTCACTGTGTTCCATGGTATATCTAATGCCTTGGAAATTATTTTGTACTCTTCTCCTGACGATACCTTTTAACAATGAGATCCCTCTGATGCTTTGGAAGCTCTCTGTGGACTGTGGCTTTTGCTGTAGGATGCGACTAAGAAAATGTCAGGAAAGACTTACTGGAACAGCTGATCTATTTTGGGTTAATCAGAGGCACTCTAAATGATGGGAGGTGTGTATTGACTCCTATTTAACATGAGTTTGAATGTGATTGCTTAATTCTGATTACAGCTACATCCCCAGTTCTAAGAGGGTGTGCATACTTGTGCAACCACAACATTTAGATTTTTTAGTTTTAACCCGCCCTAAAAGATTTCTGTTTCTTTTTCAATTGAGTTGTACAGTTTATAGGTCACATTAAAGGTGGAAATGTTCTGAAATGATTTATCTTTGTCTCATTTTTTTACATCACAGAAACCTGACATTTTAACAGAGGTGTGTATACTTTTTATATCCACTGTATGTGTATGTATGTGTGTGTGTGTGTGTGTGTGTGTATGTGTGTGTGTGTGTGTGTATATATATATATATATATATATATATATATATATATATATATATATATTTGTAACCTGGGGGACAGGTACAAAAGCTTCCTGGGATGAGCAGGCACAGATACCAAGTCCATTGGATAAGTGAAAAACAGTGCAGTGTTTATTGGTGATATATTCAAAGTCTATTTACAGGTGCTGTACAGTGTGCAGAAAAACAAACAGAACAAAAATAGTTAAACAAAAACCTAGCCGTGTCTCGGCTCTAACTATACTATATATACAGGCCCTCACTACCAGGCTGAGCAAGCCTACAGCTTGTCAGCTTCTACATAAATTGCTCCAAAAGTGTTTACCAACCTCCTTGCTCTCACAGACCAGCACTATCTGTGTTTCCCAGGCAGAGCAAAGGCTGTATGCTCAGGTGAGTTTAAATTAGCCTGGGGAAGAGGACCAAAACCCCAACTGGATCCTGGATCAGAGATCCCTGAATGTATATGAGAGGAGCCTGGGAGATGTATAAACCCCGAACAGGACTTTTCCAGGCTCTCTCTGGGATGCTCTGCTACACATCCTCCCCCTTGTTTCAACCCCAGGGTTGGAACACCTGTAGCCTAACAGGAGTGAACACGGGACAGGGCATCTACATTCCCCATCTCAACACCTGGGCTGTGTTTTACAGTGAAGGAGTAATCTTGCAGGGCCAAAAACCACCGGTTCACCCATTTATTAGTCTCCTTCTTTTGGGCCATCCATTTCAGGGGAGCATGGTCAGTTATAAACTCAAACTGGCGCCCCAACAAGTAATATTTGAGCGCGTCCACGGCCCACTTTATGGCTAAACATTCCTTTTCAATGACTGCATACTTTTTTTCATGGTCATTTGAGCTTTCTGATTAGGTACACCACAGGGTGTTCTTCCCCATTGTGTACCTGTGATAGTACTGTCCCGATACCAACATCAGATGCATCTGTCTGAACCAAAAAATCTTTGGAGAAATCGGGGGAGTACAATACTGGCTGTGCACAAAGAGCCTTCTTCAGGACTTGGAAAGATTCCTCTGCTACTAAGGACCATTTTACCATTACAGAGTCTTTCCCTTTCGTAAAGTCTGTCAGTGGGGCAGCTATAGTTGCAAAATTTGGGATAAATCTTCTATAATACCCCGCAATGCCAAGAAAGGCCCTGACCTGCTTCTTGTTTGCAGGACGTGGCCACTCCTGGATGTCTTCTATTTTATTCACCTGGGGCTTTATGACACCACGGCCAATAGTGTAGCCCAAATACTTGGCTTCCTCTAGACCAATGGCACATTTTTTTTGATTTGCCGTAAACCCTTCTTTGAAGAGGGAATCAATGACAGCCTGGAAATGGGGCAAGTGAGACTCCTAGTCAGTGCTATGTACCACTATGTCATCTAGATAGGCTGCTGCATACTGTTGGTGAGGTCTTGGGGTCCTGTCCATGGCCCTCTGAAATGTCGCAGGGACATTTTGCAACCCAAAAGGCATTTTTTTTATAATGAAAGGAACCCTCCGGGGTCACAAATGCAGTCTTCTCTTTGGCGCTAGCAGTCAGGGGTATTTGCCAATAACCTTTTGTCAAGTCCAAAGTGGTCAGATAGCGAGCCTTGCCAAGTCGGTCTATAAGTTTGTCTACTCTGGGCATTGGGTACGTGTCAAACTTTATCACTGCATTAAGCTTCCTGAAGTCATTCTTTTAAATTCATCACTGATGTCCTTTCTCCTCGCTTCAGGAATCCGGTACGGTTTGAGCTTGACACGGACCCCAGGTTCAGTAACAATATCATGCTGAACTGAAGTCGTGCCAGGCAACTCTGAAAACTTCTCTCTTGTCCTTATCAGGATCTCTCTAGCTTCGTGTTTTTGGGAATATGACAGGGTGTCTGGAATCGTGACCTCAGGGATCAGAGGGGATTCAGTACCCTTTGGTGTTACCGGGAGGGACCTCGCAGTTAATGCCAGTCTATCCTTCCAGGGCTTTAACAGGTTTATGTGGTAAATCTGTTTGGGCTTCCTTTTACCTGGTTGATACACCTTGTAATTGACCTCCCCAACTCTTTTAATTACTTCAAAGGGACCCTGCCACTTACCCAGGAACAGGGATCGTATGGTCATTAAATTCCTGGAAAAGTCATGGGATTTTGACTTTCCAGGCCTGGGAAAGTTTTGGAAAATGATTGAACCCCACTAAGTTTTGGAAAAGTCATGGAATATTGAGTAGTGGTGCAAGGGATCGGAAGCGATCCGTGATCCGACCGGGTCATCCTGTTCGGATCGGCACACGGAGCTATCAGCGGAGCACTCCGGAGCTTCGGCCATTAGGAAAGGGCGTGGCTTCGGCCTAGCTCTGGAGCAGCGGCCATCTTGGAACACCCGGCGGCCTAGGTGAGCTGCGCGCTGACGTCATCACCCACTCATTAAAATAAGACCGCGGAGAGGGGGCAGAGTAACATCATGGTGCCAAGTAGCAGCACTGGAAGCAGGGAAGTGTCGGTCTGTATGAAATGTTATAAAAGGGGGGTGACTGAGACAGAGGAGAGTGAAAAGACTGAGGGGAAAAAAAAAAGCAGGTGAAAGCATTCCAGGCATCATTGGTGTTGCTATCATCTCCCCCCTTTTTTTTCACAGCCACCAGTACACCATCAGTGCCTATTATATACTCATTCATCCGCTCATTTGAATTGAACTTTAAATTGCAGCGTGGGGGTAACACCGTTTCAGCTAAAGTTAGTGTGTTCACAGTGTAGCAATGCCAGGTAAATGCAGCTCTAAAAATGTATGGCTTCATGATGAAAAGTATGAGAGGTGGCTGGAGAAAGATCAGGACCCGGGACGTGCTAAATGTACAGTGTGTCGTAAAACTTTTGACATTTCGAACATGGGAGAGGCAGCGCTGTCTAGCCATGCTAAAGGTGCAAAGCACCAGTCTGCAGCTGCGTGCTCGACAGCTTCCAATCCGATCGCTGGCTTTTTCACCCGTGCGCCTGAAGTGACACCGGCTCCCAGCTGCGGCAGTGGTGCTTCCATCTCATCCACTGTAAAACAAGGGACCATTTTGAGTCGCGCTGTATCCAGAAACGAAACCCTAACTGCAGAGGTACTGTGGGTGCTAAAGGTGGCTAATTCGCACTATTCGTACAAGTCTTGTGAAGACACAGGCCAGGTTTTTCAGACTATGTTCCCAGACAGCAAGATAGCGGTCAGCTTTGCATGCTGCAAACGCAAGTGCTCATATTTATGCACTTTTGGACTGGCTCCTTATTTTAAGAAACTGACTTTGGCAGATGTATCGAAGCAAAGCGTCTATGTTATGCTCTTTGATGAAAGCCTCAATCACTATTTACAGTCTAAACAGTTAGACATGCATGTCAGGCTATGGAACGGGTCCGAGGTGAAAACTACATACATCGGCTCAGAGTTCATGGGCCATTCATCAGCTGAAGACATCGCTGAAAAAATGAATAACTTGCTCTCAGAGATCGGAATCAAGAATCTTGTCCAGCTCTCAATGGACGGACCGCACGTCAACTGGAAGGTATTCAAAATACTCCAGAAGCAAGTGCAGGAAGATGCAGGAAAGTCCCTAATTATGATTGGTTCATGCGGGTTGCACATACTGCACAATGCGTTCAGAGATGGATGTTAATCCACCGGATGGGAAGTTGAACACGAACTCTCTAGCTTGCATTGGCTGTTCCATGATTGCCTTGCACGTCACAAGGATTTTATGACAGTAACCGGTTGAAAAACTCTAAATATTGTAAGCATTGGTGGATTGAGAATGTCAACGTTTCAGAAAGAGGATTGCAACTCTGGCCACACGTCAAACAATACATCGAGATGGTAGAGAGAGGGAAACTACCCAATCCAAAAGTAAAGTCATTTGAAGAGGTAAAGATGCGCTGTGCTGATCCTCTCTTCCCAGTGAAAGTGGGAATATTCAACAGCATTGCGAGAGAAGTCGACTCCTTCTTCACCATGTATCAGTCTGACCAACCAATGCTGAAATTTCTCTCCGGTGATATGTACAAACTGATTAAAGGTAAGGATAAACAAAAATTGTGTGATTGCTAATAATGTTTATTATTATAATTATATACACTGCAGTGCATTACAATTTGGCTTCTAAATGATCAAAAAGCACTTAATTTTACTTTTTCATAGGCATCATGGGACGATTTCTAAAGGAAAAGCATCTGGAAGAGGCCACATCCACTCTAAAGCTCCTCCATGTCCCTTATCAAGACAACAGTCTGCACAAGGACAGTTCAAAGATTGACAATGGGTTTGCAGCAGAAACCACCCTGACCCAACTCAAGTCTTGACAAGTTGCTGAAAAAGGCTCCAGTGCATCACATGTTAGTGAAAAGCATTCAGTGCCTTGACCCGAGACGCATGGCTGGATGTAAGGAACTCTGCGTAACTCCAATGAGAAGGATGTTGCACATACTTGTTGAGGCTAAACATGTAAATGAGGCAGTGTGTGATGATATCCTTAGAGAGTTTTGTGATTTGGCTGCTCTTCAGGTTAAGTTCAGGGAATTTGACCCCAAAACTGCTCGAGTGGACACCCTGCTGTATGAGACAATGGGAACAAAACCATCACTTTCCAGAGTGTGGAATGTGGTGAAGCTTCTTCTTGTCTTATCACATGGTCAGGCAAGCGTTTTTTCAATCAACAAAGAAGTAATGCCGCGTACACACGACCGTTTTTAATGACGAGAAAAATGCCATTTTTTAAAATGGTCATTAAAAATGATCGTGTGTGGGCTTCAGAGCATTTTTCATGACGTGAAAAATGGCCATGAAAAAATTGGAACATGCTCTAATTTTTCTCGTCGTTTTTCACGTCGTCGTTTTTCTCGTCATGAAAAACGGCCGTGTGTAGGCTTTAACGACGTGAAAAAAAATGTGCATGCTCAGAAACAAGTATGAGACGGGAGCGCTCGTTCTGGTAAAACTAGCGTTCGTAATGGAGATAGCACATTCGTCACGCTGTAATGGACTGAAAAGCACGCGGCTGAAAAGCACGAATCGTCTCTCAACAAACTTTACTAACACGAGGATCAGCAAAAGCAGCCCAAAGGGTGGCGCCATCCAAATGGAACTTCCCCTTTATAGTGCCGTCGTACGTGTTGTACGTCACTGCGCTTTACTCTAGCATTTTTTTCCACGATAGTGTGTAGGCAAGGCAGGCTTGAGAAGAATCCCGTCGAGAAAAACGCTGTTTTTTTCAATGACATTAAAAACGGTCGTGTGTACGCGGCATAATAGTTGAGAATCAGAGGGAAAGATCTCTGGTGGCTCAGAGGCTCATTGTTGACCATGTCAGATCTGTAGGGGGCGTAACCAAGGTAGAAATCACAAAGGAGCTGCTCCTTTCAGCTGCAGGAGCCAGGCAGAAATACTATGGGTACCTGGATGAAGAGAAGAGAAAGAAAGAACAAGCTGTTGACCTAAAGAGGAAGGCTTTCACAGATGAGCTGGAAGATTTGAAAAAAGAGGGCTAGGATGGAGGCGGCCATTTGTTCTCTCGAGAAATCAGCGGATGAATATGCTGAAAAGGCTGAATCTTCAGGCAATCTGACCTTTATCAGAAAATCCAACAGTTTCCGCCTTACTGCAAAAGAAAAGCGAGAATCTGCTCAAAATTTTAAAAACAGATTGATGAGAAGCTTTCAGAAATTAAAAAATAAATGGTGTTGATTGTTTTTGGGCAATGTTTAAGTTAACTTGTTAAAGACTGTTATCAGGTCAATTTATGGCACTTTAAGTTCAGAAAAGTGTTGCTGGACACTTTGATTTATTTTTTAGTTGTTTCCCCTTGATTTATCTCCCGTGGATTACGTTAATCCATTTCTAAGCGGTTCTCAGGGTTTGATGTATTATGTTATGAAACGTCGTTACTGTGCAAGCGTTATTTAAATAAATATTTCATATTCCACTGTACACTACAAAGCTTGTCATTTATATTAGTAAAAATATGCTGGGTGTGACGTGGATTTTCTTCTTATTTAACATGTATACATAGACATTTCATTAAACATTAGGTCATGAATATTTACGTGAAGTCATGGAAAAGTCATGGAATTTTATTGGTAAAAATGTGTATGAACTTGCGCTCAACAGTGGGAACTAACACGAGGACCCTGTCACCAGGTGAGAAAACACGGAGCTGGGCCCCCCTGTTGTATATTCTCTGTTGGGCTGCTTGGGCCTGCAGTAAATGTTCTTTCACCACAGGCATGACTGCTGCAATCCTGTCCTGCATATGAGCGATATGCTCAATTACACTTGTGGGGTGTCTGCTCTCCCTCCCATGTTTCCTTGGCTATGTCTAAGAGTCCCCAAGGGTGTCTCCCATAAAGCAACTCAAATGGAGAGTACCCTGTAGAGGACTGGGGATCCTCCCTGATAGCAAACATCAAGTATGGTGTCAGGAAGTCCCAGTTTTTCCCATCTTTGTCAACAACCTTTTTTAACATGCTCTTTAACGTCTTATTGAAACGTTACACCAAGCCATCCGTTTGAGGATGGTACACTGAGGTTCGCAACTGCTTCACTTTAAATTACTTGCACAGTTCCCTAGTTATTCGTGACATAAATGGGGTGCCCTGGTCTGTAAGGATTTCTTTAGGGATGCCAACCCGACTGAACACCATAAACAGCTCTTTGACAATATTTTTAGCAGACGCGGTGCGTAAGGGAACTGCCTCGGGGTAACGGGTAGCATAATCCATGATTACAAGAATATGCTGATGACCCCGGGCAGACTTGGGGAGTGTACCCACAAGGTCCATGCAAAGGGTACCTCAATAATGGGTAAGGGCACTAACGGACTTCGGAAGTGGGATAGTAAGGCTGACATTTGACACACAGTACAAGATTGACAATAATTTTCAATATCTTTCTGTATCCCGGGCCAGTAAAACCTGCGCAACACCCTTTCAGTGGTTTTCTCAACCCCTAAATGGCCTCCTAGCAAGTGCCCATGAGCAAGTTCCAACACCACCCTTCTGTAAGGCTTAGGGACCACCAACTGTTCAATAACTTCATCATTCTTTTTACATATGCGATACAGTAAATCCTCATTGCTGCTGAAATAAGGAAAACAGGGCCTGTCCCCTGGTTCGACAGGTACATCAATCACCATTACATTTTCCCAGGCCCTGGCAATGGTAGGGTCTTTTCTCTGCTCCGTACCAAAACTTTCCTTGTGCACATTAAGGTCAGCAAACTCCAACGTAGGCTCAGATTCAGCAGACGGCTGTCCAGCTCTACTGGTTGTAGGGACTTCCTCAGGCTCCTCCAGCTCTCCTGCCATAACTGAGAAAGGATAACCCGGAGAGCCCTGAGAGTAGTCCCCTGAACCCATAATGTCAGTAGTGGCCAGGAGTTCTGGCTCTGGGACTGAGTCAGGTACTGCGACCGGGTCGGGACAATCCCACAGTTACAAAATTTAGGGAAGTCCCTACCAATGATGACCTCATGCACCAAGTGGGGCACAAGTCCAACCGTACCTAAGCCAGTTTTAAACTGAACAGTGGCTATAGGATACTCCCGGGTATCCCCATGTACACATATCACAGCAACTTTTTTAGCATGAAAATTCACAGTTTCAACCATCTCAGCTGTAACCAAAGTAGCTAGACTTCCAGAGTCCAGCAAGGCCATAATAGGCTTATTATTAACAGTCATTTGACACATGTGTTTCCCCACATTTGGCGCTGTAGCGCATGAAACAGCAGCAAACATAGACTGCCTTCTAAAAGATAGATCACACTGCATTGGTTCATCTGTCAATGGACAGTTTGCTGCAACATGTCCCAGTTCTTGGCAACGAAAACACCTGATGTTTCCCCAGTTTGGTTTGCTGACAGGCAGTGGTTTCCCTTGTTTGGGACGCCAAACTTCAGTCCTGGCACCAAAAATCCTCCCCCCTACTTCCTTGCCATGCTTACCACCCACTTCCCCTGGAACAGTCTTACCTGTTGCCTGGGGAGAACGTGGCTTTGGGTGGAAAGTCTGTGCGGCTGTAGGGGTGGTGACCATGTTCTCTGCAGCAAAGTACCTTTCGTCGAGTTCCACCAGGTTATCTGCCAACTTGGGGTCTCCTTGACTCACCCACTTCTGCAGGGGAATTGACAGTGACCTCAGGAATTGGTCCATGACCACACGCTCCACTATTTGTGGCGCAGACAGGGACTCCGGCTGTAGCCATTTCCGCACGAAGTGGATTAGATCAAACATCTGCTACCTTGGGGGCCTCTCATCTTGGAAGAACCAGCTGTGGACCCGCTGTGCTCGAACGGCCAAGGTGACACCAAGTCGCGCCAGGTTTTCCCCGCTTACCTTCTCATAGTCTCCTGCTTCTGCTGACTACAGATCATAGTAGGCCTTCTGCGATTCTCCAGAAAGCAAGGGGGCGATCAGTTCTGCCCACTGGGTTTGAGGCCAACCTTCCCTCTCAGCAGTCCGTTCAAATGTTAGTAGAAAGGCCTCTGGATCATCATCTGCAGTCATCTTCGAAAGAAAGCGACCCACATGGATGGCTGAGGGCTTGTCTCCAATATGATTAATTTTCGCAGGTGACCACTGTGCTAGCGTCTTCACAACCTCAGTCAGGGTTTTCCTATCCGCTTTTGCAACAGTGGCACGCTGTTCAAACAGCCTCTGCGATTGCTCCTGTACAGCACCAATCTGTTGGCACAGCTCCTTAGTTTGCTCCTGTGTGATAGCGTTGGCTTGCTGTTGTGCAGCGTTTGCTTGCTGCTGTGCAGCATTGGATAACACCAATTGCTTGAGGATTTCCTCCATGTTTATTCACTCTAGGTACTGGCCTTTTAAGTAGAAACTTACTACAGCTGGTCGCAGCCTCCACCATATGTAACCTGGGGGACAGGTAGCAGGCACAAAAGCTCCCTGGGATGAGCAGGCACAGATACCAAGTCCATTGGATAAGTGAAAAACAGTGCAGTGTTTATTGGTGATATATACAAAGTCTATTTACAGGTGCTGTACAGTGTGCAGAAAGAACAAACGGAACAAAAATAGTTGAACAAAAACCTAGCCGTTTTTTCGGCTCTAACTATACTATATATACAGGCCCTCACTACCAGGCTGAGCAAGCCTACAGCTTGTCGGCTTCCACATAAATTGCTCCAAAAGTGTTCACCAACCTCCTTGCTCTCACAGACCAACACTATCTGTGTTTCCCAGGCAGAGCAAAGGATGTCTGCTCAGGTGAGCTTATATTAGCCTGGGGAAGAGGATCAAAACCCGAACTGGATCCTGGATCAGAGATCCCTGAATGTATATGAGAGGAGCCTAGGAGATGTATAAACCCTGAACAGGACTTTCCCAGGCTCTCTCTGGGATGCTCTGCTACTATATATATATATATATTGTGACAGCAGGAAGGTAAAGTCACCTGGTTGCATCCAGGGGGGTAGGTATATTTCTCCCAGATTCAGGCTTTATGCCGACTTATACAACTAGGGAGAGAGTTGATGAAGCCCAGCTGAGGCTAGTGGGCTCATGGATGATTCATACCTCTAGGGAGAGTGCTGGGCGTCGTGCAGGCAGGGAGTTGATGAGACCAGCTGAAGCTTGTCAGCTCGTTTAAGGCCTCTATAAAAACTCCCAGCTTCATTAGGTGTTTGCTCATGCCTGGAACCAGACCTGTGTGGACTGTCTAGGGAGAGTGAACCCCTGTGCGGTGAGACAAAGCCTGTGTGGCTATTTGTTTGGACATTTACTAAACCAGGGACTTAGGGACTAGGACAGCACCAGGCTGATCCCAGTTGTTAGTTTAGGAAACCTGCATGTTTAGTCAGAGGTCAAGCTGACCAGGGTTTATTTTGTTTATGTTTCTTTTTGCTTTGCTGTGTTTTTGTCACTGTAAGTAGAGAAATAAACCGCACCCTTTTGATCTTGAAAACCACAACCTCCATCTGCTGGGCCTGTTTTTGGGTGGGGAGCCCATCCAGGGGGTCACACACACCCGCTGCCGAGCGAACCCCCTCACAGTTGGTGGAGAACCAGTGGCAGTTTTTTTAAGCCAGCATGGAGGAGATACTGAAACAGCTGGCTCTAGCAAATGCCAATCAACAGCAGACAAATGCAGGTTTGCAAAAGAGCCTTGCAGCTCAACAACAGAGCTTCGCAGCCCAGCAACAAGCCCAGCAGCAATCTGAGGCCCGCTTCATAGACCTGTTGCAGAAGCAAGAGCAGAGACTACAACAACAGATGGAAGCAGTAATGCAGCAACGTCCGCAGACCAGTGAGGAAAGCCGTCCCACTAATACCGCGTCCTTTGGGGTGAGTCGTTTATTGACAAAAATGACTGGAGAGGATGATCCAGAGGTATTTTTGACCACATTTGAAAGGACTGCTGAAAGAGAAAAGTGGCCTGAGGAGCAGTGGGCTGGACTGCTGGCTCCTCTGTTAACTGGTGAATCGCAGAAAGCTTACTATGACCTAGAGCCTGACCAAGCAAAAGACTATGTGATGCTAAAAGCTGAAATATTGGCAAGGCTGGGTGTCACCCTGGCTGTCCGGGCTCAGCGTGTGCATAACTGGACTTTCCAGCTTGGAAAACCCCCCAGGTCTCAAATGTATGATCTCATTCACCTGAGCAGGAAGTGGCTACAGCCAGAGACTTTGTCCGCACCGGAGATTGTGGAACGTGTTGTGATGGATCGTTTCTTGAGAGCTCTTCCTACCGCCATTCAAAAGTGGGTAAGCCATGGAGACCCAGAAACGGCCGGTAAACTTGTGGATCGTGTAGAGAGATACTTGGCTGCAGAGAACCTGACGGCCTCTTCCAGAGACTCTCGGACTTTCCACCCTAAGACCAGACCATCCCCAGGGGCGGGTAAGATGATTCCAAGGGGTGAGGGTGGAGAGAGTGAGAGGGTGGGAGCTCTGCCCAGGGTTTGGCGAGAACAGCCTGGGAAGTCGGGGGCTCAAGAGGCAGCCAAAAGGATTGTTTGCTACCGCTGCCGGCAAGCGGGACATATTGCAGCAAATTGCCCGGTTGTGGAGGAACCCATGCAATGTGACTTTCTGACGGACAGACGTCAGTCGCTGTGTGCGACAGTCGCATGCACTGCCATTCGGGGAACTGAGAAACATTTATGCAAAATGTGTATTAATGGTAGAAATGTTGTGGTATTACTGGATTCAGGTAGCCTTGTGACCCTGATAAAGGCTGAATTAGTTAAAACAGAGGTCTCTGGGAATAGCAAGGTAGCTGTTATTTGTGTGCATGGGGACACCCGAGAGTATCCAGTGACTACAGTGTGTTTCAAGACCCCCAAAGGTACCCTCTCTCATCCAGTGGGGTTAGTATCTCAATTACCGCATGATGCCATTGTGGGAAGGGATTTTCCGAAGTTCTGGGAACTGTGGGATGATCCTGAGCCCCCCACTGGTGCCCCTATGTACCAGGAAGGTGATAGCCAGAACTCCTCTGAGAGTGGTGAGGACTCTCCAGAATTTCCCTTGTCAGTATTGGCAGGCGAGACTCAAGAAACTGGAGAGGAGCCCACCTCCTCAGACGAAAACCTACCGTCTGTGGAGTTTTCTGATCTTGAGGTTCACAGGGAAAATTTTGCCACAGAACAGTTAAAAGACCCCGCCCTAATAAAGGCACGGGAAAACGTAGTGGAAATAGATGGCGAGTTAGTGAACCCAGATAATACCTGCACTTACCCATACTTCAGCGTAGAGAAGGACCTACTGTATCGGGTGGCAAAAAGGGCAGAAGAAACCGTTGAGCAGCTTGTGGTGCCCAAACCTTACAGGAAGTTGGTGTTGGAGTTGGCCCATGGGCACATTCTTGGAGGTCATCTGGGGACAGAGAAAACCCGAGAGAGGGTATTACAGAGATTCTATTGGCCTGGGGTGATGAAGGACATAGAAAATTATTGTTCCTCCTGCCCTGTGTGTCAGAGGTCGGCCCCGATGCCACATTTCCGTAGCCCGCTGGTCCCTCTACCCATCATTGAGGTCCCGTTTGAGAGGATCGCAATGGATTTGGTAGGTTCTATAATCAAGTCCGCTAGGGGGCACCAGTACATATTAGTTATAATGGACTATGCCACCCGTTATCCAGAAGCGATCCCTCTCCGAAATACCTCGGCCAAAACCATAGCCAAAGAGCTATCTCTTGTTTTTAGCCGGGTGGGTATTTGTAAAGAACTGCTTACGGACCAAGGTACACCCTTTATGTCCCGGGTTATGAAAGAGCTGTGTAAATTGTTCAAAGTGACGCAATTGCGTACGTCTGTGTATCACCCCCAAACCGATGGGCTGGTTGAAAGATTCAACAAAACCCTAAAACAAATGTTGAAGAAAGTGGTGGATAGAGATGGAAAGGATTGTGACTGTCTACTTCCTTATTTGATGTTTGCTATTAGGGAGGTGCCCCAATCCTCTACGGGATTCTCCCCCTTTGAGTTACTGTATGGGAGACACCCAAGAGGGCTGTTGGATATTGCCAAGGAAACTTGGGAAAGTGAGAGTTCTCCCCACAGGAGTGTGATTGAGCATGTCGCCCTGATGCAAGATCGAATTGCACAGGTAATGCCCATCGTGAAGGAACATTTGGCCCAAGCGCAGTTGGCACAGCAGAGAGTGTACAACCGTGGAGCCAAGACCCGTACCTTTTCCCCGGGGGATAGGATATTGGTACTTGTCCCTACGGTTGAAAGTAAATTCCTTGCCAAATGGCAAGGCCCCTACGAGATAATGGAAAAAGTGAGCGAAGTGAATTACAAGGTCAGACAACCAGGAAGGCGAAAGCCCGAACAGATCTATCACGTTAATCTGTTGAAAGCCTGGAGGGATAGAGAGTCCCTAGTCGCAGAAACTTGGTCACCAGCTCAAACTGGTTGCGTGATTCCGGAGGTTGGAATAGCAGCCACCTTGTCACAACCCCAACAACAGGAGGTTAAGGAGTTTGTGCTTCGCAACAAGGAGGTGTTCTCTGAGCTGCC